>OX297855.1:75231681-75729687 GCA_946477585.1 Cheilosia urbana
CTCTAAACTGCGCCAACTATAGAGGCATCAGTCTCCTGAACACTGCGTATAAGATCATGTCTGCTGTACTGTGTGAACGCCTGAAACCATTCGTCAACGATCTGATAGGTCCCTATCAGTGCGGTTTTAGGCCCGGTAAGTCCACGACCGATCAAATATTCACACTACGGCAGATCCTGGAAAAAACCCAAGAATTCCAGATCGATACTCACCATCTTTTTATCGATTTTGAGGCCGCATATGACAGCATTTATAGAGACGAGCTATACAGAGCCATGTCTAGTTTTGGCATCCCTGCCAAACTTGTCAGATTGTGCAGAATGACGATGGAGAACGCTCGCTGCTCCGTAAAGGTCGGAAACAATCTCACCGAGACCTTTGATGTCAAAAAAGGATTTAGACAAGGTGACGCGCTGTCATGTGACTTCTTCAACATCATTCTTGAGAAGATTGTGCGAAACTCACAAGCCAACACCAGAGGCACAATTTTCTATAAGTCTGTGCAACTGCTTGCATACGCTGACGACATTGACATTGTTGGCACAACACAGCGAGCTGTCACTGGTGCGTTTGCAAGTATTAGTACAGAAGCGGCAAAAATGGGTTTAGTGGTGAATGAGGGTAAAACAAAATATATGCTGTCAACAAGGAGGGACACACAACATCCAAGAATCGGACAGAACGTCACGATAGACAGCTATAACTTTGAGGTAGTTAGGGACATTGTCTACCTCGGCTCCCCTATAAACTCTGATAATGACATCACACCAGAAATCAAGCGAAGAATCACACTTGCCAACCGCTGTTTCTTTGGCCTAAGACGGCAATTGATTAGTAAGGCCTTGTCAAGAAGCACTAAGGAGATTCTATATAAGACTGTCATCATCCCTGTCCTGCTCTATGGCGCAGAAGCATGGACCCTAGCAAAAACGGATGAGGATCTTCTTGGTCGCTTCGAACGCAAAATTCTTCGAGTGATTTTTGGTCCCGTTTGCGTTGACGGGCTTTGGAGGAGAAGATTTAACAGCGAACTCTACGAGCTGTACAGCGACATCGACCTGGTCAGAAAAGTACGCATTAGTCGTCTAAGATGGTTAGTACATGTAGAGCGAATGGACACCAACGCTCCGGCCCGGAGAGTCTTCGATTCCAACCCGGAGGGACAACGCAGTAGAGGAAGACCTCGCCTTAGGTGGCGCGCTCAAGTGGAAGGGGACCTCAACCAACTTGGTGTGCGCAACTGGAGGCAGTTAGCCAAAGATCGCGCTAACTGGAGAGGCGTATTGGTTGAGGCCCAGGTCCACCCCGGACTGTAGCGCCACCTTAAGTAAGTAAGTAAGTAAGAATAAATTCTGTAAGTTCGCTTCAAGAACATTTTTTTTGTTTGCTAAATTTGTCTATTTTAAGCAATAGATTCAGGCTATTTTTATATATACAGTAAAAGCTCGTTAAATCGGAAGGCTGTAGGAAATAAGGCCCCAAAAGAGAAAATGAAATAAGGCTCCAAATTTGGGGTGTTATTTCATTATGAAGTTATTCCCCCAAAAGACATTTTGATGATTTGTTCCGACTCCTATATATTTGAGGTCTATTTGCTATCAGATGTCTTCAATCATTGCGTCTTTAATTTTTGCTAATTTAATTTAATTTGTACATACAAAAATTTAAAACTCTCATTTATTCAGAAAACAATTTTGTTTACGAATAAACGAGTTTTCCGATTTAAAGGGCTTTTACTGTATAGCTTATAGCGTTTGGGTCGGCAGGTATACATTAAAAGATTGCTGAGCTTCTTCTTGTCACGTACTTACTCTTCAATTCTCACTTAAAGACTATCCAGTACGTGGATAGGTTGATGGGCGCTTTTAAAAGTGAGTATTTTTACAATGCAAACCGCCACATCACTCTCCCTTCCTAAGCAAATTAGGGATTATCTTTAGACGAAATATTTGACACAATTATTGTGCATGAGCTCCTCAAATAACAGGGAAGACAATAAAACACCTACAAAAGTACGATTACCCACTTCCTTATAGGTTTCAAACACCTCTAGTAAACTGATGACGTAGTCTGCATTTAGTGCACAATGGAAATTCGCTATATAAAGAGCGCCAACACTTAACCAATCGAATTAAGCTTCAAACACTATCTGTCAGACTGTGTCTGACTTGTTGATCAACAGAGTGACTCTTAACCGATAGTCACTCCTGAGCCATGTCATGACCGGCATACAGCTTTAACAAGAATAATGCATGACTTGCTTTCAGCTTCATAAATTTATACGAATTAACAATTTAAAATTGATTACTTTTTACAGGCTATCTCTCCCTTGCTCTCACTCACTTGGCCATCATTTAAATAAGTTAATTGCACAAAAAAGTGGAACCAAACTGGCAACAACAACAAATGAAATCCAGAAACGTATATAATTACTGTGAAATTTTCCTCCAGGAATAAAATCATAAATATTCATATAATTATAAAGCGAATACCACGCATAAATAAAGTCAATTTGAAGATAATTTAAAAAATGTTTTATGCCGACAACAATTTTTGCGAGTAAAAGAGATGGCGCTACACCACTTGAATTAATTGTTATCGAATTGAAAATGAGAAAACAATGCGCAAATGAAATGATTCAGATCGCCACCGCGCTCCCGATTCGTATCCACCGCATTACCCCATTCGGTTTTTTTTTTTCTGTCAGCTTGTCCTTTCCTTGTCACCATAACTGATACAGCTACCGCCAACGCCAACGCCAACGCCACCCATGCGATAACTAAAATATGCAAAGTAAGAAGAGTTGGGTGGTTTTGTTGAGCATCTCCGGGGACAAAAAAAAAAAAAAAAAAACGATTAAACAGTAAAAATAAAATAATAAATTCCATTAGTGCTGGACGCACTCATTAAAAATGCTTTAAAATTCACTTTACCACGATGTGCAGCGTTCGGGATCGGGATGCGCCGTACTGCATATATCTTTTCTGCATTATTAATCCAGAGTAGATATTTCTTTCTTTTTGTTGTTGGCGTTGAGTTTAATTGTTGTTGGTTGTGTGCGGGTGAAATATTAAATGAAATATCCATGAAATTGGTCATTTGTTTAACCAGTGGTACAATAATACAAATAATGGGGAATGACAGAACTCTAGAGGGGGGCGGCGCAGCGCGCAGCATGGTACAGCAGCCATATTGAAAGGCCAACTTGGACATGTACCTTGGATGGATTGTTCGGCTGATGTATTAATTGAAATATAATTTCATTTTTCCGTTCGGCTCAGCTCAGCTCAAGTAGGTATTGGGAATGCGACGCGGGGGGGAAAGTTATAAATACAGGACATGATTGGAGTGTTGAATTCATGTCATTCGCCAGGAGACTTCTTGTTAAAACGAGGTGATATTTTGTCTTTGCTGTTGGACGACTTTAGAAGATGCAGAAGAGCTAATGAGCTCTAGGATTGCAAGGTAAGACCATTGTAGCAAATGTATTGAAGTGGACTGCTTACGCCGCACACAAGACAATGTGAGACGTTGTATATGTTAAAAGCAGGACCAGCTTTAGATTAAGTTCAAGCCCTATTTAGCTATTCATGGGGGAGGGAAATTTTTCTTCAATTTTCACTGAACACTTCTATTATTCATTCGAATTGAATTTGGATTCACCTTGTTAATGTTGGTAACGTCGGTAATACTGCGCGGTATTCGCTTATTCCCGTGAACGCATACATTCTATTTTCTATGTCTCCTTCTACTTTTTTTATGCCCAGTGCATGTTTACTGTTTGCTTATATTTTTTGTTTTATTTAAAATAATTAAGCAAAATAATTTATCCAACTTTCCAAAGATTTTCATAAATAGAGATCATTCACTTGCAAATGAGAAAGACCATGAAAATAAAGTGCACGACTGGGTCGAACAAAACTTTCTCGTTCATCAAAAATTTTGTTGATTTTCTTATTTTCTTAGATTGGTACGTAAAGATCTGAGAAGCAATGGCAGGTAATAGAAAGGGTTCATGAAATATAGAAAAAGGAATACATACAGCCCTATTGCGAAGATCAACTATCAATCGGTTGACGATTGACAAATTTATCAATTAAAATTTATGTTGATGTTGCAAAAAAAAAAATTGATAAAAATATGACCTATTGTGAACATAACGGCAAAAATAAAGTTATTGTGAATGATTTTTGATTTGAAGAGTGATTGTTACGATTTTTGCAAACAATTTAATTAAACAATAATTACGAGTGTTAAATCTGTGAAATTTATTGAAAACCATGTCATCGGTGGAATTATTTTTTGATGATGACGAAGAGGAGACAGAGTACGCGGAATTGGCTGCTATACGGAGGAGTTTGCGAGTCGCATCTAATCCAGTGTTGCCAGATGAAATATCTGAAAATCTTGTTTTTCCGAAATAAAATATCTTTTTTTCAAGATTTTTTCAAAATACCTATATGTATCTATACTTTAAATAAAACCTATATGTATTTCCTTTTTCGCAAAATTGGAGTAGGTAGATATTTATATACGTATACATAATACATAAATTAAATTAATACCCCTAAAACTGTTCAAAAAATGTAGGTATATTATTGTTTTTTTGAAATTTTGGAACGTATTTATATATGACGTAATTTCATAGCTTTTATGAAGGTCATAGCAATTCGATTTATTAAAGCGCAAGAAATCCTTTGTACAGATTAAACTTTCAACTGTTTAAATACTCAAACGATTACGAATTTCTGATTTACCTATTTAAATTTACAGCAAAAAATATGCCTTCAAAATTATTGCAGTTAGTGAAAGCGATAAAATTCGTTGAAATTCATGTTGCTTTAGAGTCGACCGAAGGTTGGCACAACAAAATTTGTTCATGGGCTCTGCAGATAATAATGGAATCAATAGAAAAGGTTTTTTAATTTGTTAGATATAGAAAATTCTTAATCTCAAAAATCTTGAAATTTGATGAATTTGAGGTAAGAAGTCTTGTACATATTTTTGAGCTCAAAAATCTTTAAAAAAAAGATATATCTTGTAATCTGGCATCACTGATCTAATTCTCTAGAACTGGAAAACCGAAGGTAGCTAATTTCATTTCCAAGGAATGCTTTTGAGGTACATTCGTTGATTTTTTGGAAGATATTGGACCCACACTTAAACAGTCAACAGTAACAACATTATCCCTCATTCTAAGTGGCTAAACGCGTTATGGTAAATTTTGATGATGATAAAATTCAAATTCATTACACATAGGAAGAAAAACGAAAGGCAATATGTATATGTATATATAGCCCTTAAAAAATATAGACAAAAACAATTAAAAACGTTGATGTTCAACATTTTCTTTTAAGAGTCGTCCTTATCAACACCGAAATTGCGATTAATAGAAAAATTGACAACTACCAATAAAATTGTTCAAGATTGACATTCACAATACCGTTTTGTCAACCGACAATTGCTGCACGTTCACAGTCGATCAATCAAATATCAATTATTTGATACTAGATAACATCTATCAATTCATCGATAATTTGGTATTATGAGTATCAATTGATAACTTTTACCCCATTGTGAATGCTAATCAAAAAATCATTGAGGAGTGGTTCTGTTTTGATGTTTGACGTTTCTAACTTGTAATTGTTTTTTTTTTTATCATAATCGCCTTCAAATAATAACTCAATTCATCAATCAATTGATAGTTGATCTTCGCAATAGGGGTGATAGTGTAAAATGGCGCTGGTTTAAGTTGTCAATGATTGGAAGTAATGTTCGTGATAGATCGATATCTTTATATATAAATACATATATGTATGTATATGCAAGAATTCAGAGATTTGTTTTTGAATTTGAACTAGCAGTCATTAATTGAATTTCACGATGAACGTGTGTGGGGTACAAATGAAGTGGCATATTCTGATTGATAAAACTCCAAGTGGTTGGAATTTATTTAAAGTGCATTTTCAAAATGGTTGAAAAAAAGTAGAAGTAGGTAATATTTGCTGAAAATAAGTTTTCCGTTGCTGTTATTGCATTTCTAATAGCTGTTGAAACTTTGAATTTTAAAGTGCGGTATTGAGTTTTAAAAATATATATGAACAGAGATCGGCTTTTGGGTAGCCATTTTTGAGAAATAATTAAAAAACAGATTTCTTCGATTTTTTTGAGAAAAACTTAGTACGGGATCTTATTTAGAACACCGATATTATCGTTAATATGTATTTTGATCAAAATCGTTAGAGCGGTTCTTGTAAAATTTGGCAGACAAAACAGTACCAAAAATTGCAATGTTTAGTTTGGAAAATACTATTTATTAACTATATAGCTAAAAACTGATTATGGGTTTTTATTCGCGATATATAAGAATTATCGAAGGCAAAAATGGGGTTTTCGAGATATGAGCGGTTTTAAAAATAAGCGGTTTCGGTGATTGGAATTGAAAATTAAGGACGCAGCAATTTTAAGAACATCAGCATTACTCTAAGTTTGCATTTTGGTCAAAATCGTTATCGCCGTTTTCTGGTAAGCTAAGAAAAACTGAACTTTAAAAAAATGACTTTTTTCAAAAATCGATCTTACGATAATACCGAGAAAAACTGAGTTTGCCATTTAGTTGGAAATGACCATATAACCTTAGAAGTTAATTTTTGTTACAATCGTATGGACCGTTTTCGAGATACTATACATATTTCCAAATTTGAAAATTTACTCGAATTTTTAGCCAAAAACTGGGTATGTAGTCATGGTAACCTTACCCACTTAAACTTAAATATTAATTTTGGTTGAAAACGTTGGAGCCGTTTTCGAGCAAATCAAATTGGTACGAACAGTTTGTATGGCAAGTACCTACCATTAATATTGAGGTAACCTTGCAAAATAAAAAACGGCCCCGAGCCCTAGGCCCACAAACTCCAAATGCGAAGTTTTAACGAAACCCAGTCAGCCGTTTAGGCTGTAGGCCTGCGGGACAGACAGACAGACGGACAGGCGGGCAGACCGGACAGAATTTTGCGACCCACTTTTTGGAGTTCGTCTATCATCGTAATGTCAGAATTGATTAACATCTCGAGTTCGAAATTTTGTACGAAAACAATATCTTTCTCCTTTCTCTTACTAGGTACGTAATGGAGAAAGTTAAAAATGAGTCATATGAACGTTTTTTAAGTTTCAGAATAGCAGAATACCTAGTGCTGTTAGTAGCAAAATTGCTGCTGAAGACAAAACTGAGGTACATCTGTCTTATTTCCAAAACGGTTTTAAAATCGCGTAAGTTTTCACTTTTCCAAAACCACTTGATCCCGATCCCTTCAGATAGGCAAATAATTTCGAAAGAATTGCAATAATTCACTTTTCGAAATGGTGCTACAGCGCTTATCCCCACTGAACGATCAGCTAGCGAAGTTGGTGAACAGCAGAAACAGCTGCGAAAGTAACTAACAGCTGCATAGAATTTCCGATATCATTTTGTTCAGTGTCAGAGTTGTCGCTGTGCAATTGGGGAAACAGCTGTTAATATTTCCAAAAACAGGGTTGTCGCTGTGCAATTGGGGAAACAGCTGTTTATATTTACAAACACAATTCTAAAAAGTTTATGGTTATGCGACTTTTTAATTTTAAGAATATAACTTTAATGTAAGTCTTACATTACATTTTTAACTGAAACTCCTTGGCGTTCATTTGAGTTTTTCATTTACAATTCAGATAGGACAGTAGCTTTACTTGACTTTCACCTGATTCGGTGAAAAAAAGTGAATTTTAACGTCAAAAAGTGAATCTCTGCGAGGCATATCTGGAAAACCGCAGTTACTGATCCACCAAAAACTAAACTATTGCTCTATTTCGAATTGAAAAGAATTGGCGGAACATCCCTTAGAATTTTGAACTCTAAAATACCATCAGTGAGTTAAAGTGCAGAAATGGACAAAACAGACAGCGTGAGGCTGCGACATATAAATTTTTCCATTTTATGTTGTCGTTTCAAACAAATTTCTGAGTTTTGAAAAAAATTTTGACTTCCCCCTGGATGCGGTAAATCGAAACGAAATCGCTTTTGAATAAGTCCATAAAATAATATCTCCGATCTGAATCGCAAGAATCTATCCCGTATCCTCTCAACTTGCAGACACAACTTCCTCTAATCATAAAAAATAGGTCCTTCATAAAACATGTAACAAGCATAAACTGTTCCAACATCATTAAGCATAATTAAGTACACATATCTACATGTTTTTTTTGGTGGCTTTCCAAAAAATATACTCATCGATAATGTCATTATCCTTCAATGAGTTTACTAAATTATCCCTTGGCAAACACATCGTCCGCAGCATGACGACGACGACATGCCTCGATTTTCCCCGAATTAGAAACGAAAAAAAATGCATACTCCACTTGAGTATTCCAAAAATATCTCGGAAATTGCGCGCGTCACCTGAAACTTATCTCATTAAATTAATAGACCTGGCAGGGGTCCCGGTCACCCCTTGTAATCATCACACACGTCTCCGGCTACGTTTTCTATGCCCAGTGCATGTTTACCCGAGGACATGTAATATTTTTCGAACAAATTATTTTTTCGAGTACCTTCCTTTTTTTTTTTTTTCCTTCAGTCCTTAATGGGAAATGTGTAACATGGTTCGGACACACTCGTATGATTATTTTTCTTTTTCCTCCTATTTACACCCTTAGGGCTGAATGCAGTGAAATGAGTTTGGAGTTGCACGGATTTATGAAAAAAAACATGACCACCTCATATTCGATTACCCTATCCACCCACTGGGATGCGTTCGGATATTCGATTTTCCCTTTCGGTCAGTATCGGTATATACGGCGGATTTTTTAATTGGATTTTTAAATACTGAAACTGAGTGGTGTTAGCTTCGGGTGAAAGTTAAAAAAAAAAGCGGAACTCTATTAGACGTGGTGAATTGCTACCCCTATTTGTTGGACACACTCAGACTGCTGCTTGCAGTATATTATAAAACAGTAATTGAACTCAAGACCAGACATTTCGTTTCGGGGCAAAATTGTTAAGAATTGCAGTTTACAACTTAGGAGTTGGAAGGAGCTCTCTTTGGGGAGCTTGCTATACCATGCTTTGATGGTGACAGGGTACTTTGTAGTCGAGATCAGATGCAGGTACAGAGTTTGGGTGTCTTAATGTTTGGGTTGCAGTAAATGATACCCAGCAGCGGAGTAGGATTTCTTCGTTTTAATTCTCTTTTGTAATTGAATTGCGGCTCATGGGCACGATGTAGACAGGATTCTGCAAATGACTGTTGTACTTCCGATTGGAAATTTCGTCGACTGGTGTAGGTACTGCTCGGGGGTCTACTTTTCAGAAATGGGCTTTCATGGACGAATGAAAGGATGAAAGCATCCATACATATCACCTCTCGGCAAATCGCCTCTGCTAATGTGAGGATGATGTGAGACATATTTTCTATCTATTCAAAATGAATGGTATAATGAGAGTGACATCATCCTATCACTGTCGGGCCTACGAAAAGGACAATCTTTCGATCATTCTTTTGTATAGAAAAAGAAATTATTCTCTTGAAGTTTTTTTTCAGTAATTGAACACCAAATACAATTAGCCACTTGAGATATTTTGGAGTGACCCCTTTAAATGGTTAAAATTTAAAACAGAACAAAAGCCCTCAATGCAGGAAGACACATGATATATCACATTATTCTTTATATTGTTCTTATGTCAAGATGCAACACTAAATTTAACATAATGTTTAAATCACCCAGGCGCCATTTAGAGTGAACATAGTTTTGAAAAACACCCTGGTCTTTCAGAAATGAACGTGAACAGTTGGCCGCTTAAAGTGAGATTGGAAATATGCAATGAAATGTCCAAATATTGACATTTTTATTGTCTGTACGGTTCCGCACCAGCCTTGCAAAGGCTTAAAGCTGTTCTCCTATGTTTCGCGTAGGTGTAACAAATAAATAGCATATTAAAGCATCAAACTCGAAGCCAGGTCGTTGTCTGGGATAGTCTTTATCATCAGCTAAAGTTCAGCGTGCTTTAGAAACAAACACGAACACCCCACCCTAGTTAATCCTTGGAAAATCGCTGACCACGTTGACAACACAGTGTTCCTCTGTCAACAAAATGATTTGTTGAAGGAAGACGAATTGATGAAGCAGCAAATGTTATCGATGTCCCCATACACAAGCGTATATAGGCCTGCAATAAGAACAACAACAGGAGCGATTCGCTCTTCACACACCCTATGAGCCTTTTGGTCGAAAATGCAAATTAATTCAATTGGAAGTTTGTTAAGCCCACTGACTACTAAATTCACATCAACTAAGCAGGCAGCCAAAAGCGGGACAACAACACATGAACACGACGCCAACCCAACCGTTTCACTATGAGTGTCACACACAAAGTGTCCGTTCGGGTATATAAATCATCGTAAGCCACCTTTAGCAGGATATGGCGCGGCCTGGATATGGTTGCTGATTTGTTGTTGAAATGACACTCACGTTGCTGGGCGAGATAGATTTCTCTCCCTCTCTTTCTCTATGTCGTTGTCCGATTTTCGGTTTATCCTCCCCAGAGATTTGACTCGTCTAGTATTAGTAGGTATAGGATGCCCGCATTGCATTCATATATTTATATTTAAGAGAAAACATCCTGGTTTAGGACTTGAATACGAAATTATATCGGAAAATTTTCATCAAAAATTGATCAAATTGCATGTCCTGCGGCCGGCGGCCTAGCATAGACAGAAATCACAAATCACATAACATTGATTTTTAATTAGATTTTCCACTCTCGTCCTGGATTATGCTCTACCTATACACACGTATTGAGTGGTGTTCCCTTTCGATATACCATAACAAGCAGTTTGGTCCAATTAAAGTTTATGACGTTAGCCAACCAAGGGTACGAGTATGATGCAAAATTCAATTTTCTCTGTGTGTCCACTTTGGTTATGATGGCCTGGCATCGGTATGATACGCGACCGGTTTTTTTTTTTCAAACTGATGAACTGACTAATAGTGGTTCGTAAAATTTTAATACCTGACAAACACTGAGATAAAATGCGAGTCAGGTCCTTTTGACTTCTATCTAAAATCATGACTCTTTAATCAGAATATTGAAATTCGGTTTTCTTCTTCGATGTGATGGGGGTCTTCCCTTCGTGCGGCCGATCGGCACGGGTTGGAGCTAAAGAGCCAGGAAATGTATAGTAATGTTATTATTTTTAATGGCTTCATATAGTAAAATGATTTTTAACAGTTTAATTGAAAGTGGTTGGGTGTGCGGACCCCGTTTGTGTGGACAGAGGATGGCTCTTTATTTGTTAATAAAATCCACTTTAACTGCCGTAGCCCTCAATGAACGAAGGAGGGCGAGTGCATAATAATGTAATTACAGGCGAAGTAAAATGCTGCGCTAACGGGGGTGCTCATTAAAAATTATTTTTTAATTAACAGCGTTTCCAGGCTTTGGGAAGTATTGAAAAACTGCACCGGTTCATCGGTTTGAGGGCGCGCTTGCTGTGATTTAATCGAACTTACTTATGGGGCAAGATATCCTGTTGATTTAAAAGTGAATTAATGGAGGTGCTGATGGATGGATTAATTGCATGTGGAATTTACTGGCGCTGCAATTTCGAATAATTCGAAAAGGAAACAAGGCAATGTGATTGACATCAACAGAGCACGTTTCTTTGAAGTTTGTAAATTTGCGCTGTTCGAATTTGGGTTCAGAGAATTTAATGATTGTTGGCCACTTAATAGGCGGTCGACTGAAGCGTGACAACTTCGAAATAAATTTGGTGCTTAAATTTCGGACATCAAATAATACTCGAGTTAAAGAGATCTTACCGATTTTTTGGTCTTTCACTTGTGTCTACTTCGAAATAGGTGAAACAGTCTGATAGGGCGTCAGTAGGAAAACATTTTTAAATTTCGAATGTTTTTCAAAGGGGAACGTTTCCGTAAAAAACCCTCCGTATCAGGTTTAACATTTCAGAGCTCTCGTATCAAACAACCGATATTCGAAGCAGCGTTGCCACTTCAAAAAAAAAAAGAGGGGCGCAGTAGATCATTAAAAAAAAAAGCAGTAGATTGGATCTTTTCGCAGTAGATTTTCTTATTATACAAAAATCAAAGATCAATTGCTAAAAACAATATAAATAATCAGTTTGATGTTTTTTTTTTTTTTTTTTTATAAACGTTCCATTAATTAAATTAAAATTTTGGAAATACTCTAAAAAAAAACCAGGAGAGTCTGAGCTCTGAGGGTGTCCAGCAGCCGTTGCTGACATTTTCAAGAGTATTAACGCTAAGTTTGTTTCGTAGTTTATTTTTTAATTGGCTTACAATCTAAAACTTTCGCTCTGCAGCAGGTCAAAAGGATTTTATGTTTTTTTTTTTCGTGGTTTTTAATAATTTTCTTCTTGTAAAATAAGGCTTTTCCAAATAAGCACCCTTTAGTTTAGCAGAAAACCAAAAAATAATAGAAAGATAGACAGAGATTTATTTCATGATCCATGATATCCTGAACGAAAGCAGCCAATGTCAACTTATTCAAAAGAGAATGTGGCCAAGTTCACAATAAGTTGGCTTCTCTTAGACGTTCTTTGCAGCGGTTATTTTGAATGACAGTTTTAAGCTCTCCAAGAGAGGTTTACCAAACAAAAAAAGTGCAGTAGATTGGATTTAGTGGCAGCAGATTTAATTTTTGCGAAAAGTACAGTAGATCTACTGCTATTGCAGCAAAGTGGCAACGCTGATTCGAAGGCCATTTCACTTTTAAACTTCGTAGTTAGGTATGCTCATTTCATGAATTAATCAAATACAGTATTGCGACATTTGAACAAAAACAATTTAAATAAACATTTATAAATTTCAATGTCAGCATACTCAGTTGTGATTTTCAATTTTCAAAAATGTCTATGTTTAAAAAATTTACATTGATTTTTCGATGGAAAGACAAAAGGCAATAGGAATAAAGCCACTGATCTGGAGGTATAGGGGCAAACCCGACCTTCAAAAGGTCATTCACAGAATTGTATAAAAATATAGCAAAGAAGAGGCAAGTGAGAATGACGATTGCAACTCGCAATCACAAATGTATGAGGTAAGGTAAGGTAAGATTAGGGTTGCCAAATTTTGCTCGCAGCTCGACGCGGGATTTCCAAATCTCTCCCGGGACATAATTTTTTTTCAGTAGAGTAAGTGCGGCAAATATGGCCCATGTGGGAAATATGGCCCACCAGACCACCGTACTTCCCAAACCATAGCCCACAGCGAAATAAAAAATGTTTCACTGCGAACACGTTGAACTCGGTTTTGCGAGCCTCAGTCTTTTGTGGTGAGTGTGCCGCGACGGGTGTGGAAGATATACGGGGCATTTTGTTTTCTATACTTTCGTTGTAATTTTTTTCTTAATTGTTTTTACATAAAATTCTGTATCTTGGTAGCTACTGCCTTCTGTATTAGAATGTAATTTATCTTACATTTTAATCCCAAATAAATAAAAAAGCTGCCAGTTGATCTTGATATGTCTACGTTAATAAGTTTGGGGTGTACGCACTCACTGCTATCAGAAATTTTCGTTGTAATTTCTCGGGCAAACAGGGACGTCGATTTCACTTCGTGAGTGTGTTTCGAAATAATGGCGGCAGCATAAACGTATTATTGCTAAGCGCACCAGATCCTTAAAGACTTTTAGACTCAGGTTCTTGCAACCAATTCTGGGTGTAGATTTTTTTTATTATTGAGCTCTAGTCAAGTGTATGACTTCGCCTATAGTGGCGCGCAAAATTATAATAATTGATATGTGCAAAAGAAGTAAATAGGAAATAGAATAAGGGTATCTGTATCTACTGAAGCTTGCTACCTGAAGACTGGCTTCTCCTTAAAAACTAACATCCTCCAGTACAAAATGGCGGCTAAATTGAGAAGCTTCCTTAGCAAAGTGGTACGGTTTTCGGTAGTTGTCCTGACGTTCGAGACTTATGGGGATTGAACGTGAAACCTATAGCTTAGTAAGCTCGATACTCTTACCACTGAGACACTGATGCGTACTTTTAATGAACGATTTTCCGCTTGATAATTGTGTCGCAATTATACGTATATTTGGACCCGATCGCATAAATCGTACGTGGAATTGTTTAGATAGACTCACAGTTAAACTCGCCCAATTTTTGCTTATTCCAAATGTTTTTCCATGTAAGAAACGTATACATTCCTTGCAACCACTTGTTCAGAGACCACAAAAGCGACCACTTGCGCTCTTAACATATAGCTCATAATTACCCTCACCAACGTACTCTCTTCTGATTTCGCATGAATAAGTCAGTAGCCCTTAATCCAATTAAAACGTTTTGCTCGCCCTAATTACCCACCATGCTGCTGCATGTACTGGCATATCTTTTGCATGCCGGTCGTGTACGTATACCCTTTTCATGTTCAACCAACACACAAACTTTTAGATGTGGCACAAGGTGAGCCGCGCGCCGCATACACCAATCCCTAACCGCAACCACATTAATTTAATAGCTTGAAGAGGTGCACAACCAGCTAATTGCCAAATATTAAATGCGCCCTCCGTGCCTTGCGCTTTGCCCCCTCTCAACGCGACCCCACGGAGCAATTTTGCCATAGCACATCCTTTTTGAATGAGACAACTTTCAGCCACATCCTATGTCTATACAGATGCTGGTGATTATCCTAAGAATGTTGTGCAACTGCAAATAAGTGATGAACTAGAGGAGAAACTTTACCACAAATTGCCCTCAAAGGTGTTCGCTTTGTATCTCCGCCCCCAAACCATTTTCCATCAGAAATCATGCAACATTTCGGTGAATCACAGAGCAAATTTAACAATCACGTCACGGTGTGTACAATTTATTGCATATTAAGTGAGATTACACACGACAACTCACTCTCCGTTTCAAATGACTTTCAAATAAAAACGGAAAGCTAAAAAGGATATCACCCAAAAACGAATTAAGGTTAAGGCTTATATCTCCTAAGTATCTTCAAATCACATAAACTTCTGTACGCACAGAAGAAAAGGGAAAACGGAAATAAATTTTCCCAGTTTCACAAACGCCAGTACTTGTTCATCCTTTTACAGAAAATAAAAGACGAAGAAAAAATCAAACAAATCCCTTCAAATTGATTTCGGTGCAGACGAAGAAAGGTGCAGGGGAAACACGGATGGGAAAAAGTCTATAGGTATATACCCTACATGCGTCTATAGATAACGGTAAGAAATCCAGATAAAAAATAAACTTTTTTTTAACTTCCAAGGATATGAATAAAATACGCACATCCTTTTAAATCAGCCAACAAAAAGCAATTCTCATTTATGTCACAAACTGTAACGCAATATATTCGCCCTCTTTATATGTGGGGATGTTCGAATGTAACTGAATGTTTATATGTATGTGTAGGTGGAAATAAATAAAATCCCATATTTTAGGCGAACACAATACCTGTCGCTGATGGAGGTGGCAAACAATGCGAATTTTTGTACTCTGCACGGGATATATAGTTACTTCTGAAACACTGTTTTCTGTAGCAGTGTATCCATCTGTAAATCTGTCAAAAGCATATTTTGGATTTAAAAAAAATCTTGAAAAACCATCTTATTTGAAAGCTACTGTCTGTTTCCAAAGATTTCTATTTAGCGAATGACAAGGCCTTAAAAGGTCGTTTTCGAAAAGGCGTTGCTTGTATCAGGTTAAGGATTTTTGTGACGGTAACTAAATATGTTTCGATTGCCAGTTGCGCGAAATGTTTCTCAGCAATTGACGGTAGGTAGCGTTAAAAATACCTTTACCACACAATATTCTGTTATTCTGTTGCAAAAGACTATATTGCAAATCCTCAGAGGGGAAGCAACTGCACTGCAGTATCTGTAAGCATCTTGAGAGATAGTAAATCGTTTGAGAATTCTTATAAGAAGGAAGTCGTGCCTTGGTGCGACCCATCTTAGAAAGAGAAGAAAGTCTTTCTGAAAGCAGTAAGCAGGAACGAGGTAGAGCCATAGTTTCTATTGGAGCAGCGGTCAGAAACTTAAAATTTTAAGCGTCCATCAACATCAACGGATGAGGATCTTCTTGGTCGCTTCGAACGCAAAATTCTTCGAGTGATTTTTGGTCCCGTTTGCGTTGACGGGATTTGGAGGAGAAGATTTAACAGCGAACTCTACGAGCTGTACAGCGACATCGACCTGGTCAGAAAAGTACGCATTAGTCGTCTAAGATGGTTAGGACATGTAGAGCGAATGGACACCAACGCTCCGGCCCGGAGAGTCTTCGATTCTAACCCGGAGGGACAACGCAGTAGAGGAAGACCTCGCCTTAGGTGGCGCGCTCAAGTGGAAGGGGACCTCAACCAACTTGGTGTGCGCAACTGGAGGCAGCTAGCCAAAGATCGCGCTAACTGGAGAGGCGTATTGGTTGAGGCCCAGGTCCACCCCGGACTGTAGCGCCACCTTAAGTAAGTAAGTAAGTCCATCAACAAATTGTAATTAGCGACACGCAACAAATTCCGAGTTTACTTAGATGTTAGATCGTAAAATCAGGTACGGGACGTCTACCATACTTAGGTCCAAAATATTTTATCTAGTTAACGCGTTTGGTCAATCTAGTTTAATTAAATAAACAAGTTAACTCATGAGTAAGGCTGTTTTTAACTTGCTCGATTACGTATAGTTATTTGTACATATTAGCACAAAATTTCGAACTCGAGATGTTAATCAATTCTGACTTCACGATGACAGAGGAACTCAAAAAGGTGGGTCTCGAAATTCTGTCCACCCGTCTGTCTGTCCGTATGTCCCAAAACCTGCATCCTAAACGGCTACCCGGATTTCGTTCAAACTTCGGCTTTGGAATTTGGGGCCCGATTTTTTTGCAAGGTTACCTTAATATTAATGGTAGGCACCTACTTCCCATGTAAAGGGTGTTTTTCTTAGAGGTATATAGCTTTAAGTTGGCAACACTATTTTTACTGGCGGCCATATTGTCAGCTGTCAAGTGATTTATTTTTAGTTTGGTTTGGAATATGAATAGACTGACGCCTGAACAACGCTTCCAAATTGTGCAAATTTACGTTGAAAATCATGGTTCTGTTCGAAATACGTATCGTCCACTACGTCCATTTTTAATTTTCTCCATTAGGTAGCAAGAGAAAGATATTGTTTTCGTACACAATTTCGAACTCCAGATGTTAATCAATTCTGATATTACGAAGATAGACGAACTCAAAAAAGTGGGTCGCACAATTTGTTCGTCTGTCTGTCTGTTCTTCCACTGGCCTACAGCCTTAACGGCTGCCCGGATTTCGTTCAAACGTTCGGATTTATAGTTTGTGGGCTTACAATTCGGGGCCGTTATTTCAGTGGCGTAGCGTGGGTTGGAGCCGCCCGGGGCAGACCCAATTTATGCCGCCCCCATAATTTTTTCACACATTAAAAAAAATACCTTTGTAAACTTGGTAAAATTTCTGGAATCGAATAACGGTACTTTTGAAATTTTCTACCTGGATAGAGGGCTCAGTTTTTGTCTATATTATCGTAGGGTTACCATTATTTTGCAAAATTCATTCGGTTTTTCTTTTTTTGACTCAAGTCGTTAAATGTTTCCTTTATTTTGCAATCCTGAATCTTTAGTTCGGTTTTTTATTCCTTAAATTCTCAATCATTGCGCGATTACTAATTGGCATTTTTATCTTTCGTATTTTTTTAAATGATTTTTGATCATTTCGCAAAAATCATTTGGTAATTTGCCGATGTTATTGTCAAGCAATTTTTCAACAAAATATCGTTTCGACGTTTTACTATTTCCCAGATTGATCATTTCGCCACCCCGGCGAAACGTCAATTTTCCCAACAATTTAAGCGAAACGTACCATACCCATTATCGTACATTAGATCGTACATTTGAAAATAAGTTTTTTTTTTTAAATTTCGTTTTCTTTAGTTTTCTAAGAAAATGGATAACGGTTTTGACCAGAATGATATATATCGAAAACCCCAATTTTAAATTCGATAAAACTCTAAAAACCAATTAATGCTTACATCCTGAACAATAACTTATACATAAGTAGTCAGTTTTCAGCTAAATAGTTAGGCAATAGTATTATTCAAGCAACATTGCAAAATATACAAACCTACCAGGTTTTTTACTGTGTAATTTTATAAAATCCTCTCTAACGATTTTGATCAAAATACATATTAAAGATAATAAAGGTATTTTAAATAAGATCCCCTACTTAGTTTTTCTCAAAAAATTCGGCTAAATTAATTTTTTTTAATTATTTCTGAAAAATTACTACCCAAAAGCCGATCTGTGTTCATATATTTTTTTAAAACTCCGCGCTTCCATTAACTTATGTTTTGCAATTATTGCCCACTTTTTCTTCTTTTTTTTTCAACCATTTTGAATATGCATCTTAAAATAATTCCAACCACTTGGATCGTTACAAAATCAGAAAATCCCACTTCGTTTACACCCCCACACACGTCTATCGGGATATTCAGTTTATAACGTCTAATGCAAACTCAAGAACAAATCTCTGAATTCTTAGATATACTCTTACATATAAGGATATCGATCTATCACCAACACTACTTGCAATCAAAAAACAGAAACTCCTACTACGCCTGTCAACTTGTAAACTGTAAGAGCTTATAAAATAATACATAAGGCGCTTATGGCTCTCTAACCAGAACTTGCCAAAATTATATTAATAAATATATATAAATTATTTATTTAAAAAAAATTAACTGCTCCAAATTGCCGCCCCTAGCAAAGTGCCGCCCGGGGCCTGTGCCCCCCTTGCCCCCCCTTGCTACGCCACTGCGTTATTTATTTTGCAAAGTAACTTCAATAATAATGGTACTTCCCATATTAAATTTTAGTACCAGTTTGATTTGTTCGGAAACCGCTCTAACGATTTCAACCGAAATTGATATTTGATCTTAAGTAGGTGAGGTTAGCATGACTGCGTACTCAGATTTTCGTTGAAAAATCTTATAACGGTACTTTAAAAATGTGGGCATATCTCGAAAACGGTTCATACGATTGTAACGAAAATTCATTTTTAAGATAATATGTTAATTTATAACTTAGTAGCAAACTCCTTTTTTTCTGGTTTAATGGAATGTTTTGACCAGAATGCATACTTAAAGTAAAATGAATGTTTCCAAAATAATTGCGTACCTAACCTAATTAAATTTCAATTCGAATAACCGAAAACGTTAATTTTAAAAACTTCTCATATCTCGAACACAACGATTTCGATTTCGATAAAACTTAAAAAAAAAAAAAAAACAAGTAATGCTTGCATCGGGAACAATAACTTAGTTTATATGCTCAGTTTTGAGCTAAATAGTTAAGCAGTAGTAGTTTTCAAACTAAATTTTGCAATATTTGGTACTGTTTTGTCAGCATAATTTTACAAAAACCATTTGAATTTGTTCAAATTTTGTTCAAAACACTTATCGAGGGAGGATAGTAAAATAATTGTAATTAAGATCCCCTACTTAGTTTTTCTCAGCAAATTCGAAAAAATGCGTTTTTTAGTTATTTCTCAAAAATTATTCGTATCATTTTTGTAAAACTCAATACCGTATTTTAGTCAATAACAAGAACATGCCCTAGCGCTCTAGCAGATTAAAAAAAGAAACTCCTACTACGCTTGTCCTCGTACTCAAAAACTTGTAAAGTGCTTAGTGCTTATGAGCTATACAATAGTACAGTAGGCGCTTATAACTCGCTAACTAGAACTGCGACAATTGCCTGTAGCTGAAAGCTTTAACTTTTAAAAATTCAAAATAATATTTGATATGTACTGCCATATCAGAAGAATTATCCAAAAGTGAATTTTATTTAACACTTTTCCTTTTCCTGTAGGCGCAGTGGCCTAGTGGTTAGTGTGTTGGACTACTTAACGAGGGATCTCGTGTTCGAATCCCGCAAAAAAAAAAAAATTCTTCTGACAAACATCCGAGACAGGACTATCTTGAAAGAGCTTCTCAATTAGCCGTTTGCAAATGTGACAAAAATGACAAAACGAATGGTTGTGAGAAGCTAGGCCTAGGCCCTAGGGTCCATACGGACCTGCGCTTATTTATTTATTTTATTCCTTTTCCTATGTTTTGTGAACCGTTTCCTTTATCTAGCATTGCTTCTCAGATTTTAAGCTACCTACCAAACAAAATAAGAAACATCCCACCAAACTTTTGGTGAACGAGAAATTTTCGTTCGACCCAGTCGTGCATTTTATTTGTTAAAAAACTAAAAAAAATTGTTAAAAAAATAAAAAAATTATATTTCCGGATTGAGGCTACCATACGACATATTTATATCTACGAAAATGCACGGTTTGGTGAGGCTTTTGCGTTTTTTGCTGGTCTTCCAAAATATGACTGGATCTCGCGTCGGCTTGCGTCGATTTGATGTTACTCACTCGTCACTCGACCTTAACATGAAATATATGTATCTTATGAAAATTCAAGTGTTAACTTGTTGACGAAATTTACCATCGCAACCATGCTCCTACCGCACAAACAGACTGAACATGAAGTTAAAATAAATACCCCAAAGTCGCAACCACCACAAGTCGTTGTCAAATGCATTATCTGTGAGATGCAGCGGTTAACCGCACAAATAGTTATTGCATATATGCACAAATGTGTGTTGGCTGTATATCAGTATACTTCCTTGATGAGAAGATGAGTATCTGTTTGGGTATTTCAAATATTTTTTAAGGGCGAGAACTAACTCAACTTCGATGTGAGGTAATTAATTTCTTGTGGTTTGGCAAAACACAATCTGCAAATAAATTCAATCTACAGTCAAAGATATTTGACAGCCGCGATAATAATGTCAATTGGTATGTGGTTTTTGAAGTAATTTCAATGAAGCTCAATCAGAAAGGAAATTTAATATCAATGTAGTTAGGTTAGTAATTAGTGTACAAATGCACGAGCGGTTATTTTGCATATCTGGTTGATGATAGTTGATAGAGCAACTAATTTAATTAGTGGTCCTTGAAATGCTTTATGGATCCGCCATCAAGTGTGACAACCTACACATATAGGACTGAGAAGGACCTCAATTATGACTACATTGATTCGCGATTTTGCATAGGCAATAATATAGATAATGGCCAATTATTGTACCAAAATAGTTAAGACATTTATTCCTGCAGAACTTGACTCCTCGCTCACTAACCACAAAGCCTATGAATAAAAATAAACCCTTAAAGAGAAAGCTATGCTCAGCTGCGACAGGTATTGCTAGCCCAATAATAGAGGGTTATGCAGCACTATCTTCACGGCGGGATTTGCAACCAAGATCATCAGTTGTGGTGTTGTGAGCAACAATAGGGTTTTAAGCTGTTGTGAAATTATTCCACAAACGAATGACTCGTAAGTTTTTTGGTCCAAAAAAGAAGTGACGGAATGTCAAACTTAACTTGCGAACTTATGATGCGGGAGCAGGTAACCGGGACAGGACAAGTCAAAAAAGGCGATCTCTTCTCAAAATAAGCATAAAGCTAGTGTGACCTCCAAGCCTCAATACAGGGTTATAGTTCAATTAGTACTGGTATTACCCAAACGCCTAGGAATGCTTTTAATATTTAGTTGAGGTTGAGGATTTTCTATCCCACTGTACCAATATCTGGCTATTCTGCATTCTGCGTCCTTATAGTTCAATTAGATATTTTCTGTACAGCACTTCAAAACGTATAAGCTTCCCGGACACTTGTGAACTGAGGGTCCTAAGAAGCATACCTACCTCGTATTACCACCTAAGTCCTGTCTTAACCCACCCAAGTAAAAGTACAGACTATTCCTATCCACTTTGTGACAAAAGGCTGCGCTCCGATGATGCCTATAGTGATTTATATACTTCATTAAATTTTACGACCTAGTCCCCTCATTAAGCTATTGCGAACATTGAAAATAGGCGCCTAACGCAATATTAGAACGATTATTCATTCAATTAAATTCCGTGTTGATTCATAGCTCAAGATTCCCGCGCACCCGGCACTGCCGCCGCACTCTAGCGCACTACAATCTAATTAACTTGGCCCATTAACATCCAAAACAGTGCTCATTAGATACACTTGTATACTAATGGCATTGCAAATCCGCTATTCCCTATTGGGGGTTGTGCAAACTAAAGATCCATTAACCCATCTTTGGGAATCCTCAACAATAGTCGTAGTGTTATCCTTCCGCGGCAACAGCAATTTATATTTTCCGCTCATGATAATTCAATTGCCTCCCGAAACAATGTGACACCGCGAAAGCAATTTTAATCCATAAACACTGGCACAAGCTCTATTCGCCTGCATCCCATTCCCATCCCTCTCTCTCTCTATAGAAACAAAATTCTATTCTATTTGTTGGTGTGATTATACAATAAAATCTCGTTAAAGTGTTAACACAAACCGAGAGGATGCTTTCCTTGCAAGCAAGAAGGATATTCGGTTAAACAGTTTTTGTTTAGGTTTTTCCTCGTCCCCATCGCACCATCATCATCCGCGCCAAAGTGTTCTGCATTCCTTTAATCCTTCGCTGTGCGAACTATTGTTTTATAAAGTACGAGTATACGCGCATTAAATTAATTTACACCATCGCGTATTTAGTTACATAATGGTGACACGGGTGAGGTCCTGGATGTCGTTGCTGTTGTCGACGTTCGAAAGACGGCGAAGAAAAATGACGCTAACAAAAATTCCTCAGATCGAGGAGGCTATGACTCGGGTATGACTCAAAGGCATAGTGGGTGTTCCTTATCCTTGACAACAATATGCCTATGTGCCCGCCTTGTAATGGCATTTTAAATTGGAATTTATATTGCTTCTATGGGGATGCTTAGAGGGATGTACACACACACACACACCAACTCACACACAGCGCCTTGGATACTAAACGTTTTCGGAAATTATTTCGTTATTTCGCTGAATGAAATTCAACACCTTTTCGAGGGAATCAAATTCTGGCAAAGGAGCCCGCGAAGGACCAACGCCAACGCCCCGAAACCCTTCGCATTCTGTCTCTGTGTATATTTCACCGCGATGTTGACAAAAAACACACAACAGCAAGTTGTATAGTCAGAGAGAAAGAGAGAGAGAGAATCTAGTACAGCAACAGCCGGATCCAAGGACAATGAGGACAAAACAAAAGGAATGTTTCCGCTTGACAGTAAGACAATACACCGTCTGTGAGGGGAGACTAACACAGAATAGCGCTAAACAATTTATTTTATCTCATTCACACCTAAGTGCTATATAAACAACAATTTTCCTTTAATAAAATTTCGACGTCGTATCCTTAGAGCACACCTATTTTAAGGCAGCAACTTTGCACTGTTATTGCACCCAAATCTGAGAGTAAGAGATAAATTTGGTACTGCTTGGCGACAAAAGATATTAACTGCGAATCTCTAAGACAAGAATAGTGGGTATGTCCTTGCTAGCCTCTTAATGTAATGACAAGAACATTTAATTTCACAGCCGACAGTCTAAAGTGCTTGCACAACATTGTAGTTGTAGCTGTAGGTATAGTTGTAGCTGTTTTGTCGACGAGTTGTTATTGTGATGTTTTGTCTACACCAAAAATGCAGGCAGACAACCGACCGACAAATACTGCAATCGCAGAAGCACCAGGAGCAGGGTCTATATCTATATCCGGGCAGGATTTTTGAATCGAAAAGGGCACAGATACTGGTTTTCTGTTTTGTTTTCCATTTTCTTGATAAAAAGTTGATGAAGTAGGTAGTAAAATACGACAGAGCGAGGTAGCTCTGATTTAAGGACTCTCTGAACTGGGCAGGGATGGCACGGTGTATATTTTTTTATGGGAACGGGTCATCAGAAAGTCATTTAATTAAAATCTTGATTTAATTACGCGTTTGTTTAAGCTTTTGCCATTGTTCCGTTGAACAAGTTGAAACATTTCAAGGAGAAAAGTTTATCGGATCTAAGAAGTTTGTTGTTAATTTTGTTCGCCGAAGAAAGTTTTCATCAACGGATGAAGAGTAGATTTGAACAGAATTTCGTATAATTTGCGGTCGAGATATCGATTGTGTTTTAAAGCTGTTTATACACACCTACATTCTGAAACTGCGGTTTCTAAGCAGAAGCCAAGACTTAATAGTTCATTGTCGTTGTCGGGGTATAAAACTTTTGTAGCTGCAGAAGCTTAAAAGATGGTGAGACGATCGGTGAGGTCTTGACATGCAGCGTTAGTGTCTTATGGGTTGTGTTACTGGATGGTGGTATCACTCCAGATACGATGTCGTTGACTGCTAACATTGCATAACACTTGCTTGGTCCTCCTTTAAAAACAAAAAATTAAACCTAACTCATGTTGTCCAAATTCAGTCAATATTCAGTCCTTTATGAAAATTTAAGCTTTCATTTTAACGATAATGCAAATTCTTCATTGATTAAATAATAAGGATATCCCAGACATATATTAAAAACTTAAAAACTTATTAATTGTGTCAAAAATTGTGTAACTAAGAAAACTAATCAATGGATAAAACAGAAATTGGGTTTAAGTAAAAAGTAAATGATATTAAGTATTTTAAAAGGAATTATGATTTGTTTTCAATTCAATTAAAAAAAAAAAAAATATCAATTAAGTTTTAAATAAAACAAATATTTAAATGACTTAAATGATTTTTTTTCTCTTTTTTTTTTTTTTTAATTTGTTCGTACAAAATATTTCGATTATTTTGACGTTTGTTCGCAAAATCCTCTTCACTACCTGGAACTGGAATCTCTTTATTTCCTGCTATAAATTACAAGTTGTTCTATTTAATACATGAGTGACTGAAATTTATAAAAAAAATTCCTTTGATTAATTTTACAAATATGAAATGATTCAAAATTGCTCAAAGTTGATCAATATTAAATGAATATGTATACTAAAAATAACTTCAAGCTAGGAATGTTTCTTTTTATTTCATAAAGAAAATAATTGGGACCGATACAAATTTGCGGTTGTTTTCCTAATGAAATTTATTAAAAATTGATTTTTTGTTAATCCAAATGAAATTTGAATGAAAATTAATTCAATATACGAGTATGTAACTATATACGGCAATAAAAAACTGGGCATATGCTTGATTTGCGTTTTTTATTCTTCTCAGAGGACGCATCCAGCAGCGTAAAAGCGGCGAATACAAATAGAAGAAAGTTCAAGATCAGGTCAGTATTCGAAAACAAAAAAAAAAAAAAAAAAACAAACAAATACAAATGTTTAATGCCCATCAGAAATATCCCACTCAGTATTGATGTGTCAGACACTTTTTCATGACGAATCTCTCTTTTTTCAGAGCTTCCTTTAAATACATTCACACCTCTCTTTAAACCAAAACTGTCTTCGTTTACTTTCCAGCTTATCCCACCCCCTTAATCCATCCCATAATTGTCTACGCAAAAAAATACAACAAAATAGACAACTGTCACTCACATCCCTAGAGCTAGTCATACCTTACTCATCATTTTTATTAGACACTCCAAACGCAGAGCCGAGTTTATCATTTCTTCCTTCAAATCGATCGTTTCCCTCACCGGTACCAACATTTGTTATGCCAATCGATGGATGGAATTTTTAAAACCGCAAAAGCTGTCACGAACGTGACAAAATCTATTCCATTCAACTTTATCGTATTGAAAAGGAAAATAATCATACCCGCCAAGAAAGTCATCAAAATTTTTGTGTTGAATTATGTAAATTTGTTGGCACTACACTTGAATACTGGTGTGTCTGTATCTATATATCCCGATTCTCATACATGGGGAACTCTTTTAAATTGCCTTTGTCAGTCGTTTTATAAACTAATGCGATAGATTTCATAAAAAAAAAAAAAATGAATTACCAACCAAAAGGATAGACGAACTGGAAGAGAATAAAATGAAAAGAGTTTTTATATTCCGACAGATTCGCTATGATGACTGACAATATCCTGTCAGCTGGCACATTTCCATATTCATGCAATTTTTACGCGCATTGCTCTCGCTTGTGCTATACACGTCATGAACATAAACATTTTTTCGGATAAGGGTTTTTCGCTGGCTGACAGTAGTTGTTGTAGTTGGTGCCTTCGTGGGTGTCCCTCTGCCCGTGCCAGCGATAGAATATGGATCAACAAAGGGTACACACTGTGTACCTAGAGTGTCCAAAACTTTCTCACATGATGGCATTATATGAAGCGGGATTTTTTTTTAAGAGCAATACGCTCAACATTTGGTGCACTATTCACATGGATACATGTCATGGCCAGTTTTTTTTTTTTTTTTTTGAAAAGTTGAGGAGCAAATCATATAAAACCAAAGCCACCAACCGAAGTCCTGTGTGATCTGGAAAAATATTAACATAAACATAACATTTTTCGTTGTATATAGTTATTCTGATGGAATATCCTTACATACCGGCAGACGTAAACAAAATAACAACAGTAACAATGACAGGAAAAAAAATATATATATGTAATATATGGAAACGCTTTGCTGTTCGTTGTGAGCACAATGCCTTTGTTTGAAATAGTTTTTTTGTATTGTTACCTATCAGTGCATGGGTGTTTGCAAGGATGTAAATGATGAGTACATATTTATATAATGAGGTCAATTATTATTGATATAGATGATTTCCTGATATGGAGGAGATTACATAGTGCCACTGGAGTGCTGACCGAATTAAGTTTTGTTGATTTCCTTTTTTTAACAAACAGCAATCGAATCTATCCACGGACAGAAAAATATCCAATAATCCATGAAATAAAATATTTGTTAACAAATACTTGTAAAAGGACCAACAAGTGTTTTTAGTGCAAGGGAATTTAAAAATGATCATCAGCCAAATGGCCACCACGAGCACGCATACAGGACTATATCCTTTCACAATTACACGTCTTATTGAATAACCCTTTACCTAGTATTGGGAATGGCTTTACCAAAGCGATTCCTAGATTCAGGAGAAGCAAGGGGCTCTTGTCCCTCTTAGATTTGTTGGGTAAATCTTTACTAAATGTGAACCTTTTCAGAAATCGTTGTACATTTTTTCTGATAGAGCCTTTTAGAGCATAGACTCGTATAGGAGAAGATTTTTTCTTAATAGACTTGAGCAAATTTTAGCCTTACTTATGTCTGTCTTAAGTTGAAAATTGTTCATGTTAATAATTCTTAACCAAATTTATTAAATAAATAAAATAAATAGTTGGCGCAACAGGTCCGGAGGGACCCTAGGCCTAACTTCTCACAACCATTCGTTTTGTGTGAGTGTTTTCATTTTTTTTTTGAAATGAATGGAAGGGATCTACAATTTTATGCCGACTCCAAACGGCTAATCGAGAAGCTCTTTCAAGACAGTTATACTCTCAGATGTTTGTCAGACGTTCGTGAGAGGTGGCGCAGTGGAAAAGAACCCAAAGTTGTAATTTGGGTTTTTGCGGGATTCGAACCTCGACCCCTCGCTTAGTAGTCCAACACACTAACCACTAAGCCACTGCGCCTACAACCAACCAAATTTATTACAAGATAAAAAAATAAACTACCGCGCAACTATTTCTTGTAACAGGCAGACGACAGTTATTAGTCACTCCTTAAATTTTATGGATCTCCGAAAACTCCAAGCTGCCAACATCTACTATTGGTAACATCCAGACGAAGATGAAATATTGTGAGACGACTCCAATCACAATTGCGTGTCCCTCAACCTATCGAGAAGCACTTACGAGTACCGACTGCGGACCAGTGGCAACTTTACCAAGAAGCCGTAAAAAACAGAAATGGATGTGCTTAATTTTATGCCAGCGCTCCGTCGAGACTTTTGGGTTGGTGAAGACCGTCGTTAAGTATATCAACACAACTCGCCTACATCAAACAGGGCTTCAGGAAAGTACAAGACCGGATGAAAAAAGAAACAAAGAATATAGCTTTTTCTGGAGCAAAAAGGACGAACAACAAGATCAACGAAAAAGAGAGGTGCTACTTAAGAAAACAATAACCGAAAGGTTTGTCAAAATGTACAGCGGGCAAAATGAATGCTTCGGTAAACTTTAACATTTACTTAACCGATTGACTTTAGTAGACATGTTTTTGAATCGTCAGTTCAGTACAATTTCGATCATGAATCGCTTCATACCGAAACAACGTGTCCAAATAGTGACGCTGTATACATTGAAAATAGTCGTCAGTTGTGTTAACTCGACGTGCGTCGCCAAAAAAAAAAAAAAAAAATCGTTGCCTAAAGGCAGAACACCATTCGTCGTCGCTATCGGTAAATTTTGGCTAATAATGTTTGCCCAGAAATGTGTGAAATAGGTCTGGATGGTTACTGGTTTTAACAAAACTGTGCGCACAATGCCACAATGCAAATATAAGAATGAAAATTCTGCACCAAAGAATTCCATAGACGTGTTCTGTTAAAAAAGATCGCCAGATTTGAACCCTCCGTTCTTTTTGTTGGGTAATTTGAAAAGCAAAGTCTATACCAGCAAGCCTCAAATCATTAACGAGCTCAAGGCAAATATTCGTGCGGAAGTCATCGCTATACCGCCCGAGTTGCTCGAAAGAGTGATGGAAAACGCTGCAAAAACGGAACATATACCTTTTTTTTTTGCATAGGGCGGCAACTTGATTGAAGTTGTACTTAAAGACTGGTAAGAATAAGTTGTTAGGGGTAAAATTAAAAAAAAACTACCTCATAAATGGCATTCGTTTTATTTTTAAGTTTTTCAATATTCACATACCGACATAAGGGCAGCAGGACCTGAACCTAACCTAACCTTTGGCATTTTAAATCCTGCATAATAACAAATTCTGTCCATGTTTTCCTCCTGTCCCTTGTCTGATGAAAAAAAGGAAATATGAAGTTGACGATTGGGACATTTAAAAATAATAAAAACAACAGTTGTAGGAAGGAATACATCTTGGGCTCTGGATCTTAAAGCCAGAGGCACCTCACGAGGGCTTTATGTGTCTCATATAATCATAACGAACTAATGGTCGAAGTACCCATTTTGCATAACTTTTTTCTACCATACAAATCTACTCACGGTTGCCTAAAAGTAGGCAACGAAATTATTCACATCTTGTGTTCTTATTTATTACACCCTCCATCTTTAGTATTTTGTGGAAATTCAACGAGTGCTTATTCCAAACTAATCATCAACTTACTGGCTACGCCAGGCAGGGTTGCTGTTTCAAAATTCCTTTGGGGAGTATAAATAACTTTTTTGGGGAGTAAATTAAGAAATTTATTTTTAGCTAAGCGTTTTTCAATTGCGACTGTTTCGATGTTGGAATCCTGTTTTGGTAGAAACTCTCTAACGCGGTCTTTATTGTTGCGGCCATTTTACGGCTGGCTGACGCGGTGGTCCGTCAAAGTCGGCCCTTCAACGTTTGGTAGCCAAATTCTGAACAACCGGTTCGGCTGAACTTGTACCACTCCGAACCGTCTGCATTTTATTTCAAATCTTTAACTAGTGGCAGAAGAAAAATTATTTCCAGGATCCGCAAGAGTGTTTTCGACGCGAATGTAACAAAATTGAATCACGAAAAAAATGTTAATGAAATATTCAGAAAGTAAAATTTGTTATGCAATTTACTAGGTGAAGAAATGTCAAGGCAAAATAAAAATAATTCAATCCGTAATTAAAAATAGGAGTACAATTTGTCGTTGGGGAGTACCGGAGTACGGCTTTTTTTTTTTTTTTTTTTTTTATAATTTTACTCGCGCTCAAGGGGTTACGAATACCCTTATAATGCTGGGCACAGCGCGGCATTAAAGTTTTTAGGAAGAGAAAGAGGGATAGGAAAGAGTTTGTGCTTGGAGTACGGCTGACGAGAAAGGAGTACAATAAATGCTCCTATTGTAGGACTTTCGGCAGCGCTGACGCCAGGTACTCAATTGGTTACTCTCTCTATATTTGGTCTGTCCCGAGCGTGCAATTTGAATAAATTTTAAAATCCAGCCTACCATTGTTACAGCTACAAAGACCACAGACGCCATTTGGATGGTGTACATAATTAATCAGATAATTGCACATGAATTAACTGAATCAAATGGACTGTATTCAGTTGCAAGGATATGCAGGCATACTTGTAATGCCTCAGGTACCACATACTCGGAGGTATAGCATACTTTTTGTAAAATAATATCCATGTATGCAGTGATTTAAAAAAAATTAAACTCATATTAACTTAATTAGATAAGAGCACCACCATTATGTTAGCAACGAAAAAGTCACCGCATGTCACCACCGCCAATGGAATTTATTTTCCATTTCAAATTGAAAGCAAAAAACGATAAAAATTCGTCGACCGTAATTATTTTCCGTGGCACCATACTTTTTTTTTTTGCTCATGGTCCCTCCTATCTCTTCGCATTCATTATGCGTCGCTTACAATTACTATACGCGAACGGTACTTTGTCGCCAATTAATCGCTATAGACAGTAGCGTATTTAATTAAAATAACACAAAGTTATACAAAAAAAAAAAAAAAATATATATATGTAGCTACATCCCCTGACAACAGAAATTTATGTATAAATCCTTTTTAACGATTCCCTGCCATAATCATTGGTTGCGTATTCAATTATTTACTCATAAAGCTGCCAAGAGGATCGGCTGGGACACATTAAAAAATTAATAACAAAGGTGTTAGTGTTAGCTTTAACATAATGCGACACGAAAAGTCGCCAATTAGTTATATGTTAATCCCATTCAGGATCAGCGTGGTTACCTAACTCCTGGTAAGTCGAAATTGATTCTGACGGTAAAGTAAGGTTATCTGCCAATAAATCTAATTAGACGGAGGTTGACTTTTACTCGCACTCGTTCAAAGTGCAGATAACACTTTCTTTCTTTCTTCCAAGTCGAATGTTTAATTAATTTTGAAACAGTGCCAACTAGTGGAATAGACACCGAACGACCCACATCAACTTCAATATCAATCGAGGGGTGTGCTGCAGAGCAAAGCAAAAAAAAAAAAAAAAGGACTTCATTTACTTTCACCCTCTAGAAGTGGATCCGGATCAACTTTACCCTTTAGCTGAAGGGGGGTTACCTACACACTTTCAGTGTCCTTTGAGGCAACTTGAATCTATGCGGAATAAATTTACACAGAGGACACTTTTATTGGATTTCACCTTCGTGCAGGATAAACGAAAAGGTTTTTTTTTGTTTCTCTTCCATCCTTTTGGTGTGACACCTAAATTATGAGACAGTAATGAGATAGTTCGGACACACACAAAGAAAAAATACAAAAAAAAAAAATAAAACCGAAACTTTTCCCATCATCTCTATATAGAGAATGGAGAAACGAAAATAAAACAAATAATCCTGGGTAGGTGCGGCAGCGGCTACGATAACCAGATCCACCTCTCCATCTTTGCAGTTGCCATATCCGTGTAAATTACTGTGACCTGGTGATGACCTTCACCACGGATATTGGTATAGAAATCGTTTTATACATTCAACATGCCGACGCCGAGTATTGTATTAATTTCTCCGAGCAAGGATTACACGTCCATATAGCGTTTTTGTGTGTACGCACAACCAATTTTCTTATAGCGGGATAATAATAAGTAAAAGTTTTCCTTATTGAATTCCTTCTCTGGGTAATTTTGGACTTTCTGCGCTGCCCGATGATGATATCATGTTGTTGTGTAATACTATACAGTGGTATACACTGATGGTTCTAATGACTACCGCACAGCGTGATACGATATAGTTTCAGATTTATTTTTACGATTAATAAAACTGGGCTGGATTGTTGGTTTAAAGCGGAACCGCTGTGGAAGGGTGTCATTTATGGACTTTGAAGAGTTAATTTTAAGTGTTTGCAGAATATTTGCATTTAATTTTGTTTTTGTTGTTAAATTATGATAAATTGTTTAAGAAAATTTATGAGACAATATATATTTTTATGCATGGATGCATATGATTTGCCGTTGGACAGGGCAAAAGTGTTGGCATTATTTATTATAAGAGGATTTTTGATTGAAGATCTTTTTAACGATTTTGCTGGCATGAGCCACAAAAGTTAATGCAGTTGTGATGCAGGATTTTATTGTGTCATTAAAATATTGCCATGTCAAGATTTGACGGCAGAATATTGAGAGAAGTTTGAATGAGGCTATGAATTTATGCCCTGAACTGAGTAGTTTTAGATGGTGGATGCTACGATATAGTGATGCAAATTCACTTCATATTAATAGGAATCATATACGAGTACCAGTGGCGTCTCGTCAGGGTGTGCAAGGTGTGCATTGCACACCCTGATCTAACGAAAATAAGTCCCTCATCAAACACTGTGTAATAATAATAACACACAAGGAATGATATGCACAATTCCATAACCCATAAAACCTCCATAACACAGCCAACAGCTACAGCCTACACCATACCTATTCATATTCATCCTTTATAAATTATAAATCTTCTTTCAAAATTCCTTCACCGCTGAGAAAAAAAAAATGAACTCGTACAAAAACTCGCTGTGCACCATTCTGTAGATTTCATCAAATAAATTCATCCAACTCCAAACTATATCCCTCTACAAGATTTCTCCAGTATTCATCCCCATCGTCATTCGTCGGCCGCACACCGCCGTACTTAAATCGCTTTACTTTGATGAACTTGTAGTGAACTCGTGCGAAGGTTTTCGGTGCACGGGCTGTATTCATTTTCTCTTCTTTTGCATCTGTTGTTCTGTTCTGTTTCCGTAAAGCGTCATAAGTCAAATATACAATGTATTACATCGATACTCGTGCAAACAAAAGCTGTGCACGAAAGCCGACGAATAAATGGTTGAACTTTGCTTTTCGTTTAAGTGGGATTGGGGTTGCAGTTTCGTGCGGTGCTTTTGATTTTGTATGCGAAAGTTTTATTTTTCTATATTTTATTGTGGTAAAACAAAATAAGATAGGTATCAAAAACAGCAGAACAATAATTGAGAAAACAATAAATGGAACGTGTTTTCAGGCAATTAATTGATACCTATTTCTAAAAAAATGTATGATTTCAAAGAATTTGCACACCCATCTAAATAATTCACGCGACGCTGCTGACGAGTACCTATATGAAAGTTAAATGCTCTGCACTGAGAAGTATGAAATGAAAACTCTGTAAAGCATACCTCGTGAATGATTAAATCGGTTACGGGTGCTTGTGGGTGCATGAACTTGGCACCCCAATGCTATTTTTTTTTTTTTTTTAGAGTTCCGGGTGGCTAAGCAAGAGTTGTAGAGTCCTTGCTAGGAATTTTGAAAAGTTCTGTTCGATTATTATTATTTTTCTAATTTTTTAAATGTGCATTGCTAAATTCACGATGCACCCCATTTGTGAAAATATTATTTTTTTCCTATTTTCTTCGTATGGGAACAACATAGTTCTAGAGTTCCTCGTAGTTTAAAAAAAAAAGTCCATATTGCGCAATTTTTAAAATAGATAGATATAAAGGGTGGTTAGATTTTAAGGGCCGATGTTGAATGTGAACCACACCTAAACGTCAAGTTTTTTTCTGCATTTCATTTGATATTTCTCAATTTCAGGCTAATTCAATTTGATGGAAAGATACACAATCGAGCAACGCGTTAAAGTTATTCAGGCTTATTATGAAAATGGGCGTTCAAATCAAAATGCATATCGTGCACTTCGTGATTTTTTCGGTCAATTTAATCGTCCAGATGAGCGTACAATCGGAAAAATCGTGCAACTATTTGAGCAAACCGGGTCTGTAGGAGATGTGAAAACACCAGTGCATGCTCGTACAGCTCGTACTGCAGAAAATATTGCTGCTGTTCGTGATATTGTGGCTGAAGAGCCGTCCACCTCTACTCCTCGTCGTGCCCAACAATTGCACCTCTCACGCTGTTCGTTGATAAACATTATACATAAAGAGTTGCATTTACGCGCTTACAAGGTGCAATTGACTCAAGAACTAAAGCCTCTTGACCATTTCAAGCGTCGTCAATTGTCAGAATGGTGGCAAGAAATGGCAAGAGTGGATGATCAATTTTCGAAGAAATGATGAGGCACATTTTCACCTCAGTGGATTCGTCAATAAGTAAATTGCCGCATTTGGGCGAATGATAATCCAAGAGTGATTGTCGAAAAATCAATGCACCCACAAAGAGTGACTGTTTGGTGCGGTTTATGGGCTGGCGGCATCATCGGGCCGTATTTTTTCCAAAATGAGGCCGGTCAGCCAGTTACTGTGAATGGTGTTCGCTATCGTGAGATGATAACGAACTTTTTATGGCCCGAATCGAAAGATATGGATGTGGACGATATTTGGTTTCAACAGGACAGTGCCACTTACCACATAGCTAACGAAACAATGGCTCTTTTGCGCGACAAATTAATGGCCGTGTTATCTCACGCGGTGGCGATGTCAATTGGCCGCCAAGATCATATGATTTGACACCGTTGGATTTCTTTTTTTGGGGTTATTTGAAAGAAAAGGTGTACGTCGATAAGCCAGTAACAATTCAAGAGCTAAAGGATGAGATAATTCGGCACATTAAGGGCATAGAACCTCAATTATGCCTCATCGTCATCGAAAATTTGGACCATCGGATGGAGGTGTGCCGCCGAGGTCGAGGCGGCCATTTGGGCGATATTTTGTTCCATATATAATTGAACCATACCAGTATTGTCATAATAAAAATAAATAATAATAATTTCCTAAATAATTTGTGTTTTATTCAAAATCAACATCGGTCCTTAAAACTTACTTACTTACTTAAGGTGGCGCTACAGTCCGGGGTGGACCTGGGCCTCAACTAACAAGCGTCTCCAGCCAGCACGATCTTTGGCCAGCTGTCTCCAGTTTCGCACGCTAAGTTGGTTAAGGTCCCCTTCCACTTGCGTGCGCCACCTGAGTCGCGGTCTTCCTCTACTGCGCCGTCCCTCGGGTGTGGATTCGAAGATCTTCCGGGCCGGAGCATTGACGTCCATTCGCTCTACATGACCTAGCCACCTCAGTCGCTGGACCTTCACTCTTCTGGCTAGGTCGATGTCGCTATACAGCCCGTACAGTTCGTCGTTGTATTTCCTCCTCCATTCACCGTCTATGCAGACGGGACCGAAAATTACTCGAAGAATTTTCCTCTCGAAGTAACCAAGAGTAGCCTCATCCGCTTTTGATAGAGTCCATGCCTCTGCACCATAAAGTAGGACTGGGATGATCAAGGTCTTATAAAGGGTCACTTTAGTTGTTCGAGAGAGGGCTTTGCTACTCAATTGCTTTCTTAGCCCAAAGAAACAGCGATTGGCAAGAGTTATTCTTCGTTTAATCTCAGCGCTGGTGTCATTGTCTGAAGTCATAGCGGAGCCTAGGTAGACAAAGTCCTTTACCACCTCAAAGTTATATCTGTCTATGGTGACATTTTGTCCAAGACGTCGGTGTTGGTTGTCCTTTCTTGATGACAGCATATACTCTGTCTTGCCCTCATTGACCGCCAAACCCATCTTTGCCGCTTCCGTCTCAATGCCCACGAACGCGCCAGTCACATCACGCTGCGTTCTTCCGAGTATGTCGATGTCGTCGGCGTAAGCGAGTAGGTGGACGGACTTATGGAAGATAGTGCCTCTGGTGTTAGCGTTTGAGTTTTGCACTATTCTTTTAAGAACGATGTTAAATAAGTCACATGACAGCACATCGCCTTGTCTAAATCCTTTTTTGACATCGAAGGTCTCGGTGAGTTCTTTACCGACCTTAATGGAGCAGCGTGCATTCTCCATTGTCATCCTGCACAAACGGACGAGTTTGGCAGGGATGCCAAAACTAGACATTGCTCTATATAGGTCGTCTCTATAAATATTGTCATAGGCGGCCTTAAAATCGATAAACAGGTGGTGGGTATCGATTTCCTGGGTTTTCTCCAAGATCTGCCGCAGTGTGAATATTTGGTCAACGGTAGACTTTCCTGGCCTGAAGCCACACTGATAGGGACCAATCAGGTTGTTGAGGAAAGGCTTCAGGCGTTCACACAACATGGCAGATAAGATCTTGTAGGCGATGTTAAGAATACTTATACCTCTGTAGTTGGCGCAGTTCAGAGGATCTCCTTTCTTGAGGAACGGGCAAACAATGCTGAGGTTCCATTCATCGGGCATACTTTCCTCCGACCATATTTTACAGATGAGTTGGTGCATGCCCTTACCCAAGTCATCGCCTGCCGCTTTGAACAGCTCGGCGGCTAGGCCATCTGTTCCAGCGGCTTTGTTGGACTTCAGCTTAGATATGGCTATCTTCACCTCGTCCAGGTCGTGTGGACGGAATTGTTGGTCTTTATCGTCCAGGTTGAATGGTTCATTCTGCCTGATAGCGGGATTGTGTTCGTCATCGCCGTTAAACAGTCTGCAGAAGTAGTTCTTCCATACCCTCAGCATCGACTGCGATTCTACTACGATGTTCCCTTGTCCGTCCTTGCAGGCTTCGGTTCGGTTAACCACCCTTTAATTTTAGAGTTCCTCGTAGTTAAAAAAAAAGAGTCCATATTGTGCAATTTTTAGAATAGATATACAGCACCCATAAAAAAAAAAAAAAAATAGTGCACTACACCAAGAGTTCAGGAGTTCTCTAGGCAAGACAAAAATGTCAGAATATATACCTAAACAAAAATGTTATAGAACTTTGAAAATTGATAATAATTACAAAAAATGTTTTTTTTTTTCACGAGTTCTGATTATTCTGGAAAGTGCTCGAAAAACGCAACAATAAATCCTTAAACAATTTATTTCTAAACCCAAACACAACAAAGTTGGAGCAAATTGAAAAATTGCAACTTTTTTTTCGGAGTTCCGAAGAGTTCTGATAAGAGTTTCATAAAGTACGCAAGGAGCTTCACAAAAAATTCGTATAAGTTACTTGTTAGGTATTGACCAGAAGAGACTGAAAAATATGGATAGCTACCAATTTCATAGATTTATAAAGGAAACTGGATTAGAGGGAGAGCTATAGGATGAATTTATTTCGTCAAGTCCTAGTAAAAGTACAAAAACAAAAACCTCAAAATTGATTACGAATCTTAGTGCAAAAGGAACTCTTATAAGGGAACTTACCTCTACAAGATTTAAGTAGTACGTACTTAAGACCAAACTGCTAAAGTGGGTACAGAATACACTTTTTTTTTAATCAAAAATGATCACTATATTGTTGGAACGCGGGCGTGAATGTAAGGGGCTAGGTTGATCAAACCTTAGAACAACTGATCCGTGAAGAACTAAAAATGCCAAAATGGTTCTGTTGGATCTATTGGAAGCGTTGGCCCCTTCAAATATTTCGTAGATGACATGTACCAGTACCCGCATGTCTCTATGAAATGGCCATGAATGGCTTGCATCTGGATGAGTTGCAGTCTTTTGAGAGGAAGCTCAACGTATTCATTGAAATCAGTAAAAATTAAAAGAAGGGATTCAGTTTATCTAGCAACTCTTCTAGATGACCACATGTTGATTTAGTTACCCTATAGACCTAGCTTCACAAACATTCCTTTTGTGTGAGTTTTTAATTTTTGGGACAAATGGACGGGATCTACAGTTTTATGCCGAGTCTAAACGGGCAATTGACAACCTCTTCCATGACAGTTACATACTCTCGGATTTTTGTCAGACGTTGGCGAGAGGTGGCGCAGCGGAAAAAATGGATTTCTGTTTTTTTTTTTGGGAATCGAACCTGGGACGCCTCGCTTAGTAGTCCAACATACTAACCACTAAGCCACGAGACAAATGGAAGGGTTCTAAAATTGTCTGTCATTATTATAGTCACCCCTTGTCATCAACAACTACTGACATTGAGCCACAGTGGTCATACAACAACTGAATTGAGAGGCTTTTAAGGACAGTTAAGAGTCCCGGATGTGTCACACATTAACGGAAGGTGGTCTCTTAGATAAACCATTACTTTCGGCTTGTAGGGACTTGAACCTAAACTCAACTCCCTTTTTTTTAAATCCTAGTTCTTCTTTACCGAGCCCAATGTAAATACCTTCCCCCAATGCTTCTAAATTTCTTGATACAAGACTACGAAAACAAAAAATACACCCTCACTGGGGACACCCAATAACACCCTAACAGCAGTATACAATTTCGCGGCGCCTTCAAAAGTCTCACATTTCCTCGAAAAACAACTATTGCGATTCAACAATTTTATGCTGCAAAAGCCAGCCCACTAACCCCCCATGCCTAACCACAAAAATCTCCCCCTGTTTGTGGGGCAGCTACAACAAACCATAAACGCCATTATATTGCAGATTGCATTGTATTGTAAAGGCCACCCCATGTAGTCCTGCGGGCGTGTTTTCGCTGCTTCTATGCGGTTTACATTATATTGTGAAAGGGAAAATGTTAATGTCGTCATTTTATATTTTAATCCCAGTTTTGTTCGAACATAAAAAAAAAAGAAAATGCCTTACTGTTGACAAGCAAACCACAGTATATCAATGATGAGAGCCAGGCTCTGGTCTGACATTTAAATGGGTTAACAGGAAAATCCAGAGATGTATACCATTGATGAAGTGGGTGAAAATGGAAAATGGGTGTTGCATGTTTGTGTAGTTATAGATGTTACCCATTTTAAGAATTGTTTCTTTTGGTATACAAGTTGTTTATATTTACATTTATATTATCTAGAACTGATTTAATTCTAAGGTGAACCTTTTGCGTTCAAGAATTTGGTATTCGGTGCAACCACCTTCTAATTTTCTTAAAAAAATTCAAATTTCGATTTATAAGACTGACTAAGTCCAAGATTGTTAATTGTCCAAGCGCTAGTTTTGAGGAAAAAAATATTTTCGATCCTCAATATACAGTTTTTGAAAAGTTTTCCTTCCTACACCAAACAAATCTATCAAGACGTTCTAGTTTTAGATTCGTCCTACGTCCTCAAAGCGACTTGGTGAAATATCTCCACATGACTATATCCCATCACCCTCTGCTACATGACAAGAAAATTTCAATAGGAACTTTCACCTTCAAAGTGAATTGGAAGCCGCTGTTCCTGATCCGTTCGCTCTGTACATTGTACGTTTCCAGGCTTTTACAGTAATTAAATTAACGAGAGTGTATAAATTGTTGTGAGGTTTTGCAGAAAGTTGTGCCATCAGCCAAACACAACAGGGAATTTATATTATTGCGTTGCGAAATACCCCAGCGACACTCTCATTAATCCATTCCGAGAGGACAGCCTGTAGCTACTAGTTATATACGTGTACAGTGTACACCCCGTCGCGCCTGTTCCTCGGTCTATCATTTTAATAGTTCCCCTGTCAATCTCAGCATTTTGTCTCGTTTTTATTTCATTAATTTGTTGTATAGTTTCCTCTCTGCAACCGAGTCTTCGGCACATTGAGTGACAGTTTGGAGCGTGTTCGTTACACAATGTAAATCAAGTTAGCGTACCTTTGAATGACAATCGTTTTTGATTCTAATTTAATGAACACGCATTGAATAAAGTTTTCGCTTCCGCTTCTCACTAAATGGGGAAAATACTCACTAAATCGAGTTGATGTTTGATTGTATCATGTAAAACGTTCTAGCAAAATCGGGCAAAATTAAGACAATTCCTGCATCCCGCTGTGAAAGGGTCACACTCATGGACTGTGTTTACCTGCACGAAAATGTCAAACCAAAGGCAGATGACAGAAGTAAAACAGTGAAAACAAAACACATACAGTCCGAAATGAAAACGTCCATCAGGGTGTCCAAAAACCACTTAAGAAAAGCTGAAATAATATTTCTCTGCTGGGACGCTGCTGGACATCACATTGGCGAAGTCTGTATGTGAAGGAAGCTTAATAAGCGAAATGTTTTTGGAATGCACAAAGGAGTAAAATTGCGGCGAGTATTTATTTATTTTTTTTTTTGCTCGGATCAAGGTAATTGCTTGGTACGACTTTTGAAAGGGATTCAAAAATTCGCTGTATTACACATGGCATGAGGCTGCTTTAATTTGTTTTTAAGTCATTCATTTTTTTGTTTTTTTTTTTTGGGACTGAAAACTTCGTGCAATCATTGGTGGCTACATTATTTGCAGTTAAGCATAAATCAGTTGAAAAAGTTAACACCCTTACACCAAACAATAGTCAATTATTTTAACTTATTTCCAAAAAGTAGTTAGCGACGCAAAATGGTTGTTAATGTACATATTTGCTAAGTAATAAGCTGAAGAAGCTATGGACTAATGCACACTAGTTCATGACTTTTCAGAAATTATTTTGTATCGATTTAAAGCTTTCCAAAAACGCATGCAATGATTAAATAGATGACAGCCCTCTGTAGCAATTACCAGTTTGTCCTCCGCAAACAATCTTTTGAAATAAGGAGGTTAGAAATTGAAACAGCGGCAGACTTTATGGAATATACGCTCTTTTTTTAACGTAGGTATCTAATTTTCGAAGATTTTTAGTTTACAACCCACAACGAGACCGCTGCAATATAAGATATTTGTTTATGCTATGTCAAGTTGATGTAGGTATTTTTTTAACGATCACTTAGACGCTAAAAAAGACATCAGATTCATTCTTTTTCAATTGTTTTCAATATGCTGGTAATATTGAAACCATGCGGAATACAGGGAAATGGCAACTGGTTTGTAAGAAATGTTCTCATCTTATAACAATCATATTTATGATAAATTTAGTAACTTTTTTCTTAAATACAATTTTTGTTTTGTTTTTCTTAATATAATTGATTTACTGTGACTTAAATGTTAAGTAGTTAAAACAAAATATAAACCTTGACATTTGAATTTGAATTTGACAAAAGGTCATGTCATTAAGGCAGCCTCTGTTATAAAATCTAAAACTGCCATCACATTATAAAGAGTTACAAACTCAATTTTTTGCCTCTAAAAGGTTTTTGGCAAGTACGGGTTTGTCAAGAAATTTCACACAGGTCAACGAGTCCTTCCATAAACCGCTTAATGAGACCTAGTTTATTGAAGTGGGTAATCTTCGATCATCGTTCGCTTTGACGAACTTTCGAAAAATCGATTTAAGAGTGACTTTAGAAAAGTGTCACCCAGACATGGCACCATAGCAATCCACGGAGTATTAATTGTAACTACAGAGTGGATAAGAATAACCTATTCTATCGAAAAACACTTAATTGTCCCAAAGAATCTAAGCAGACTCACTTGGTTAAAATAACAGAATCTGTCGTACTCGGAATTTTGCTACGAGCCCCGAAAGAACTGTTACAGAATCCGTCGTAGGGGAATTTTTAAATTCGTCGAAAGTGGTATCACTGAATATACCACGTTCTACGAATTTCGAAAGCAAAAAATGTTCCCTATGACGGATTCTGTGATAGTTCATTCGGAGAAAGTATTCCTCAAGAAATTTTGGCTTGCTAGTCACCGCAAAATCTATACGCTAGTTTCTGCTATTTTGGCATGTTTCCTCAGGAACTAGAGACTTGATAACAAATTTATATTTTAAGATTTAAAGTCAGGTTGTGGTCAAATCGTCGTAGATACAAGATACCATATGCTCAGAGAGATTTGACTATCTTCGGCCGGAAGCTTAAAAACCTTAACATCAGTATAGAACAGAATGAAGATTTTTGTAATAAAATTTAATTTGAAGCACCGGTTGGCTGTAAGGAACCTTGTTCATTTAGCGGTTCGGTAATCGCTTAGAACGTAAAAAGAAGAAGGTCGCTCAAATGGCCGGTGATGAAAAAGGTTTAGAGTCTTTTATAAATATGCTTTTCCAAATACTAAGATAGGTACTACTTGTTTCAGATTTTAGCTCAAGGTGTTCCCGATTACGATTATCAGTTTGGCATGCTCAAGTGCAGCGACCGCGTTCAAAAGGAGGAAACTGAATTCATCGAGCCCGAGGACTTTCAGGGACAGGTTCTTCAATGTAGAGATCACTACTTATATGCCTGATACAAGAAGTCTTCGATCCTAAAGCCTTAAGGCCTAACATCGCAAAGCATATTAAGCCATTAACTGTTTGCAGATGTAGATGTGTAGATTTTTGGGTGGCGAGTAATGCAAAATGTATGTGTTTTTTAGGTGAGTTAAACTTTCGATAGCAACAGCGAACCCGTATAGAGCTAGGCTCGCCGCAGATCTCAGGGGAGTTCTATTGGGAAATGGGAAGTTCTAAATCAAATTGGGCTAGAGGAAGCACGTACAACTAAAAGTTAACGTCTTTTTGTCGTAGCGATTGCGGCGTTACTTCACAAACGATTCTTATGAAATATAGCCCAGATGAAAGGTGGATTCACGGAGGTTAACTCTCACAAATACATCTTGGCCACAAATGACACAATTAATAAAAAAAAAACAAAAAATTGTTGAAAAGGAAGCATTGCATATTAATAGGCTATTTATAGTCTTATACCGATTCATGGATCATGAATCATGACGACGTTTCTCTTTTCAGTGAGAGTGATTATGATGAGTAGGTAATTAAATGCGAATGAGCAGTGTTGCCGGAGAGAAATATTATAAGGTAGTACCGCAGCCAAAAAAGGGGAGTATTTCTAAAGAAATAGTAGTACAGGCAATAAATGTGGCCAGACATATTTTTTAACTTTATTTAAGAAAAAATCATACTAAAAGTATAAATAAATAAAATATTAATTCTAATAACAAAAGTAAGTTATCAGTGGCACTGGCAGGAAGTGATTTTGCTAAATTTTTAGGAACAGCAGACTGATTTGTTTTAGAACCTCCAGCACAAGACACATTACAGCTTCTTTTCCCTTTACCGCCTCCAATCCAATTTTACTAATGCGGTAAACGCGGTATTCAATACAATTGGGTATACAGTTCTCAGAGCACTTTTTATGTTCGTTTGGTACAAAAAAAAAACAATCTTTTTCAGATTTCAGAGCAATTTTTCGAATCTAGATTTGCTCTCTGATTTACCAATGCAAGTGCGTTTGAGTGTGACAATTGGTGGAGTTTGTTACCTATTCGAGAAAATCTCTTTTTGGAAATTATTTATGTATCTAGGTATCTATAAATATTTAGAAATAAATCGGGATCCAAGTTTCGAATGTTTTAATATGAAATTTAACCAGTGAATGGAAAACGATTTGAAAAGTGTTGAAGGCTACATATATTCGAATCGCAGGAATATAATATATATGTTCGACACACGAAATCTGATATCTGAAAGCGAATCTGAAGAAGCCCAATTGAAAACCACATAAATATCTTCATTACAAGTTTACTTTGATTTATTCTAGTAGGGATAGTAATATTTTAAGCATTAATTAAACAAAACTTTTCATTTTATTGAACTTAAAGTACAAATTCAAGGAGTTCCAACTAAAAAAACAGAACCACCAAACCACAATCTCAGTAACAATAAAATATACGACAGTTAAAAATTGCATGAAGCTACGAAAATCAAAAGCAATAACAAACTAGAAAGAGGGAAATTCCCTTTTAAACTACAGTTTGGCAGATAAAAGTGCTGCCAAATTTGCGTTAAATTTTAAATGAATTAAATTTACTAAGGTTGACATTACACTTTCCTGCAAGTGTACATTATTTCAGGTCTTTCAAAATAGGAGTACGAATGTGAAAGGAGGAGTATGGGTGTACGGAGATGCTGAAAGGAGTACAATACTCCTATGGAAGTACTTTCGGTAACACTGCGAATGAGCTTAAATTAAATGGAAGGGACTCCTGTGCCGCGTGTCGTAGAGTTCTAACTTTGATGTGGGGAGATAACATGATCGAAACTTGTGTGGTCTCAAATAGGTACTTTAAACGTCTAAACGGCCTCATCAACTACCAGTTTCAACTTTTTACAAAGAAAAAATTATGTCACGTAGCTACATATATGAATATTCGAACTTTTAAATATTATTTTACAAGGGTGCCTATTTAAATTGTTAATCTTTATTATATTGAAACACGGTACAAATTTTATTGTGGGAAAAATATATAAACAAAAAAAAACACATTAATATTCTCCTCTTCCTCCGAGTATAAATACATCTCTCTTGGCCAGAGACCGATCAAGCACTAACTAGACTAGAACTACATGGTCATTTAAAATTACTTTACAAATTACAATACACATATGGACAGTGTTGCCATACGTAACAGAGCCAAATTCCTCTAACAACTTATATATATTTTTTTTTTTTTATATAGGTACTTCTCCCGGGAAAGGCGAACCTACAACGCTTCAACAGCGCCCCGAGTTGCCTGCAGATGTATGTTTGCTCTGCACTTAAATTGCTGCAAATGGTAGTCTTTTGGAAATATATCCCCAGGAAGCGAAGCTGTACCAATTCTAACGAATTCTCAAGGGTTAGCAAAGGAAGTCACCCAAATCACTGCAGAATGTTCCCAGATGCATATCATGTTGAAAGTAGGAACTTAACATCATATGCGAAGTGATTTGATTTGAACGGCAGCTTTAAACCTAAATGACATGCAACCGACGGACCATTCAATCACTGATATGACATATACTCCACATATAGCATTTGTACAATTTTTGCCATTCAATTCAAATACAATAATTAAAAAATGGTTGATAATTCAAAATAACACTGAACGGTGTGTACAAGTAGTGTTCATTCCAAAAACGAGTATGCAAATAAGTTTTATAGGAAAAAAAAAAAAAACAACTCACCCTTGCTGGCGCCGTCTGGTCCTCGTAGGATGGTGCACTCTTCAATTGTTCCAAATGCATTGAACAACTGCCTTACATCTTCTTCCGTTTGCTGCTTACTTAGCATGCCAACAAACAGTTTACGATCTGAATATTGTCATCCACATGTGCGCAAATTCCATGTCCATGAGAAGGATGCAGCGTTGGCACCACCAGCGCCACCGTCGTCGTCATCATCATTGAAACGAACAACAACAAAATCCATTCGCAGCATCATTGCATTCGATTGTTTTTAATGTCGTTGTTAAAATTGTATAGTATACGTGTTTATATGTATGTATGTGTGTGTGTGTATGTTATTTGAGTTTATTTTTATTGTTTAGATCCAGTTGTAGTACATGAAAACCATTTGCGTGTGTTATGCATCCAGAGATATGTCCAATATCCCCATTTCAATTGAATTGAATCGACCAACAATGGTTGTTGTTAGTCCCACGAGGGGTAAACAGAATTTTCATGTTTTCCATCCAAAGCCAGTAAAGTGATGATAACGACAATGACGATGGCATGATAGACACATAGAACGGTTGAGGTGGTGCCGGTGACGGTGGAGGTGGTGATGGTCATGATGATTATGTTGTTCAGAGTTGTTCATGTTCATGTTGTATGGTTGTAGTAGATGATGATGTACATTATTGCAAATTGTCGTTGTTAGTTTGTTGTGATTTGCATTCGAGGATATTTTATATGAAGTTCGTTTCAAAATGTTGTGTTGTGTTTGGCCAGATGCGCGTGATCAGGTGTGCACAGGACAAAGTGGTGGTGAGAGTGAATTGAATGTAATTTCGTAGAAGAAAAAGAGAAAGAGAGAATAAAAGACATAGAGATATAAGATACTATTCGATATTATTAACCAGCAATAATAATAGTGCTAACAAAAATACACACACACATACACATAAGTACATTTATATAAATTTTGAAAACATCTATATCATTATGTTTTATGTATATATGAATAATTTTGTATAGAATAATTTAAATAATAAAAGTATATACATAACTGCATTTAAGTAAAATTTGGCATTGCAAGCAAATAAGATAATTGTATATAGTGTTTTTTTTTTTTTTTAAATCATTTCGTGCTGAGGAGAAATTTCATGATTTGCAGGCAAACAGTACATATACGTACACTCTTGTAGCTGGTTCGCATGGAAGTGGCCAACTATTTAGTGGATCCTTCAGTTGCAATTGTAGTTAATATAAATATTCAGCTCTTTATTGAGATGAAAATATATAATACATAGTTTTTAGCATAAAGAGAAAGATAGAGCATGACTTTATATTGCCGTCTGCCGTTTGGAACTATATAGCTCTGCTTTAGATTTTTTTCTGACTTTGAAAGCTAAATTTTAAACAAATTTCTTCTAAGTAATTGAAGAGTGTCGTGTCCGGCATTTAAATGGATCTGTCTACATAAATGCTGTTTAATAGGAAATTGGCGTTCAATTTTCTCTCCTTCATTGAAGAAGTACATAGAAATATAACCTATAAGAGCGGACTAATTAAAAAAAACACGCAGCCAACAACAAACCCAAAAATCATTTTTCCGAGAAAAGTGTCTTTAATTAGAGCTTACAGCTTTTCTTGTGCATTGGCATTCATATTCTCTACAATTGAAAGAAAATCCTGACCATAACTAGCGCCTTCATAAATAAGACTAAAACAGTTTTTGGAGAAGCAGACAAACAAATGCAGCAACAGACTTATTCGAATCAGAGAACATCTTAAAGGGCATCTGTGGCTGTGACCTGTGAGCACTTTAAAGAACAAACATTGTCAAGTATTTTTAAAGCACCAATAAAACAACATTCAACACAAAGCAGTTAACACTTTTTAATATTGGGGTCTAAATTTGTTTAACATTGGGGTCAATCATACACTTTCATCGAGTCAGAGTGCAAACAGAGCTATTTTCTTCTTGAAACTTGATGATGTTATAAATCGATAGCCCCTGGGACGATTTTCATGAATCTTTTTTGGTTTTATTCGTATTGCTGTATATCAGGTTTAGGAAGAGAGAGAATTTCGAAAAATCGTCGTGCGGTCCTGATTTGGCATCCAAAGATTCTTCCTATTAAATATTTATTTTGACTTTTTAATGGCAAAAATTAATTAGCACACTACGTATGTTTTTTGTTTTAAACAGTTGATAAGGTAAAAAATTTGAAAAATGCTTAAACGCGGACAAAATAGTTGTTGAGAAGTAAATTTCAGTAATTTTTTGGAAATGCCAAGACGAACGCGCGCATATATTGGCCGACGAACAAGGCAAGCAAGTCAGCAAAAAATATATCACCGAAGTTAAACTGAAGAAGAACGCGAAGAATGGGACATTGCATGGCATAAGGCCAGATCATCAGGCAAGAAAATTGAGAGTGCAAGTAATGAGAACTGCGTCAAATAGTACTGCTGTTGGGATGGGAACAAGTTTAAATCGAAGAATGGCAAGACGCGCCTCGTTGCCGACATTCTAACGACTGGCATTTCAGTATGAACCAACAGAAAACTATTTCGGTGATGCGATTTTCGATATTGGAGCGATTACTATAACTGTGTGCCACCATAAAAACACGCTAAAATTTAAAGGCGAAACGACCGGCCATTGCTGTGCAAGTGGCAAAGTGAAATTAGCACCTCCGGATCCGGAGCCATTTGAATAGAATGATTTTCTAAAGAACATTCGACAGCACAACAACTGTTTCCGTATGACTTCGTTGGGAACAAAAATCATTCAAAAAACTGGTTTAATGCCGACTTGCAGGGGCAATATTTTTTCTTTTACATCATGCAAACACATTTATCATGTTTATTAACAATGGCACGGGATTTTATGTTGTGCACAATTCAGATTAACAGATTTAAGGACGAATTTACCATCAGATATGGGTACATTTTTGCCGGTAAATGAAGACGTACTCCAATATTCGCAGGTGTACTTAATTTCGTCAGAGGATGATCAATTCAATAGGCGATACAGAGGGCAGAAGTGACAAAAAATGTCATTCGACAATTGCAACAACTATTATAATGCAATCAACGCTTTGATAACAATTTTTAAAACGGCGGTAGAGAAAATTAACTCAGACGATAGTAGATTTGTCTTCAAACCTGATAATAGAACCGCACTTTGGAAAAGATAGAATGAATGGAAAACGGGTAGTGTCACTTCCAATAGGTGCAACAAAAGTTTTTTAAACATTTTAATTTTTGAATTGTTTGGATGTCCGGACTTACCGCTTCACAATTTGAAATAAAAAGTCAGCTCAGTTATACTTTTGCTGAGCAACCTTAATTCACAACACAATGGGCCTAATTTGGCCTGAGTGAGGCTGCACTTGAGGCGGCCTGCCACTCTAACCTAACCTTAATTCACCGAAATTTTGTATCGGATAGCGTTTGATATGATTGTGAAGAATCTCAAATCAAATGTCATGCAAGGACGATTTATAAGGGGAAAATTAAAAGTCGTTGTCATATCGCGGACTCCGCTTATTCGTTGTGAATGCTTGGAAATATTATTTTCATTACATTAACGAATTTGGGCGGAACGCAGTATGCCGGGTCAACTTGTCATCCAAGACAAATTCTTAAAAGTCGCATATACCTACAAGTGACTTAAACCTTAAAAACTCCCATTGATGAGCCTGTACTGCTGTGTTCTTGAGAAACACAAACTCAGTGGCTGCAAATTTTCAATATGAAGATCCAATCGGATTTACTAATATTTTTCAAGAATTGCACTCTGCTAGTACATTCGGCCTTACCAAAAATCAGCTTTACGCAAAGACTCCACACTTTCAAAAACCCCTTTCCCAATAAACAAATATAGTTGCCAGAATATCGCATTTTTGTTTCATTTCTAAATTTCTCTCTTTTATCTTGTTTAACTGCTAGTTCTTGCTTTTTGATTCGTTTTCCTTTTTAAATAGTTTTTAAGCAACAAATGGATTACCAAAAAGTTAATTTTATATAAGTTTGGGATATTTCCACGACTTTCTTGACAGTCGTCGCAAACAGAATAAAATAGCTTCTTACTTAAGTTTGGACGGCTCATACCTTGTTTCAACAATTCTCAGTACCTTAGGCGAATCAGCACTCAGGTCGATATTTGGCTGCAACCAAACCCTTATCAAAGTCTTTGCAGAGCGAGTTTGTTTACCGAGAATGAGGACCTCTGACGAAACAATGGTTGGTGTGAAAAAGTTGACTTCACGGTAAATATAGATATAAAAATATAATTGTCAGCACTCAGCAAAATACAAGCCAATTAACAAATTTAGGAACTTCTGGAGGAGTAGCAGGTACATAGAATGTGTGAATTCATGGAGGCGGAAAATTTAAATTAAAAATGTTGTCAGTTTATAAGGGAGCTTCCACACCGGATGGAACAAAACGCCTTACTTTGTTTTGCCTTATTAAGTGTGGCGCGCATATTTAATTGTGTGTATTTAAATTTAAGAACAACAGAGAAAAATAATTTTTTTTTGTCGAAAACGTTTTGTTCCATCCGGTGTGGAAGCACCCTAAGTTTTCCGAATTAAGTAATTATAATCTTTACAACTTTTAAAAGATCAAATTGCTTTTATTTTCACATTTCTATATACTTTGGCAAGCACTGTCTCGTTGCTTGGCAAATTGAAATTCAAAAACAGAATCGATTGGTCCTTAAAACGCTTATGGATTCCTTAGAAATCAGAGGAAATCGTACTAAAAAAGTACCGAAAATTGTGCCCGAAAGAACGATAGGGCATTACTGGGGTCGAATCGCCACTTCCGTGAACGAGCTATACGTTCACGGAATTAAGTTGATTTTACATGTGAAACAAAAACAAATTCCGTCAAGAAATGCTCGATCACGGAGGACGCGATTCGACCCCTGATTTGCATATAATATTTGACAGATCAGCGGATACTTTGAGCATTTTCTATTTTGTGTTTTGTTTTTTGCCTTAAATAAGCCTCAAAAAGCCTTTGGCAGATATCTGTTGGGCAAATTTAATTGCAATTTATATATTCGTTTTTTTTTTTTAGAATGAAATCCTCGTTGTAAAATAAACCGCTGACCTTGTTTTTCACGAAAACAAGTTATGAAATTCAAATTCTGCCATGACAACAAATGTAATAGACAATAAAGTCCCCCACTAGGAAATGTGGAGGTCTAATTGTTCATTGGTACGGCTTCACTTATGCTGTACATTTTTACTAAAGTTGACAGATAACTAATTGTCAATATAAGCGCTTGATTATTAGTAAGGCCGATTAACTATATGCTTTATTTCTACATTTTTAAACCAGCGGAAGTATTTTTTTCTGGTCTGCTTTGGGTTTTCTATTGTACATTTTTCAGTTAAACTATTCAAATGCAAAATTAGAAACAGTGCAATTTAAATTAGCCCCTATCAGTGCGGTTATTGGCCACAAAAGTTCAATCCCAATCAAGTCTTCACATGGTGACAGATGCTGTAATAAACCCAAGACCCAGCTCATCTTTTATGCCATCTATGAGTGTACTTTTAGAGTTGAGCTATACATAGCCAAGTCTTGCTACGTAATCTCTGCAATACCCAGAGCTTTTCTAAGTTAATTAGAGATCTTTGGAATTTTCTTCTTCTTTGAAAACGTCATTTCTTAGGATTGGGTGAAATAATTCTCGGAAACATACTTTATCATTTTTATTATTTTAATTTATTAGCAGGTAATAAAAATTACATGTTAATACTAGTTTTGGCTACGACATATATTTTAGAACTTAGGTGAGCTTAGGTAAAGAGCTGACAGAAAAATAAATTGTACACCATCCATTGCGATACCCAAAATGAGTGGGTCCATCTTTTTGGACGTATTCCTGGCCATATCCTCTGCACAAAGTAGGTGACGCATTAAATTTTTCTGGCATGATATCAATGATATATGGCAGGCTTAGTGGATAGTGTTTTGAACTACTAAGCGAGGGGTCCCAGGTTCGAATCCCGCAAAAACCCTAATTCCAAATTCTCACGTCTGACAATATCTGAGAGTATAACTGTCTTGAAAGAGCTTCTCAATTAGCCGTTTGGAATCGGCAAAAAATTGTAGATCCCTTCAAATTCCAATCGTTCAAAAAATGAAATTTATAGTTGGAAATACTATGGGGCTCAATAAATGTGTTTATAATCTTGCGCGCGGTCCAAAAAGTCGGACCAAAGTCGAAGTTATAAATAAAGGTAGACTTCAATGCATGGGCTCACTGGTTACTGGTTAGAGTGCTGGACTACTCGGCAAGAGGTCTTAGGTTCGATCCCCGGGTAGACAGAAATTACATCTTAAGATGTGTTTCTACTGCCCTCCATTAAAGATTATAAAGGACCTCGAAAAGTTTTTGATTTTAGTCGTTCGGACACGGAACGTACCCTCCATTTATCTCACAAATAAAAATTCAAACAAAAACCAATGGTTGTGAGTAGGCCTAGGGTGTCTATCTCTTATGTAGATCTGCTATGTCAACTGTTTTTAGCCTTCAAATCATCTGTACTGAATGAAGTGCGCCTTCTAAAACAAGTTTCTTATAACTTTACCTGCGGGGGTATTTCTTTTGGTTTGCTAACGTCTTTTTTCCAGTAAAATTTTAAACAGTGAAACTTAAATTGGACCCCATCAGTGCGGTACCATTCCACCCACAAGCATGCTCTACATTTATATGTAGTCCACATCCAAACATCCTCTCAATCCTGACCAGCCAAAGTTCAACCACATGACATTTCCCAAATTAAATTAAGTCTCGTCCATTTTTTCTAATTTCTTCTCTCAACATAGAATGAGAAAAGAAAAACTTTGCAAAGTTAACCGGAATAACTTCACTTTGGGGTCTTTATGTCTCTATTCCCTGGAATTCACTTTAACCTCTATCCACAGCCTTTGCAAAAAAAAAAAAAAAAAACAAACCTCCATTGAGACAAAGCGATTAAATGTCATTGAAAATTCCTTCAGTCTGGCATATATAGTGTCCCGTGTGCAGAATAATGTATAAGAGCCTTCTTTTTTTTTTACACTCCTTTGGTACAAATGTATTTTTTTGCGTCCCTCCGTTTAGTGTCCTTGTGCAGCTTTTCTTCCTCATTTCACATGCTAACATGGGAAACATTTGGGCGGAAAAGATCATTAGGCTCATATAGACAAGTTAAGTGGTTCTTAACGTCATATGGCTAATGCGATTCTCCATGGAAACAGTGTCCCTACACCGACCCGAAAAGACATTCGTGTGGTAGTTAAAGGGGTTAACCTGGGGGCTGTTGTACAGTACAGCAGGTACACATATGGTTAGCCATTGTAGCTCTAGGGTGTGCTAAGATTTTATTTCTTTTTCGTTGCGGGCGTAGTCAGTGTAGATGTAGATCTCGCCTGCGACCTTTCTCTTTATGAACAAATTGTTTGACGAGAAAAAAGGGTGAACATTGCGGAGCCCAGTGCAGGAATGGGAGGGTAATTTTCAAACGATCATATAGATGGGAGAAGCAAAGCAACGAACGGAATGTAATTGCCTTTTAAATGGGGTACCGAAAGAAGGTATTTCTCTTTTTTTTATCGTTTAGAATATGATATGAACAGAAGTCCATGTATGGTCGACATTGTTTTGCAGATATGGAAAATCCTTATGAGATGTAAACTGACATTTAATAGTGCAGATTGGGAGAGTGGTTGAACGCAAATTGCTTGTATCTCTCTTTGTAAGCAGTTTGAGACAAAAGAGAACTTTGGTTAAGATCCTGACCAGGAAGGTCAGATACTGTCAGTTAGAAACTGATGACCTATTTCACGCACATCTTTTCCTAAAGGTTAGTTGTTCTTTGTTCAATATGGGGTGAATCCATTTCAATTTAAATTAGTTGCTACCACTTCCACTCGGAAGCAACCTCCACTTAGAAGAGTTATCAAAAATTAGACCAATTTTTAGACTGAGTAAATACCACTGCAACAAGCGTATCTTATAAACACCTAATATATTAACTTGGGCCAGCATTTTTTGCATTTAAATTTGTATTAAAAACTTAGTGCATTTATTTAAAACCGCTTTGTTCAAAGAACCCTCTATGAGGGAGAACGAGAGTAAATCTTTCTTAATGACTGGGAAGCCGATACTTGATGACCTCACTTAGAAAATCGTAGTCGAATTCTTAAACCATTGATGGGAAAAACGTATAAATTCCAAAACAAACGCTTTGGTTGGAGTACATATTATAGCCGTTCGAAAAATACCTCTGTTTCATTTCAAGTGATTGTTTGCGCATTTGAATTCTTGCCTTTCATGCTCCTCTTGGGATGACTGTTCTGTTTTTGATGGTGTCAGGAAGTGAACCTGAACCAGGCACCCATAGTTCAAGCCTCTACTTCACTTATATTGGCTTAGAGAAAACGGGTAAGCTAATTCTGAAAATATTATTACTTTTCACGATTTGTATTCAAGACTGAATGATTTGTGTATTTTATTGAAAGTTCGGAAAATTAAATGTCAAAGTAGCTACATGTGCTTGAAAACTTATTTTGAAAAATACAACGTAGGGTTTTGTATATTTTGACTCCATAGGTTTTTGTATAAGACTAAGAGTATAGGACTAGGAGTAAAAGTGTGGAAAACGCCAATGTATTTATAGGCCTGGATTATAAATGGGCCTTGGAATCATAAAAGTAGCCAGTCATAGCACAAATTCAAAGTCGATCGTAAGCATCTGCGCATTGAATATAAATACAAAGTTCGTTTTCACGAAAGAAAGAGATGCCGTCAAGATTGAATATAATCCGCCCCTACATCGGAAAAGCTTTGGTGTCTTAGATACGGTTTCCAGAACATCTCTTTTAAAGAGAACACGTCCTCTTTTTTGTCAGCGATCTATTTTACACTTTCTTTTTTCGTTTGGCTCTTTTTTTGTCCTCTTTATTTGTTCAGTCCTCTTTTTGTTCTCTTTTTTCAATTTCATTATAATCTCTTCTCTACATATATAAAATAGAGTTGCAAAAGCGTTGTGACTTTATAACTCACGAACGGTCAAACAGAATTCGATTAAATTTTAAGCGACCATGCAGCTTAGTTGGTTTATCTAAAGTTTGAACGAAATTGGTCAACGCGTTCGTGAGTTATGTCAACATCTGATTTTATCCATATAAACTCGCATTCTGAACGGATGTAATATTAATTAATTTGTTTATCGTTTAAACACAAACGAACGTGCTCATTTTATTCGCGCTTGCCGGTAAGTGTTGTTGTTTAGTGTTCAAAGTGTGATAATATAGAATAGCAATCTTTAAAATACTACATATATTCCCATTTATCATTTAGTAATGTCATTGGTTAAAATGGAAAGACTCATCTCTGACAATCAAGAGGTACGAAGAAATTCTATCTATTTACATGAAAGTGGGGGTAGTGCAGCTACCACTTCTATTTCTTTGGAATTTAAGAAGGAGACAACTGTTTGACTTTATGTAAGACTTTTTCCTTCTGCAAAAGAAAAAGAAAAGATCTGCCTACCAGGTCAATAGCAGTCACATCTGTTGAGAAGCAATTTAAACGCGTATATTGCAAGTGTGGTTATAGTTACCATGTGCAACCTTAGAATTCTTTTGGAGTTTTTCTTCTTTATTTCAGAGTTGAGCACTGAACTGAGCTCGAGCATTATGAGCGCGCTCTAAACCGAGCATCTTCAGATCGTTCTGCAGTTTTTTTTTTTGTTTTTTCTGTCAAATGTGATATGCGACTGGCTTTTCACTCAGCCTGCTCAGTCAATTTATTCTGAGCTCATACAGCGCGCTCTGATATTGATCTGAACGAAAGAAGAAACACAAATTCTGAGCTCTGATGTGTCTGAGCTAAAGAAACACGTACTTTTTGCATAACAGTTCAGGTTTTGCTCTGAGCTAAAAAAGAAAAAACGCCTATTTAGAAGTTTTCCAAGACAGTTTATATATTCAGATGTTTATCAGATATTCGCAGGCTTGAACAGTTTTTTTTTGCCAGTAAAGAGTGCATTTTTAAAATTCACACTAGGTATTCAAGGTTATCACTATTTATTGCATACCATTGGGCTGATTTGGTGAAAGTTACTCTGAATTGTGTTATTATGCATTAGTTTATAGTCTACTTGGCTATTCTGACTCAGAATACTTTTGTATTCGTAAAATGCTCCTGAAAAATTAAGGAACAGTAACAGAATCTGGTGACGTTATCAGAAACTAAATCTCTCGTGAAATAAGTAAACAAGCTTCAGGATAACCTTACAGCTATTTTTCATGCGTGTTTTTTATTTCGAACTTTGAGATAGAAGCTAAACAAAAAATATGTATTCTAGGAACAGAAAATGTTTATAACTTAGTAGAGCGTAATACCCACTGAGCTCCGAATAAATTAAAAGTGAAGATTAAAACAAGTAGGTACCTAATTTAAATAACAGTAAACATTTTTTATTTAACGAATTTGTGTAAATTGTTTAACTTTAACAATTCCGCGACTTTATGTAAATTTTAGCTGCCTATTTAAAACAAATCCGTTCAATCCGATTTAAAATCGACGGCGGTACAGCGGAAATCAGTCATCCTAAGTACAAATCAAATAAAACCCACTCAACCATGTCTTGTTCGCGTTCATGATAGTAGATACCCGTACTTCCTAATGCAATGCGACTAAACTACTCAAATGAAAGCATGTCCTGAATTTTAAATATCTACCCACCCATCTTGACTTATAAAGAGGTTTCCATCTATTGTATCATTTTGCGCGAATGAAATTCCTATTAAATCCAGTCAACTCTCCATGGGGTACTTAAAAATGTATCTAATTAGATTTTGTTGGGAAATTAATTTTTACTATACCCACAGCCGATCGATGGAACCCCCTGTCAAGTCAATGTGACCTGCTAAAGCTTTCTTATTTTTTATTTAAATTTTTAGAACAACACCAAGCTTATGATATTCTCCTGCTCAATCCCTATTTTGCATTGTCCTCAAGGATTAGGACATTTTTACTTACTGTTGTTTTATTTTCCGCTTTGATTTTAATGCATTGTATAAAAATCACTGTGGGGTAGTTAAGTGGATACAAGGGGCCAGTGATTGTTGATGTTGCCCATATATACCTATACAATACTCTACTTCTATTTTATGGAGTAGTATATACCTTTCACTGCACTTGTAAATTTATTTTATTACTCGAGCAGAAGAGAATCCATTGTTGGATCGGTGTGCATGGTGCGGTCATGACAGGATACCTATTGCATAATAAACCTAATGTATATGGGTGTCCTGTATATGTCGTAACGAAGAATGATATTATAAAAAGAAACGTATAGCCACCTGGATTTTTCTCTTTTTTTATTTATACAGAAATGCGCGTATATATACGGTGAAGGTCCTGCTGGTAAAAAAAAAGTCGTAGAAATTTTATTTATGCGAAATTGTCGCTTTTGGTTTAATGTCTGTGATTGCACGTTGCGTTCGAATGGGTCGTTTGGTTGCCACCAAACAAAAACAAAACACCAACCTTGCTAGCTATAAAATATTTGCAGTGGCATTAAGGTGGGCTGCATTAAAAGTGCGACAAGCTGAAGGGAGAGTGCCTTATTGGATGTAATAAACATAAAACTTAAAAGGAAAATAATTTGGTTTTAGAGGCCAGAGCGAGAAAGAGCGAATGCAAAATTGTGTAACTTTGAGATTTGACAACGGGGAGTGTGTACCTATTTTTTTTTATTGGACCGTTCAGTCAATGGACGAGTTTATAGATGGCATTAGAGGATGGCAATGTTTTGTGGCAATTTTGGGTACCGGCAAATTGCAGGAGTTTGTCTTTCGATATTAATTTGAATATGTGCATGTACCTACTCCTTGGTAGGTAGGATCCTAAGTAGGGAACGTTTTTGTGATTTCTAAGGTATGGAGTGTGGATCATACAGTTAATTATATTTTGCATATCCATATTTGTGTTTCAAACTTTGACGCAAGCCCTGATACTAAATTTCAACACTTCAACTATGCCTTACTTACAAATTGTGATTGCACAATATTTATAGGTCGATGGTTTGCTTGTTGCGTTGATTAGATTAGATTAGATTGTAGCTGGTTGTAGTGGTTTAGAGTATCCCAGTTAACTGCGGCCACAAGTGGTTGCATTGCATAACACAGCCTTGTCGGCATTTCAAGAACTGTTGGACAGAATTCCTCTTAAAAGAGCCTCTAACAAAAAAGCACAGTGGAAGCTTTGCAACTTTGCTGGATGATTTGTTTTTTTCGTACCGAATGCGGCGTTTTTTTAAACCCGTTTTTTCTAACATACGTAATATTTTCCGGGGGTGAATTCGACCATGTTTGATCTTGTCACAAGCAGTAAAAATCAACTGAAATATAAAAAAAACCGTTTAACATAACTAGTACTTTTAAATGGAGAACTTCTACTAAGCCTTGTTGCCTGGTACCGAGTATTTTTCAGGGATTAGTACAAAATTTCTCGCCAAGGTTTGACAAACATTCGAGAGTATAACTGTCATGAAAGAGCTACTCAATTAATCGTTTGAACTCAGCATCAAAATGTATTTCCCTTCCAATCGTCCCAAAAATGCGAAAAGCTTACACAAAACCAATATGGTTGTAAGTAGTTAGGCCTAGGGTGCCTACGGACCTGTTGCGACGATTTTTTTTTAATGTATTTACATATTTTCTGTTAAAAATCTAAAAAATCCAGCTAGATTCTTTCTTTAAAGCACCACTTCTAGGTTCGCTATAGAGTTGGTATTTTGAAAAATAGAAACGTAACGAAAAATGAAACGCAACTACACGACTTACTTATTATGCAGAATCTCAACAATTAAATTAGTTTAGCGTGCCTTAATACTGACTTTACTATAAGGTGCCTTCTCTTTTCGTGGCAACTGGTGATCTCTCCATCACTTCGGTGAATCGAAGATTGTTGCGCTCGATATTTCAAAGGCATTTGACAGAGTTTGGCATCAAGCTCTTTTGTCGAAAATGCGTGCTTATGGGATCGATGCGTCTCTTATTCAATGGATTAGAAACTACTTTTCTGACCGTTCAATTCAAGTTGTTTTGGATGGTTATAGTTCTGAAACCCACCATATAAATGCTGGTGTTCCCCAAGGCTCCGTTTTGTCTCCGACTCTCTTTTTCATTTTTATAAATGATCTCTTGTCTGCAACTTCTAATCCAATCCATTACTTCGATGATGACAGCACTCTTGGCTTTTCATATTCTTTCCAGGACTCACGTCCCTGCTCTTCGGCCGTAGAACTAGAACGGCGACGTATGGTAAGCTCATTAAATTCCGACCTTGACAGCATTTCAGAATGGGGTTCAGAAAAGACGAGTGGAATTTAATGCTTCAAAACACAATGCTGTCTGCTGTCTCTAAATCGAAACCCGAATTTACAGCCATGAATGGCACTTGCATTACCGAAACCGAAAGACTTTCTATTCTCGGCATTCATGAAAACCTTCGTTGGAATGACCATGTACACGAAGTCGCCAAGAATGCAGCGAAATGTCTAGGTTTCCTCAAACGGTGCAAGAAATACAATATACAAGGCGTTAATTCGCCCAAAACTTGAGTACAATTCCCACATCTGGTCTGGTGCACCGAAAACTATATTGAACTTACTAGATAGGATCCAAAATCGTGCGTTGAAACTAATCGCAGACACGAATATTGCGAATTCTATTAATTCGCTTGAACATCGTAGAAACGTTTCGTGTCTCTCGTTTTTCTATCGTTTTTTCAACAAACAATGCTCAAATGAAATTGCCAACTGCATTCCTCCCCTTCAGCAATTTAACCGCAATACTCGCCATGCTAGGAATGCCCATCAGTTTACCATCCAGCCTACCTTCGGACGTACAATGAAATACAGAGACTCTTTCATAAGCCGTACAACGCGAATGTGGAATGCCTTTCCCAGCTCTGTCTTTCCTCCCCAGTACAATTTACAGACATTTAAGACCAATGTGCACCGGTATCTCCTATCTCCTCTATCCCAATTTCCTTAATGCCCGCGCTGTGTAATCACATTACACTATAAGAGTAGTCACAACCTCTTAAGCGCGTGTTAATTATAAGAAAAAAAAATGATGCCAAAGTGTTTCACTTTTCGTTACGCTCTGATAATGTTGGTCGCAACATTTTATAAACTTCTCCATTTTGAATATCTATCGAATCCGTTTTGTGGTACTCCGTTTTTTATTGATAGAAATACAATATCACCGGGCACCAAAAGTATATATGAGTTGTGCAAGTAGAGGTAGAGATAGCTAACTATAGTACCTCCAACTCTCGTATGTCAAACCTCAAAATTCTCATTTATCGATTCTTACGCGCTAAATGCTCATTTATTATTTTCTACCGAGACGCCACATGACTTTCTAATCACAGTTTTGCGCATCCTGTCAAACAATTTCAGACCTTAAAATTAAGAAACCCGCCCCCATCAGACGCCGAAAAGGAAAAGCCTCACCTACCAACCGTGTTCCGTGATTCCGTCGATTCTCACAGGAATTTTGTATTCCTTCCTTCAATATTAATTAACATTTAAGTTAAAAGTTTTTAGCCGAGATGGCTTTCCATTTGAACAGGCCTCTCACATAATACTACTTTTGACAGTAATTAACCGACAGTTAAAGAAGGAGAGTCTGTATATACCAACGTTGGCACGGCAGGCAGACTATAAAGAAAGACTTTCAAAATTTCGGCTGCTGTTGCGTGTCGAAGACAGCACACACCAAGGCCAACCAGTCATACTTGAAGAGTAAAATAGATTAACCACCCTCCATTAGAGCCGCAGGACCACAAAATAAATTATCATTTCAAGGAGAGCTTCGAGAAATTTCATACACAAACACACATACCCCAAGAACGGAATGAAAGTTGGCTTCTACTTAAGAAAATCTGAATTTTGCCCTCCAGACAGTAGAGTGCTTAATTCATCCTTGTTGTGTATACAGCGGGATATGCGCTGTATACATTTAAAAGGACCCATAGGTATTGCAAATTATTTTCAAGTTTTACCTACAACTCCTCTCTCTCTCCATGGTGATTCTACTGTGTACAATATTTCAATCTAAGGATAAAAGAGAAACCGCCTTCTCTCCTTGTAGTATGGACAAATAATAAAAACGGAGAAAAAAAAAACAAAAACATACAACAGGAAAAGAAAATGTTTATGAATCCCCAGAGGGGTGTTGTTGAAATGAAATTTGATTAGCAGGCTTTGTATAAGAGCCATACTAATCCATCTTAACCATTGGTAAAAATTCCGGGGACCTGTGCCAGTGCCGCGCCTCTCCTAAGGATAAGAAATCATTATTTGGCCAGTTTTAGTGTATAGGCACGGTGCGGTGATTCATCATTTCATTTCGTGTCTTCAACTAGACGGTGTGGAAGGAGAACTTTCATCAGCATCGTCTTAGTGTTTCCTATTTGTGGGAGGATGTTTCTTTTGAAGTAACAATTCTATAAAAGGGCTTAAATTGGATGCTTTCAGATGTGGTGGTTGTTAGGACTGATGTCACTGATGAGGGCAGCTCAGTAAGTGGGTGAGAAGATTTTGTAATTTGATTTATTTTCGTCACGCACAATGTTGCGAAATGCAGCCTTAACCTATATTTAGTCGACCCAAATGTGATATGAGACGATAATATGCGTTATTTGGCTGCAAGGACTATTACAAAAAGTCTTCAATATTTTCCAACAGACATTTACAAGGGCCACTCCCCAATTAAGCGACGAAGATTTTTACCTATGCCTCGTATTCTAAAAGGGGACCACAAAAGGTACGGTGGTCCGTCAAAGGGAATTGTTTGAATTTATGTATTATACCAAGTTCCTTTAAGACGGAGCTAATCAACCTATTTGAATGACTAAATCAGTAACTAACGGGTGATTTTTTAGCTGGTTTGGTTTTGGCAACACTGGTTTTGACAGCTGACGTGTGTTTAGTACCTTGTGTCACTGTCAAACAGCTTCAGTTTGGTTTGCAATTTAACCATGGATCGTCTTACAAATGAACAACGCTTGCAAATTATTGAATTTTACTATCAAATTCGTGCTCGGTTCGAAATGTTCATCGCGCGCTGCTTCCATTTTATGATCGGCATTCTCGACCTTCTGAGCAGTCTATTCGGAAGACTGTGACCAAATTTCGCACCAAATTTACTTTGTTGGACATTAAACCACCAACACGTTTACGTACTGTGCGTAGTGAAGAAAATATTGCGGCCGTATCAGCTAGTGTGACAGAAGACCGCGAAATGTCGATTCGGCGCCGTTCCCAGCAGTTAGGCCTTTGTTACAGCACTACGTGGAAAATTTTGCGGAAGGATTTGTGCGTAAAGCCTTTTAAGATACAGCTTGTGCAAGAACTAAAGCCAGCCGACCTACCACAACGCCGAATTTTTGGTGAATGGGCTCTTGGAAAGCTGGCCGAGTATCCGCTTTTTTATCGAAAAATTGTGTTCAGCGATGAGGCTCATTTTTGGTTGAATGGGTACGTAAATAAGCAAAATTGCCGCATTTGGAGTGAAGATCAGCCAGAAGCATTGCAACAGCTACCAATGCATCCCGAAAAAGCCACTGTTTGGTGCGGTTTATGGGCCGGCGGCATTATTGGGCCATATTTCTTCAAAGATGATGCGAATCGCAGCGTTACTGTCAATGGTGAACGCTACCGAGCGATGATAACAAACTTTTTTTTGCCCGAAATGGAAGTTCTTGACTTGCATGATATGTGGTTTCAACAAGACGGTTCCACATGCCACACAGCACGCGAAACAATGGCGCAATTGCGAGGCGAGTTTGGTGAACAGTTAATTTCACGTTTCGGGCCGGTCAATTGGCCGCCTAGATCGTGCGATTTGACACCATTAGATTATTTTTTGTGGGGGTATGTCAAGGCTAATGTGTATAGGGACAAGCCCTCTTCGATTGACGCACTGGAAGCCAACATCCATGCATTCATTCGTGAGATACCGGCCGATATGTGTGAAAGAGTATGCCAAAATTGGACTCAGCGGATGGACTACCTGAGACGCAGCCGCGGTCAACATTTGCATGAAATTATCTTTAAACATTAAATTGCAAGGTTCAAACTATCGATTCAAATAAATATTTCATTCATTTTTTCGAATTTTTTGTATTTTTTTTTTTAAAAAAATTTCTAAGCCTCTTAAAAAATCACCCGTTACCTGTGAAATATCTCGGAAGCTATGGCCAGTATATGACAGTGGCCGAACCATCAAACTTCTACAGTTTGACAGGTCATCGCTGTCTAAGCTGGTAGGGGCTTTAACGGGTCATAACTTTCTAAGAAACCACACGATGAAACTAAATCTCAAAGATGACGATATATGTAGAGGCTGCGGGGACGAAGAGGTTCATGAGGACACACCTCACTTCCTCTGTCACTGCCCGAGCCTCTGTCACTTGAGGAAGAGAACACTTGGAAGCTATTACTTCCATGACTTAGAAGAACTTTCTGATATTACACTCTCTGATATTTACAGGTTCTTGAGGATATCAGGATGGCTGGACAACGTCGGGTAGATGTATGAAGGAGAGACATGTGCTAACCATCTACAGCACCAACGATAAACCCCCAACAAAGGGTATCACAATGGGTCCACAAGGACCTAAGTGGGGTATAGTAGGATCTACCTGCTCTACCAACCCGTTAACCTAACCTAACCTAAGTGGTCAAGTCCCTCAGTTGAATATTGGTTACTTGAAAAATACAGAAAATCTCTACCGATTGCAATTCTTTTTAAATAAATATCATATCGCAAAAAGTATGGACACCAAGCATTTGTATGTCAATCAGCAAAGCTTTCAATCAATCAAACTTTTGTCGAAAAATAGTACATAAAGCTAAGTCCTATTTCAGACCGTGGGTGCTTGATATTTTATTTTACGAGTTCCTGAAATCCCCTCAAACATATACAAATCACTCTAAAAAAAACTGGCACAAAAATTAAAGGTATGTATCCCCTTTCCCCTCACATTCAAGTCATACCCTGAACACTACACCCAAGTTTCAAACCATGAAAAAGGTCAATAAAAATTCTCAACATATCTTTGTTCAGCCCAAATTTCACTTTCCACTCCTTCAAATCCTCTATATACAAGTGTTTCCTTTTACAAGCTCAGTCAGGTGTTGAATTCAAGAAATCCTTTAGAAAAAAACTATCCCAACCTTGTAACTGCGAATGAAATTCTCATTTAACCGATTAATCAATCAATAGTTACGTCAACTGGAAAAACGAACCCTCTTTTATATTATGAACGAGTGGAATTCGCATAGTGAACGGCTTCCCATCCCATTTAAATTTATTCTGTTTGGGCTGCGTTGGTTTGCTGAGCGTCTGGTTTTCTTAGATGAGTGCGTGAATATTGGATTTTGTGTTCTTCAATTTATTCCATTAAACGAATTGAATTATATTTAGAAATGCAAACATATCATCAATCATATGTCACTATAAGGTGAGCGACAGTATGTGGAGTGGAGTTTGCTTTCTTTTTATATCTATACCGCTTCGATCGCAAGTGAGACATGAAGTTTTTACAAAAGCATGTGAAATGAAAGTCAAAGTTAATATATAAAGGAATTTGTTGCTAGCTTTCTAATGTGTTGAACATGAATTGAGCTTTCTTGGGTTTGGCTTAGGCATGGCCAATGGGGGGGAAACATTGTCATTTAAAGAAGGAGATAAAAGATTGATTTTTTCTGGGCACGAATCATGTCTTGAAGGGACATTTTATTAACCAAATACATATATAAGTCGAAGAGTCGGCGACTCATTAAAAGAAATTTGTAGGAGGTGGTTTTAGTGAGTAAAAATCTCACAGTACTATGAGCACGCGCCGACTGTCGTCATAGTGTCTTATAGAAGATTTCCACCTACCTCGGCGAAAAAAAAAAAAATGCAGCCCTTCAGTCTTTCACTGATGCGACCGACTTTAATGAACATCTTGTTGCGCTATCCCAAAATCGATATAAAGTCTCGCGACTACTTAGTAAGCATCGCATCAATTTCGAATTCAAATCTAGTACAATGCTTCCAATTCTATGGAACTAACACGTTTGATTCCGTTGGAGATCGTTGCACAACGAGTTGCTCAGCCATGGAACGGATTGAATTGGGGACCAATTTTGAAATAATGTGCAGCACATCATCTGTTCAACATGATGCTCAACTTCTCGAATTTTTTGTTTTCTTGAGTTGTGTTGGGTCTAACGAAATATGTGCGCCTGTGCGAGTTACAAGTTACAACGCAGTTGACTAACTCGAGGAACTTATTTGTTTGCCAAAATCAAGTATGTTGTTCAAAAAAAATTACAAAAAATTTACTGAGTTGGTCAAATCAGTTTTAAACGCTGTTAACAAATAAGTGTTTATCTTTATGTTAAACAACGTGAGTTTGTGCTCAAGTATTTGAGCTTAAAAAATGATTTATTGAACGAAAAATTTGAATTAACTGTTTGACTAAATTGGGTAATGAGTTGGGCACTACATGAACGACAGTCATAATTAATGCACAATCTTTTAATTTATTCAGTTGCACCAAAGAGTGATATGAAATGATCAGGCGTCGCTTTTAAAGGGCAGAACTTAAGCAAACGACAATGACCGGCAGCGGAAACAGCTGCCTTTCAAATAGCGTTAGTGGCAATGCTTCTATATTCTTCTAAGACAATCAGGCAGCTAACAAACCAATAACTGCAATGAAAATAAAATCGTATGTTGTTAAAGACTGTCGATAAGAAGTCCAGCTGAGTATATGTAAAATGTAAAAAAAAAAAAACAGGATCACCGAATGGACTGCTACGGAAGTATCCGCCTTTACAATATGAAACTATGGCCATCTCCCATCCTTTGTTCATTCATTTTCAATGGCCGCTCTTCCATTAGTAGGGTCGCGGGTATAGGATGCCTAAGTGGACCCTCCATTGCCCCCGATTTTCCGCCACCGACTGTAGATTATCAGAGCAAATCCCCATATGGGCCGAAGGGAGATTTCGGACTTGATCTAACCATATCATCCTGGGTCTTCTTAGGGGACGCCTGCCTGATGGCACAGATTCCATAGCACGTCTTGGGATCCGAGTTGGAAGCATGCGTTTAACGTGACCAAACCATCGAAGTATATTAAGTAAATTGAAATTCACTTTTTGTAATGGCCATCCCAAATAAAATTAAATCTATAATCTTTGCCGAAAAGATCGAAGATCTCTTAAATTCTCAAACTAATTTTTACGGTGTACAATAACCTATGGAACGTCTTGGAAAAAAACTCGCTTGATTGACGAAAAACTCTGCTTCGGTACAAGGAAATCATGTCTCAATACCACTGTCCATCATAAAATCCCTTGTAAAGTACTGTACTGAGACGAGCTTTCCAAAACAAGTTCACAGAGTTTAAAAAAATCCTCTCGACGGTTTAGATCCAGCAGCGCATTAAATTATTGTTTAAATTTATATAAAAGTTTTATTAATTGTGACAGGATGACAAACGGATGATGCCGAAAGGCATCGCAACCTGAGTGTGTCACGGACTACTCCTACTACTTAGCCTAACTATCCAAAATTAAACTCTTTTCGAAAGCTGAAAGTTCCAGAAATATCACCACCGAAGACACCCACCTTCATCAATCATTGTTGGGCGCCATTTTAAAACGATACAAAAATGAATGCGAGCACACCCTGAAAACACTAAAAAAGTCTAAGAAATCACATACCTATAACATTTGTAAAAGAAAAATTTAATATACCTTGACTTGGGTTAGATTTTTTTTTCTATGATTGGCGTTCAATAATCCACAGAACCTTTAAAATTTGTTATAAAAAAAAAAAAACAAAAAAATTAATTTTATTTTAAAAATAATACCACCACCAAAACAACGTCAATACACCAACATTGACAAGTCTTCTACACAAAATAGTTACAATCAATAAAATTTTTGAAACAGTTCATTTCATTTTTGAATAGACAAACTAAACACATCGATGTAATGCCAATTGTGTTTAAAAAAATACATTCAAAAACACCCACTAAGAATACAATGAGGAATTTTGAAACATAAACGAAAACCACAACATCAATACAACATTCCAATTGAAAATAAAAACACAAAATTAGTGTTCTTCTTGTCAAAATAATGGTTTGTTTTATTTTATTTTTTATATATAATTTAGCCAATCGGTTTGTTTTTTGTTTTTTTTTGTGAAAGAATATTCATTACACCCAAAACTTAGGAGCCGAAACAGAAAACGAAAAGGAAAAACAAATTTCGATATATATATACGACACTTGTCACAACATGAAGACACTGGAAGTTTTTACCACAACTACACAGCTTCAGGGATGTGATATCCTTCTCATACAAAATTTTGAATTTAGCTGAAAAATAGTTGCTTTTCGTTGTTGTATTATTTCGTTTTAGCCAATTATATAGATATCACAAAATAACCCTGCAGTTTTGCATTAAAAATAAATAAACAACAATAAAATTAAATAAACACATTTCCACAGTTTTGATATAACTACATAATTTGGATTTGTTGTATTAGATTCTTACTTTAGAAACTTTGGATACCGCGCTCCTTTTGCTTTTTTGGATTCTTAATTGTATATTTTAATTTTATTAATTAATTTATATGCAGAAAATATATGTATATATATATATATCTTTGTTTGTTGTAATAATAATGTGTGTTTCTCCCTGTATTTGCAAGTGAATCCGATTTTTGTTAGTTATTTTTTTTTCTTTGTTTTTAATATTAGCATTAAGCATTAAGGTCCATGGCTGCTGTGTGTATCCAGTTGGGTGTGCTATTGTTTGTCCTCTGTTGGTTGGATTATTTCGTGTAATTTTGGTCGAAGCTTTGCTATATGCATTCATATACCAGCAAGACAAATCCACGCACACTGTCGAGGAACTCTTTATCTCTTATTTAATAATATATGTATTTGTTTCTAAGTTAACTATAATTTTGATTTCGGCTTTCGGGGTTTTTTTTTTTTTTAAATTTTTCAAATTTGTGTCTACATATATGCGTGTGTGTATATATATTTTATTTCTTATGTATATAAATATTTTTTACAATAATTTATCTACAATTAAATTTTAGCTCATCTTACATCAGGCACAAACAGGATACAGAGGTGTGAGAATTTAATGATTGCGTCGAAGAAACGATAAACAAACTAGACGTCCTTTTTTCTGTTGTTGTTGTTCGTTGTTGTTTTTTTTGCAACTTGTGTGTATTTTTTGTTCGTCCGACAGTAGATCCTTCAAGCGGATTTTTTTCTTTCTTCAGTTTCAGTTTTTCATATAATTGCTTTGGATTCTTTGTTCGTTTCTGTCCGAGGGAGAGAGAGAGAGAGAAAGAAATTCAGTCGGTTTGATGCAGATCTCGGGCTGTGTTCGACGATAATCTCCGTATCCTTAAATGAGCGTAATCCACTATAATTGGTTTTGTCTTCTGCTTTTGTTGTAACAGAACAAAAATTTGTAATTATCGCAGTTTGTTGAACTTGTAATTCGGTTTAGTTTGTATTTATCTTATTTTAGATAACATTAGCTGGATACTATGGTACTCTATCGATTTTTGGCGGACGTTTATCTATATTTTGATTAAATGTGTTCTTTTTGTATTGTTTCGAATAATTGATTTGTATTTATGGTTTTATTTGTATTTTCGTTTGATTATTTATATATATTTTAATTGATGTTTAGTACACTTTGTTCCATTCCATTCACTCAGATCTCCATGGAAGTCTCGAGATGGCGATACTTCATCATCAACGACCTCATGGTTAATTGAATTTCTGTAATGGATTGTTATTTATATGTAAAGATATAATTGTTTTGGATTTCGGTTTTTTTTTTTTTTTATAATCATAAAATGTTAAACAACAAAAATTGTTCAAAAAGACATTTAAAATATAACTATTTTCCACAAAAAAAAAAAAAAAAAAAAAAAAAAATATGTATTAGATATAACAAACAATCCGAAAAATATGTTTCAAATATATATTTAGTTGTGGTATGATATTCTATTGCATTTTTTTTCAGTAATAGAATAGGATACAGCGGTTGTAACATTAAATCACTACAAGTATACATTTTGCCAATTGTTGTAGCTGATTTTAAATTTGTTGTTTTTTTTTTTTTTGTTTGTCATTCATTGCCAATTGATTTGTTTTTTATTTTGAAAAATTTTACTTCTCTAGCACATTGATAGTAAATATATATTTTGTTTAAAAACTCTTTTGTTTACAAACAACATCGACAACAGCACCATAGTAAACAACATAAATAAATAAATTATTTTTTGGTTTTGCAATTTCATTTTTCTCGTTTTCAATTTATATATATTTTTCATTTTACACATACGACAACGATGCGAATGCTTCTAACGCATTGCGTGCGTTTTGATTTTAATTTTTTTTATGTCTTTTCATGGAACAGCAACTCTTAGGTAGGTCTATTTGGGGCTTTTTGTTGAGAAGGATGGACAAAGGGTTTGGTTAAGTTGAAAGATAACAGTTGGGACCTGTTTTCACTTGAGACTGAATTGGCGATCGAGCTAGAAATGCACAATAATATTCGGGTTAAGACTGTCAGGATAATTTTTTTCAAAGCTCAAATAATTAATAACATTTAAACCGTTTCTAGAAGTATATATAGGTACATAATATAAAACTTAATGTACTACTTGCATATATGCAATGGGATCCGAAGCCACCTAACCTATTGAGGTCAAACTTTCAACCGCAGATTCTCCTGGCTTTCAAATGATGCGAATTTTAAATAATTCCACCACCACGTTGAGAGATTAGCGGCAAATACGGGCAAATTTGGAATGGCGACTATATCCAAGGATTTAAAACGCGAGTCGACTATCGGCAAAAAGGGTAATGTACCTTGTAGATATTGTTCTACTCCCACAATAGGGCCTCTCAAACGCCATGAACTTAGCCCGGAATACGCAACATTTATTATGAAACTATGAGGAGATCTTACAGTTGAGAAGACAGGCTCTGCGAAATAAGGCCCCATTGAAATAATGCCCCAAAAAGAAAATTAAATAAGGCCCCAAAAAATTATACAGGAAACAACAACAACGATTTTTATAAGAATTTGGTGTGTTATTTCCTTTTTTGGGGCCTTATTTCCCAATGAAAATTGGGGTCTTATTTCATTATGAAATAAGACCCCAAAATTACTTTTTTATTATTAATTGTTACCCTTCTGTTATGGAATGCGTATGGGGGGGCATGCTGCCCCCCTGCAACCCCCCTGCTTGGGTTTACTGTTAGATAACGGGGTGGGTGCGAGTTTGAGTATATAAAAAGTTTATTTAATTTAAAATAGTTTATCCAATATCAACAATATTAAATAAAAAGTAGTTTTCATTATTTTTAATTTCATTATGAAATAAACCACAAATTTGGGGCCTTATTTCATTTTGTTTTGGGGCCTTATTTCATCGCAGTGGGGCCTTATTTCATAGTTGAAGTTGGGGTGTTATTTCGTTATGAAATTTCATTGGGGCTTATTTCCTACAGTCGAGAAGACAACTCGGTTTTCCATTTTGGACCTGTCGGTTTCTACACAGCCGATTCCAATGCAAGACCCTGCATCACTCTCCAAGTCAGTCAGTCTTAGAAGTTAGGTATCGAAGCTTCTGCTGAATTGAAGCCGGAGGTAGATTTAATCAGTGCCGTCTCTGATGCATTCCAGTTAATTTAGAAAAAGCGAGTGACTGGCCTGCCTACCGGACCATTACTTTCCTATGATCGCATTAAGCATCACCCGTATGCAACTGATATCAAGCGATATCATGTAATGCATCAGACGCATGGCCATCTTTGCACACGTCTAATGTGCTACATTCGGTCACGCAATTGAATAAATGATGATGATTCATATAGGGAATACACAAATCAGTCACGTCTCAGTGCTGAGTACCTTTAATAAGTCGCAAAATGGCCCCAAATCAAAGTACACCACCATCTTGCTAACACATCTCCTAAGCGCTATTACCGTGTCGACAGCCATGTACCTACCGAAAAAGCCTTGCTCCACAACAAGCAATGATTAGTTGTAGTTCGTCTAACAAGGCGTATACAACCATCATATATACCGTCACTGCAGGGAATGCATTTCCTAATACAGAACAGAGGATGATTCCCATGCTACAATTTATACTTCGAAATCGCTATACCATCGTTGATGTTCTATGCTCTCCTTCTGCATATGCACACTCTAAGCCTTCTACGAGCTTAAAATCCTTTTGGCTTTTTCATTACAGCAAGAATCTGTTCACCTTTATGAGGCATTCACATAGGACGAGTAGCAGGAGCAACAACAACCGAAGTTCAATTTCCTTTAGCAGTTAAGTGTCGAACAAAGGATGATTCGTCGTCTCCTGTGTGTGTACCGATGCTAGCCCCAAAGAGAGTTTACTCTATGCAGTTGGCAAGATGACTTTCTCTACATCACACAGGGGATGAAAACCACAGCACAGGCTCAAGTGATGTATGAAACTACACATGTTAAGCGAAATCACTTGTAATGACTTCGCAGGCATCTACGACAAGGAGTAACTGCCTCAGACTCAGAGTGAAAGCGAGACAGGTCTGGTTAGGTGAAATCCCATCTTTTGCAATCTACTTAACCTGTGAACAACCCCAAGTTTATTATGAATTGTATGTAGTGTATAGTCCTTTTTGTATGATTACCGTGCTTTTAGTTGGGATGCCCTTATTCCTTCGTCGTTGCTTTTCAATTTCAATCTCCGCTCTCATTCCGCACACAATAACAGTGGATGAGGTGAGGATGCGGATGGCTGCATTACGGAATCAAAGTTCCTGCTATGAAATTTTAATTACTATTTGCCATAAAAACATCATTTCAAAAGGATAATTGATAATGATATCACTCGTAGTTTTTATGTTACTTTTTCAGAGGTCAAATGAGAAGAAGTCTCTTCCAATTTCACATGCGAATAACTCCAAGCAATTCGTATTAATTTGTAATTTTCCTGCCTGCTCGAAATTCACATCAAACGCGTTTGTGTAGCACCAACGCCCTTGTTAGCCATTCACTTCACTAGACGCACCCCCCCCAGCATTTAAGAGTGATGTGTCTTTTTCTCTTTGTAGCATTGGACTCCTTTTGAAAGGCATTTCTCATTAAATTCCACTAACACACAATATTGATGAACAATTTTGATATTCCACGCGGATAATTAAAGATACAGTATCTACATCTATGTAGGGTATGTGTGCACATGAAATTATACAAACACCAAAACTTCAAAAGGAACTCATTAGACATTCTGAAAAGGACCCCAGGAGACAGCACACAAACAAAAAAAAAATAATAATAAGATAAGAAAACACAGAACGAGAGAGAAAAAAAAAGGAAATACCAAAATTATACGAAAATAATATTTAAATTAAGTCTGTCAAACAAAAACACAGTACGGTGGCGAATTTCCAGGGGTGGAAATGAAAAACATTTCGCCATGCGTAAAATGTTCTCCGCAAATAAGGAGCAACGTCATTATCGAGACGTTTTGCGCGACAGAGTAACCAATTTATAAATCAGAATAGTCATGGGAGCTTGGCAGCGCCCTTGAAGTACCTACCTACATGGGTTGGGTTTTTGGTATTTTGAGTTGACAGCTAGCGTATGTAAAGGACCTTTGAGTGAGGATGGTGCGTGTAATTTGTGAGCGACATTATCTTCTGCAAAGATAATCATTTTTTTTCGCAAATTTTGTGTGAGTTTGAAAACGCAACTACAAAGTCGACATATTGAATCAAGTAACATTTAAGTTGAATGTTCGCAATAGCTGACATGGTTACATAGATTTTTCTCATCAACAGGTGGCTAGTCCATAGACGAGAAGTATCTTCTAGTATTAAATACTGCGTCGAATTTTTGAATTTTCCTTGAGATTCTAACGACTTTTGTGGAAATTGAAATTCAAAAAATTAAATTCAGAAATATGAACGCAATTGGGATAGAAGAGATAGGAGATACCGATACACATTGGTCTTAAATGTGTGCAAATTGGACTGGGAAGGAAAGACAGAGCTGGGAAATGAATACAGTTGGCAATTTAATTTGAGTACTGTTTGTTGAAAAAACGATAGAACAATGAGAGACACGAAACGTTTCTACGATGTTCAAGCGATTTGATAGAATTCGCGATATTCGTTTCTCCGATTATTTTTATCGCACGATTTTGGATCCTATTTAGTAAGTGCAATATAGTTTTCGGTGCACCAGACCAGATGTGGGAATTGTACTCAAGCTTTGTGCGAATTAACGCCTTGTATATTGTAGTCAGATCAGAAGGGGTAAAATATTTCTTGCACCGTTTGAGGAAACCTAGACATTTCGCTGCATTCTTGGCGACTTCGTGTACATGGTCATTCCAACGAAGGTTGTCATGAACGCACATACCGAGAATAGAAAGTCTTTCGGCTTCGGTAATGCAAGTGCCATTCATGGATAATGGCTGTAGATTCGGGTTTCGTTTAAATGACAGCAGACAGCATTGTGTTTTTGAAACATTAAATTCCACTCTATTTTCTGAACCACATTTTGAAATGCTATCAAGGTCGGAATTTAATGAGCTTAACATACGTTGCCGTTCCAGTTCTACGGCCGAAGAGCCGGGACGTGAGTCCTGGAAGGAATATAAAAAGCCAAGAGTGCTGTCATCAGCGAAGGAATGGATTGGATTAGAAGTTGCAGACAAGAGATCATTTATAAAAATGAGAAAGAGAGTCGGAGACAAAACGGAGCCTTGGGGAATACCAGCATTTATATGGTGGGTTTCAGAAATATAACCATCCAAACAACTTCAATTGAATGGCCAGAAAGGTAGATTCTAATTCATTGAATAAGAGACGCATCGATCCCATAAGCACGCATTTTCGACAAAAGAGCTTGATGCCAAACTCTATCAAATGCCTTTGAAATATCGAGCGCAACAATCTTCGATTCACCGAAGTGAAGGAGAGATTGGTTCCACTTCTCGGTGAGATAAGTCATCAAATCACCGGTGGACCTGTTGCCACGAAAACCGTACTGCCGGTTATTGAGGAGTTTCCGTGATTCAAGATATTTCATAAGCTGAGGGTCAGCGTTTCCATGACCTTAGAAAGAATGGACGTAAGTGCTATGGATCGGTAATTGGTGGGAGAAGAATATTCGCCTTTTTAAGGGACGGGCTGGACAAATGCTGTTTTCCACCTACTCGGAAAGAGTCCAGAAGAATAGGACAGATGAAAAAGCTTACGCAGTGGTTTTGCCAGCGTGGAAGAACACCTCTTCAGAACGTTGGGGGGTATACGATCTGAACCAGCGGATTTATTTATGTTGAGATCGTAAAGTACTCTTGCGACTGTACGAGTGCGAAAGTGGATTGGTCCCATGGTGGATTGGTCCCATGGCCAGCATAGAGCTGGCTGCAAAATGTGCAGCGAGCAGATTAGCTTTGTCTAAAGAGCTGACAGCTGTAGTGTCATTGTAAATGAGCGTTGGGATTGCTGACGAGGCCGAATTTTTAATATTTTTTACAAGTGACCAAAAGTTTCTACTACCCTTGGGAGATTGTAGTATTTTTTGCCTCAATTTTTGGTCATATGAGAATTTGACACGCTTTATGAGGGCATTGCAGTCATTTCTGGCTCGTTTAAACTTTTTTCGGTTTTTTTTTTTAACAACATTCCAACCTCGAACTTAACTATTTTCGTAGACCTAGACAGTAAGATCAAAGGTTGAAAAGAGCTGGTCAAAACTCATTAAGCAGCTCTGCCGATGGGTTCCTGGACATAGTAATATCGAATGGATCACAACGGACCTTACAATGGTCTATAAGTGTGTCGGCTAGCCGACATCCACTTAAACCTACCTAACCTTATATCGAAGGGAATGAAAGAGGCAGACAACTCAATACAGCCACCGATTGGCATACTATTGACCTACCATACGGAATTATAAACAAAATAGAGACCAACAACACTTGTTCCTCAAAAACAGACTCAAGAAACCAACGACTTATTCAGAAGCTATGGAGACGAGGAGGAAGGTTTTGACTTTAAAAAATAAAATAAATAGTTGGCGCAACAGGTCCGGAGGGACCCTAGGCCTAGCTTCTCACAACCATTCGTTTTGTTTGAGTTTTCATTTTTGGAACGAATGGAAGGGATCTACAATTTTATGCCGACTCCAAACGGCTAATTGAGAAGCTCTTTCAAGACATTTATACTCTCGGATGTTTGTCAGACGTTCGCGAGAGGTGAAAAAAACTATAAGTTGGAAATTGGGTTTTCGCGGGATTCGAACCTCGACCCCTAGCGTAGTAGTCCAACACACTAACCACTAAGCCACTGCGCCTACAGGTTTTGACTTTAGTATTTATAAAAAAAAATATCGAAAATTTACAATGCTTATGTTAAACATCTGCCTACAAAATATTTAACAAAAGGCCTGAGTCAGGTAAATTTTGTAGCAGTTGCTACGTTTTATTCATATGGATCTTAGTAAAAGGTAAGTGGTGCCGATTTTCGAACATGTCAAAAGTTAGTATAAGCTTCAATCAGTTTTTGTTCATATGAAACGTAGCAAATGCTTCGATTTTGACATTTAGTTTGAGTATTGTATTGTATTGTTAGTAATAAAAGAGAACTATTGTGTTGGCCTTTGTTATTTAACCCAGGGAGCTGTTGAGGCTATTTATAAACCTCAGCACCCTTCTTGGTTCCATGTTTCCAATATCTGCAGGACTAAAAAGCGCCCTTTGCATATGGATCGCTCTGCCCCTTGCCACAGCAGGGCATTCGCAGAGTAAGTGTTCCGTTGTCTCCTCCTCTTCTCCGTAGAGTCGATAGGAGTCATCGTCGGAAAGCCCAACTTTTTTGAGATGATATCTTAGTGGCCAGTGACCAGTAAGATAACCCGTTAGGATCCTTAGATCTTCTTTGCTTATGAGTCTTTTTACCTGACTCTGTCTCTTGGAATCCGTCCAGCATTCGGCATTCGTTTGAGTAAAAGCAATTGCTGCGTTTTATTCATACCACTCACTATCTGTGACTGCAATTTTGTATGCGGCATGAAATTCACCTCATTCATTTTGTGTGAGTTTCTCATTTTTGATACGAATTGGAAGGGTCTACAATTTGATGTCGAGTTCAAACGGCTAACTGAAAAGTTATTTCGTGACAGTTATATACTCTTGGATGTTTGTCAGGCGTTCGCGAGAGGTGATGCGATGCCCAAACACATGTGCAGAAATTTGGGACGCAGCACAGAATGCGGTGCTGCAAGTAAAACTGATCTGCAGAAAATTGTTTGACGTGAATTGCATCGGCTAATATGGCTATTGTCATTCGCCGACTAAGGCGCCGTTTGTTCGAGTTACCCAGAGAAATCGATAACCAGCCGAATTGAGCGGCTAACAAAATTTAACCAATGGTTTTCTGGAACTTCGTTTATTTAATATTTTGTAAGGACTTCATATTTATTAATTTTTCATTATTCATTAATACAATAAACTAATTTACACCTATATAATAACGTAAGATGAAGCGAAGGCCCTGACATAAAATCTGTCGCTGGTTTTCAACTTACAGATGTATAGAATGCACTGCACGTGCACGCAGTCTATTAAAGGTACAAACAGGTGCTAAGCTTCAGTCGAATGAATTAAGATAATTTTCAATATTTTTGTTCATTGACAGTTCTAATAATTGGAGAAAATGTTGAGGGAATGAGAATACATTGGGATAAGTCTCAATAATGGCTTAAAAAATTTGATTGGTTTGGTCAGTTTTGTTCTCAAAAACTAAGTTATTATCTCAGAAGATTTTATTCCTCTGATTTAACAAATTTCTAGCATTATTCGATTTTGACATTTCTGTTCTAAACATTGAAAATATATTTATTAATAAAAAATAACCTAGACAAAATCACACGAACCTAGAAAAAAAAAGTAGATAACCATAGATTCGGCTAATCACTGAATTGACAAATAAACTGGAAAATTGAAACGATTTGTCGCAAGTCTTTGGTACCTACCGATAAATTTCGAAATATTTCTAATTTCGAATATAGAAATTCATGAACGATTTTATGCCCTACTAGGTTAGTGTAGCAGCTGCTATTTCATTTGATTCACAAACTAATTACATTCGATTCGTCGGCTCTTTCCTCTTTCCAGGCATATTTATAGACCACATAAACTTGGGGCTTTTTCTTAACTGAATTTTTAAAATCACGTTTCATGAGTAAGACTTTTGCACTCTTGAAAATTTGGTGCTAACTTGGGTGCTTAATATAATATTTTTCAGAACTTTAACTTTATTCCCCTGAAAGACTCTCAACAAAATTGCTTCATTCATAGCTTCCCACTTCGACATCGTTTCGTTTAGATTAGTATTCATAAGGCGTACTTTATATATCCTGGATGTAAAAGTCTATTTACTGTAAGCAGTAAGCCCCCAGCGCATTTTTTTTTTTTGGATTCTATCAAGTCTTCGCAACCAAACACCGACTTGAGAGATTTTTTTTCTAAGACTTCCACTCGCTACCGCTTTTTGAGGGGATGGAATCACATTGTTTTCTTATTTCATAAAACTAAGTACACCCATGAAAAAGTAAAAACAAACCCAAACAACCACCATAACCTGATAAGGGCAGCATTCCATTTTTTTCTTTGGTTTTAGTCTCTTATATTCTGATATAAAATTTATGAACGTTAGTTGAAAGAGCCTTTTAGAGGACATAAACAATTCAAAAAGAATGCAAAGCGGAAGGCATTTGACAGGCAGAGACCCCTCAAAAAGCATGTACTATGCGTTATGCTGTCCATACACCGCCATTGAGACACGAGATGGATTTACGGAACCAGTGAATTATAAATGCCTCAAGGAGTGAGTGAGAGACTGTGTGTTTATTCTTTTTCTCGCACAGCTCCTTTGTTCAATTTAAAATTCCAATTGAGCTCATACACAGCAATAAAAAAAAAAAACTGATTCAAAAGCCTTTCAAAGTCTTATATTGAACCCTCAAAATCCGTTCGAAAGGAGTCCCTTAATTAAATACCCTCAAAGCATTACTTTTAAGCCTCAAATCAATAAGGCCCACACTAAAAAAAAAAAAGGAAATCCTTCTGTACGGATGATTTTTTGCTTTCCAACACTGCATGTACCTGTGTAGTGGGTACCTACAATTCCTGATTGAATGCGGTGGTAGGTTAGGAGCTTAAATAATAGCACAAAGAAAATTAATCAACACAAGCGTAGACAGAAAGAACATCGCTACCAGCCAGGCACCCGGAACCAGAAGACGAACGATTAAGGATTTTACAACGAAAAGTTGTCAGAATCTGAAATGTCTTGAGCTTGACACGAGTTGGATGCGGGATATGGGGTGCAAAAACTTTTGTGTATACGTACTGCTGGCAGGGATAAAAATAGGATTCAAGTTGAATCAAGAACCCAACAAGTTCAATTAATTTCTGAGCGCATAAACCACAAAAATTAAATTAAAATCCACCACAATACAACTTGAGGCGCACAGAGCAGCAAACGCAAACGCAAAGGCTTTGCAATTCACTCTCCTGGAGAGGGCATTATATCATCTTTGCGAAGATTGAAACCAGCCTGTGTCTGTGGAAGTGTGGAAGAAAATCATTTCGTTTGCCCTTCGCTCTAAAGGAATCGAGTGCCGATGCCGAGTGCGTCTCTATACGTACAGATGGGGTGGAATATATGAGAGGAGTGCGGGGTCGAAAGTCCTAGGGGGTAAATAGTTCACGTCGACAACACCGTTTCAGTGGGTCTTTGGTGAATTTTTCACTCCATTCCAATTGGCATTTATTATCGATAGAAATTAACTGTTTTTATTGTTGTCATTGTGTGTTTTGTTTCGCGAGTATGGCGGACTGTTGTTCGGGGGAATTATGTTGAGTGCATATGAGCTATAAAGAGGTAAGGACAGGCGAGTGCCAGTTGAAACATTCTTTTTTTTTGTTTGGACAGAAATGAGATAAGAAGAAACTTGGCAGTGAAGAAGAGGTCATATTACCAAGCTTTTCAGCTGGAAAAGGGTAGACAAATATGCCTAAAGTAAGAGAAGCTTCATCTTAGAATGAATAGAATAGAATACAAATATTTCGGCTTATGGCCCAATACCTCTATAAAGATTTTGGGGTGTATGCTTGCTAAGTTGAACTGAATCTGTGGTCCGGGCCGTGCATTTATGGTTATATGAAAGTTACAAGTAAGAGACGCGTTTGATGGGCAAGGTTCAGCCCTTCACTGTTCACTTGCTGAATCCCTCGGTGCAGTCAAGTAAAAAATCTTCCCAAAAATTCCTATCAAAAAACGACCTCAAATAGATGAGGCGAACAAACAGTGCCATTTAAAAAAAAAAGGTGTAAACCACACCAGGGAAGGAACAACCCACTTTCTGAAAGAAACGCGAAAAGGTATCGCCCAGAGTTACGATGATCACTACAGGTCGCTGGCCAACATATAGGAACATCCAGTCAGGGGAATTCTACACAACGTACACTGCAGTTATTGTACTGAAGCAACAAAAAATCTCATTTACTGCCTATGCATCTGTTATAAATTGTAAGGACCAAACAGCGAAATCAAGGAAACCATTTCTTCGACTCTCTTCAGAAGTCTCGAAGAATAGAATCTTAGAACTAGTCTTAGAACCTTATAGAATTCTACAGGTTCGATAAGTGGTGGCACCAAGACGGCTAACTGTGTTCTTAGCCTACCTAGGAAGTTTGCCAGCATTTTTAAACCACCGTCGTAAGTTATACGAGGCCAATTTCCATCTGCAAGACTTTCTCTTTGATTTGTAATATATCCTTCGAAAAAATTGTAGGTTATATCAATAAATCCTGGAAAAAAAACCCAAGAATTCCAAGTCGATACCCCCCACCTGTTTATCGATCTTAAGGCCGCATATGACAGCATTTATAGAGATGAGCTATATACAGCCATCTCTAGTTTTGACATTCCTGCTAGACTTTTCCGATTGTTCAGAATGACGATGGATAACGCTCGCTGCTCCATAAAGGTCGGAAACAATCTCACCGATACATTTGATGTCAAAAAAGCATTTAGACAAGTTGACGCGCTGTCATGTGACTTCTTTAACATCATTCTTGAGAAAATTGTGCGAAACTCACAAGCCAACACCAGAGGCACAATTTTTCAAAAGTCTTTGCAACTACTTGCATACGCGAACGACATTGACATCATTGGCAGAACACAGCGAGCTGTCACTGGTGCGTTTGCAACTATTAGTACAGAAGCGGCAAAAATTGGTTCAAATGAAGGCAAAACAAAATACATGCTGTCAACAAGAAGGGGCACAACATCTTCGACGAATTGGACAGAACGTCACGATAGAGAGCTATATCTTTGAGGTAGTTCGGGACTTTGTCTATCTCGGATCCGCTCTTTATTCTGAAAATGACATCACCTCAAAAATCAAGCCAAGAATCACTCTTGCCAACCGCTGTTATTACGTTCAAAGAAGGCAATTGATTAGAAAGGCCTTCTAGAGAAATACTACGGAGACTTTGTATAAGACCCTAATCATCCCAGTCCTGCTTTATGGTGCAGAAGCATGGACGCTACCAAAGGCGGATAAAGATCTATTTGGTCGTTTCGAACGCAACATTTTTCCAGTGATTTTTGGTCCCGTTTGCGTTGACGACCTCTGGAGGAGGAGATTTAACAGCGAACTCTACGAGCTGTACAGCGACATCGACCTAGTCAGAAAAGTGCGCATCAATCGTCTTAGATGGCTGGGACATGTAGAGCGAATGGACACCAACGCTCCGGCCCGAAGAGTCTTCGATTCCAACCCGGAGGGACAACGCAGTAAAGGAAAATCTCGCCTTAGGTGGCGCGTGCAAGTGGAGGGCGAACTCAACCAACTTGGAGTGCGCAACTGGAGGTATAGTTAGCCAAAGATCCCGCTAACTGGTGAGGCGTATTGGTTGAGGCCTAGTTCCACCCCGGACTATCACGCCACCTATGAAAGTAATTAAGTAATATTATTTAAATCATAAATTAATAAAACTTGTGCAACAGGTGGATATTCTGTTCGTTGTTCCTAAGCATACATGACTGGCAAAAAGTCATTCAAATTTTGTAGGACGAAGAACTTCCAACATTCAACAGACTTGACACATTGATTGCTTTTAAAAAAAATAAAGCCTCTCCTTTCCCCACTCACTTTTGCATCATCCCTGAACGACTTTTACATACACCTACACGACTGGCTAATATCCTCTCAGACGGTTGCAAAAATTTGTTTTCAAATTTTAGTGCATAATAAATCAAAATTTTATTACGTCTCTGCTTTCCAAGATTAAAGTGCATCTATCCACCTTTCCTTCGAAATAAAAAACAAAATCCTATAGGTATTTGCTGACTCATAGAAATTTATTACAAACATTTTATGACTTGGAAAATCCTTTCGAAAATTTCCCCGATAATGCGTTTGCCGTATAGTACTCTTAACATAATCATCCACCCATCCAGGGCAAGCGTTCCCTTACATTAATGTATTCCTAATATCACATGGCTGAAGCTCAAGATTTTTGGCCCATAAAAGCGAAAAAAAAAAAAAAAAAAAAAAAAAAAAACATAACCCGATCGAAAGTCGTTAAAATACTCGTCTGCACCGCCTTACACCAACGAGAAACAATTTTTCCTTTTTATTGGTTATGCATCGTAAAATGTCCATTTCTGTGCGTTTATGTTACAGACATGCAGATACATACTCGTATACGTATTCTGCATTCTACGTAAAATAATTATGTAAAATAATAAAAATTCAACAGATAGCCACAGTCCGTAGTTGCGTAGTCTTGAAAAAGGAAAGAAAAATGCAGCATGAACCCTAATTTTTGTTTTATACTCGAAAGTGTTGTAGCAATTTTGTTAATATCCTGAAAGCTCCCCGGTGTCGTTTTGAACTATGCCTTTCGATGGAGGATTACACCCTTTTCGGTTGGAAGATACCTATCAGCAAAACACTCTGTGCTGCCATAAAGGACACAGGAAGTAGTAGTAATTTGATTAAGCGAAAGTTTCACATTATCCCTTGCTATAAATAAATACACACACAACACAACCGCATGTGAGTATCACTAGTTGATATGTCCATGTGCTGGAGGGGTGTTGTTAATTTATATGATGTATTTTAAATTGAAACTGTACAAAAATATCGCTCTATCTCTCTCGGTATGTGTGTGTGTCGAGTATGTATGTGAATGACAGTTGATGAAATATTTAAATTAAGATAAATCACTGTAAAATAATGTTCTAGTAGAATTGAGCCAGCAGCAGCAGCGGCATCCGCTAGGGACTGCTTACCGCGAACAATTTACTAAATTACACCATTGGTGAGCGCGTGGATGTGCGCGTTCAGGCATGCTGATGATGATGATGAGTTGGCTAGATGTAGATGAATGTAAACATGTGCGAAAGTGAATTATTGCATGATTTTCGGTTTCCCGAAAATAGCTACCTATACCTACATGTGGGGTTTGCGAAATTACATTGGTGCTTAATTAATGGGGGATGCGGAGACGTACAAAACTACAAGGATATTATTTAGTTTGAGCTTGAGAGTTGTTTCTGCTGTTTTACTACATTCCAAATGTACGGGCTTCAAATTGAATTATATTTCAAAATAGTGATAATAATTCCACTCGAGTTCGATAACCTTCAGCAAATGAGTCATCGCCAAGGATGACTAAATCGCTCGTTAGTTTCCCCCTAGGGTGTTAAGTAAACATTTAATTAAATGACAAAATATAGCCATTATTAGCCAACAATGTGAGACGATTATCCCTCAATATTCTGCGCCACTTCAGCAGTACACCAACATGGTTGGGTGGTATATTTCTTATTTCTGTTCAATCAATTTTTATAGACAAACTTTCATTGACATTTTATGAAAAAAAAAAAAAAAAACTCGTGACATTATCGTCTTCGATGGTCTATCCATTTAGTATGCGATATTTGTAGCTCTAATTTTGGATTACATATCTTTTTTTTCTGTTTCGTTTAGGCTAATCGTTGAGAGCTATTTATCGCCCACCCCTTGTTTGGGCCAACAACTAGAAGTTTGCTTCGAAAATGTACTTATATTGGCTTAGGTGATTGAGAAACTTTCTGTCATAAAATGGAGTAAGGTAGCGTGGGTGGTTTTTCTGTTCACGAAGTTGACTTTGATAGTTGGAGAAGTATTTCGTGTACCTACACCTACACGTGTTTTTTTTTTTTTTTGCTTTCTATGACATTTTTTTTAAATAAAATATTTTGTACCACTGCTGAGAGTTTTTTTTAAGCAAACTTATAGGGAAAGGCGTACTGTTTGAATAAAGTACACGGAGAGAACTGCAAGGTCACTAATTGCAAAATTTTGAGTTGCAAATCACAACGATTTTGTCTTGAATCGATACAAAAATTCGTAATTTGACATTGAAAACGGCGAAAAATATCAAAATCTGTTTTTTGAATATTTCGATTAGAAGTATTAATTCGAGCTTCATTTAGTTGTAGTGATTTGCGACATTTTTGGCGCAATTCACCAATTCAATAGGTCAATTTCTCAAACACCACTTTACAATTCCAAATTGCAAAACATATTTCGTGATTTAACACCACTGAATGATGAATCGACAAAATCTTATAATAATTGAGCACGTGTACATTGAAAACGTAAATTGACGTAGAGAAGTCGTCAATTGCAAAATATGAATTGCAAATTGATAAAAATAAGTTGCAATTTACGATTGAAAATTTGTAAATTGCAATACGATTAAAAATTTGTAAATTGCAACTACTAAAGTAGTAAATCAACCCCTGTTGCAATTTACTAAGGGATGAAATCATAATTGCAACAGAAAAGTGGTAATTAACGATTCTTTTTTTTTTTGTAATTCACAACCACAGTTATATCAAATTGACAACTATTGGTGTCAAATTGCGATCGGTTGTGGCAATATGTATTTCAGGCCCGATCGCATTATTGGCACTGAGGAATCGTGAATAAGTGGCGCGAAAAGAGCTCGAGCTATAGGTATTACAAGCTATTGGATATGTGTGACAAAAAAATCTTTGCGCTTTGCACACTTTGGGTTAAGATCAGTGGGCAATGATATAGTGTTGGCGAGCATAATGCGCGCCAATTTTGTTCGTTGATGGAGGTGGTGTTTTAAATTAGAGCATTAAAAATGAACTGCAATTTCATGACTGCTGTTTCGAATTTTTTTGTCAACTATTCTCAACTTCTTATTTGCTCAGATGGTTGTCTCTTTTAATTGATTTTAAGACGTGAATCCACCGATTAAGTCCCTAAAAGAAGTCTGTTATCAAAGCAGGTTTTTAGAAGTCTGGTCATCGATATGAACAAAACCTACAAAATCTTCCCGAGGCATAGAAATTGTTTGACTTGTTAAACAGTCGACTTATCGAAAGCATATCGAAAGTTGTTCAGTGCCAGTAACATTCATTGTTTCGTCAGCGAGGATAATGAAACAACTTGAACTTATAGCCCGTTTAGTTATTTCATTTGTGACAATATCAGAACACATCTCGAGGATTTCATTCTGGATATCTGAACTGAAATAGCTTGCTTTTTAAGTTTTTTGTTTAGATTTTCGGGAGGGCTTCAGCCCCTCAAGCCCCCCTTCCTGTCTACGTGCCTGGCTTCTAAGTATCCAAATTATTGTAAAGATTTATCGCAAAAGCAACAGCTTGGATATTTTGATTCTGACAATGGATTGCATACAGAAGACAGTACTGGTTATATGTTTAGGTTACACTCATTCACGATTTTTGTAATTAACCCATGTTCAAAACAGTAGACCTGTCAATGCGTTTTTTTTAGGAAATTGCCTTTTGCGACGAAGATTTTAGCTCCAGGAGTACCTACTACCCATCGGCGAATATTTGATCACCGCTAAACTCTTCTGGTAGCACCAGTGGTCCCATATTGAGGGAAAAAGCGCCAGTTTTGACCAATTTTTTCGATCTTATAATGATAAAGGTGAAAACGAGGGAGAAGCTTGGAAAAAAACCGGCAAGATGCGAGTGTTACTCGCGCACCGAAGGTTACGTACTTCCTTAGAGTTGGAAATTGCGAAGTTTTTTTTGCAGATGAGGTAAACTACATGAATCATGAATGTAAGCGTGAGAGTAGAGAAAAAGCTCTATTGAAATGACCGCATGTTTGTGCACAACAAAATGTGTGCATGAGAATAAGAAGTTTTCCGATAGAAAACGATTAGGAGAACACGTTTTAATAAATGAACAATGGAGAATTGGAGAATGGATATGATCGAGAGCACAAACTCTATAGTGTGGAGTTGTGGACGGGGAAATGGACTGTGAACTGTGAAGTGAACTATTATGTATGGCTCTAGATTCTGGATGAAGTGTTGCGTCGGTGTGTGAATGATTAGAGTAGAGTATGCATTGGAAGTTACAAAAAATATAAATGGTTAAAAGAAGCGTAGTCTATATATTGACTGTTTTTTGTTAATATCTTTTGAAATATTAACTTTTCGGCAAAACATTCTTGGCCACAAATATAGGTACGAGCATAATCTACAAAAAAGTATTAATCTATTTTTTTGTAAATCAAGAAATAAACAGCTTTTTGTGCGAATGAAAATAATGTTGTGTTCAAATAATCACTTATTACTCTAAAACCAGTCGATATATCGCTACCATTGGTATTTGCCGTTTAACTACCGGATGTTTTGTCCAAATTTCAGCTATCTACGTCAATTAGTTTCTGAGATAGACTTAGCTACAAAATTGGTCTAGGGGGTTCTTACAGACGGACAAAAGCGAAACTAATAAGGTTCGTTTTCTTCCCTTTGGAAACGGAACCTTAAAAAGGGGAAAGAATCGAAAATCTCTGTTAAACGTAAACTGCTTGAAAGTACAACTTAAACGCATTTAAATTACAAACAAATGTCGAAGTTTACACAGAATGAAATGTTCACACTAGGTATAAAATAAAACAACCCATCGAACGTATACGTAGGAACTTGTGTGTATCCGAATGTAGGTCGTTTTTATACTTTGTCTAACAGAAAAGGACATCATTATCGTTTTTATGTTCTATGTTTATTTAAAGCTTATTAATAAAAATTGGCTTAAATTTTGTAATCTTTTCATATGAAAATAAAGTAAAAAAAGGGGTTGGAAAATACCTTTTGCTCATAAAAACGGGGGAAAACAGTCCTAAAAGTCTGGGACCACTGTGTAACACACTTATCACACCTTTTAAGCAGGCATTTTGAGTGGACCATTTGGCAATTGTCCGAAGTGGATATTTTTTCCCAAGCAAAGTTTAAAAATATATAGACAAATACTTCCCAATTATCCACTTCCGCCTCACTACCCCTAGGTGTTCAATAAATATCCGTCACTTTTCAGAAAGTAACATCATTTCAACCACGTCCGTAAAAATAAAAACAAATGTCCCCCAATACATACCTCAACTGCATAAATAGCTTTGTTGCATAAACAATACTCGAATATCAACAAATTACTTCCTAGTGGGTTGTCTGCTTATTGCCATCTTCGTTGTATGACTTCCTTCGCACTCGCACCACCCTTTGGGCAATTAAAGTCACTCGCTAATTAAAATTTACCCATCAAAGCGGACCAGTAAGACTTCTGACGTTTCCCGTTCGCTTAATGGAATTAGAATTCGTTTATACGAGTTGGCCTGCAACACCTATCCCCCAACCCCTATATTATATAGTTTCATCAACCGCACGTTTTATTGCTTTGTATTCTCTTTCCTTTTTTACGTTCGTTATTTTATAAAATAAAAATAGAAGAAGAAAAGAATACGAAGTAAGACTTCCAGACGATGACCTAATTCAACAATCGATTCACATCCCCCACAGTCAGAGAGCTATTCACATTTTAAGGGTTGAAACTGAACATAGGTGATAGCTATAGCTGGCGATCTTGTTTAAACAACAAAAGAGAACGCCAGCACAATAATAGCCATTCATCCTTTTCAGCATACTCATAATGGGTGCTGTAAAAGTGAATATATTGCATTTTATTGTGAGGAGCGGCGGCATAGGGATATGCGAGAGTATGTCGACGCCTTGGCCAATATAATGAGAATGACCATCAAAGTCCCCAGCCTGCAATTTCCCTCAAATGGATACAAAGTATCTATATGTGCGTTAAGAAATTGTTTATAACCAAACAATATGTTATATGGCTAGGCGCGCACACACAGTGGCCATAAGTATAGTTGAACAAAACAGATACATACCGCATGCCGGTGTGCTCTGCTCCCAACTCCCAAGAGATGTAATCAATTACTTAGTGTTCACTCACCCTGCTGAGTAAAGCTTCCCTTTGAAAGTAGACATTCCGTTGGTGCGTGTATGTGTGCGAAATAGAAACTAGGCGGCGATATCCCCGGGTTCATATATACCCACACAGATATAGTACGTGGATTAATAATTAACCCAACCAGGATGAGTTTCCATTTCCGATGAAGTTTACTACCGTACAGAGTTCCTGCAAGTTTGATTAGCAGCGCAAAAGAAAATCGAAAAAAATATATAAATGACCTTAAAAAACGGGTTGAAAAATGGATAAATCTAACCCAATTATCCAGTGCTTATCCCTTTACTTGTCTACTTTTTTTTTTAGCTCCCTTCCCATTGGTAATGTGATACAGGATGTCATCGATTGGTATATATAGCGGGTACCATCTATTTAAATTAGATATAATTTAAAATTTCCTTTTAATTGGAAATGCTATTTTTAATACGTTGTGACAGAATGTCACCGGGAATTGGGAACGGGGTCTATGTCTCCGGTACTAATCCTAACTTTTCAACATTTAATTAATGTAATTATCGTTTAGGATAATTTTCGTGAATCCTTTTTGACAGCAAGTAAGCGAAACAGAGACGGAGAGACAATATCGTCAAACGGGTGCGAACGACAACAACACTGACGCTATTTGGTAAAATAATCTGATTGAAGCAGGATGGGAGGGTTAAAATTGATAGTGTTTTATTGTACAAAGAAGAGGATGAAAAAACAAAAGTGACAAATAATTTGCAAAGGAGTAGGTATTAGGTATAGCAATTCATTGATCTAGAATTAGAATGTTTGCCGTATGCCTTTGTGTTGTTTAACATTCATTTTGGATGGGATTTTAAAAGTGCAAGCAAAACTTTTTGGGAATTTATCGATCTGTATATCACTTTTTGGTCCTTTGAGACGGGACACGAATGGCGAAGAAATCGTACGGCGATTTGTAATTCGTTTCGTTTTTCGTTGAAGTGTATTGAATCGATTGCATTGACAGTAATTTTTACACGGATTCAGGATATGCACAACGAATTTGTGGACTTTTCTAGTTTTCGTTGTTAAACTCAACTTTTTCTTTCTGCAGTTACAAAAATTATTTTGTTTAACTTGGGATGTAGGAATAGTCAATTATGATATTGTGACAGTTTTAGAGTCAAGATAATTTTGAAATAAAGTTCTGTCCGTACATCTGTCTGTCCCATATTTCCGTGTCTCCAGATGTATCGCAGTCGATGTAGGCTAAATGACTGGATGGGCAGGCCCTGATTAACCCTTAGGCTAATTAGGCTGGAGCATAGGGCGCGAGGATCGGAGGGGCGCGCTAAAATAATGTCTTCGCATGAACAAATCTAGCATCATTGCATCTACCCTACATATTTCAACTAGACCGAGACAATTAACAATAAATTTTGAAATTTTAAAAAGCGCGCGTAAAACAAGCACTGACTTGTTACTTGAATCGGTCGGTGGTCGAGCGAGTGGGTGAGCTGGAAACAGAGTGCTTAGTGCAAGTTTTGTATCATCCGCTTCGCAATAACGGATGTAAATTTTAACTTCATTTTGTATGGGAAATTCGGAATTTAAGCAGTGCAACCTAGTTCTCGCGTTTGCCGCTAGACGACTCTGTATCATATTCTATTCTTTATCGTCCAGGTTGCACTGTTTACATCCCCACACAAAATAATCTTCACGTATACGCAGAAGCATGCGTCCATTTAGCGCAGTTTTTAAAATCTGACACCGAGGCCGAGCACTCTCTGCGAGAACCCCAAAGGGTTTGTTGCAGTTAATAAAAAGTTTTAATATTTCATGCACGTTCCCGAAGGTGGAGATAGTATTAAGAACTTTTTTGACAATGAGTGTTACCAACTGCAGCGGTGAAAGGTCTTTTTCAGCACTTAAAAGAGTATAAAATTACTTGCGCTTCACACTCCGCCAACAAAAACTTGCAGCGCTCTCGCTAATGTATATAGAAAGTGATTTTTTTACAAAATATTTAATTTGAAAAAATTGTGGGAGATTTGTAAGTTCTAAACCATGAAAAAGGACTTTTGTATAATCTAATAATAATTACTTAATTACATATTATAATTTTCAAATAAATCATTAATCAGTTGCAAAAATGTTTCACTTGTACGATGCCTCTCCTCTTTCTTTTAACAATACCTAACAGAAGTTTAAATATTTAAATAATACTCAAGTCGAAGCAACTTCACACACTAGATGAACACGCTCATGGTCAATGGCAATGGCAACTAAGTTGTCTATAGAAACTTAGCCAATACAAGTCATGCGGCCAACCACGATATGGATTTGGTTTTCTATTTGGTAGGCTGCAATCACTTGTTATGATTTTAGTCTTCTAATGCGTGAGGCACTTTGCAATTATGTACGGTCAGCTTAAAAAATGGTTTGCCACCCTAAGGTTGAATGTCATGCAGATTAAAGAACAACGTTAGTTCCGCTTGCAGATCGATCTGGAAACTTTTATGAGTATTATAAGCCATGTTGAAATTTTCCACTACTACTCTACCCATTTACTACTTCATAGCCCGTCCGTAACACACCTGACAGGGGCGCGTCCTCAGAATTAGCCTAGAGCGGTCAGAACTCTTGATCAGGCTCTGTGTATGGGTTCAAACTTTTGATACGTCCTTTCGATTTATAGTTGTAGATAGCTGGACAGAGTTTCGTGCGATCCAGTCGTGCACTACATTTTTAATTTGTCCCTAATAAAATGTCACAAAGTTTCAACTTCCACCAAAAATTCAGAAGTCTCGAGAACGGAATGGCAATATGCGACAGAGTCGAAGAAAATAAGTCTGCAAAATTAAAGATGTACAAGTTCAGAACTTTTTTAAAGACTAAAAGTCAGTCATATCATATCAGGGATAACATAAGTTGGACACGAATCAAATGAATGCTCTGGTCGTTTTAATAAGAAGGATCATTTTATGGAAGAAACTTTTCACCCATAACCTCACTTGATTTTTAACGTCCCGGAACTTGATTCTGTATATCTCAGTCTCAATGTCACGGAACAAGATGTAAGCAATGATTAAGAATAGCTTTAAAATATTTTTCGAGATACGCGTTTTGATATTTTAAATGAGATGGGACTTTGAAATTCGTTACCAAACTAGGTGTCAATTGTTAGGCATTTCAATTTTACGCTCAAGAAGAAAAGCTCATGACATCATGTTTGTAAGGGACTTGTTATGCTATCACATTAACTGTCCATCTCTCTTAGCCCAAGTACCAATCTATGCCCCGGCTAGACCTTTAAGGGATAGAAATCTTCTCCTTCGACCAGTTCACAGAACTAATTATGGCCACAATGAGCCTATGTCCAGAGCTATTGTTTCATTCAATGAAGTTTGTGATTATGTTGATATTCATTTCTCTCGTAGTCGCTTCAAAAGTGTTTTACTTAATTTGATTGCATTCTCTTAGTCTTAAGGAATTGTTTTATATAATTTGTAGGTATAGTTATCACGTAATCTGTATAGCTTAGCTAGTAGATGAAATAATAATAAATAATATTTTTTAGCAGTCCTTTACTGCGAGAAGTTCAATGCATTGTGGAAAGTATACAGGATGCTTTTTATTGCTACTATTTTGTGATCTGGAATCTGGATAAGCAGATAGGCAGCTCCCACTTTTTCCACGGAAAGCATTGATAGCTCGTAAAAGTGCCGAGGTCTCATACTCGTATTTCCGTCAAGCTATATTTGAGCTACTGCCCAGACGGCTTTTTTGTATTGCCTAAAATTTGTTCGTAGATCAGGTGCAAGAGTTTAAAAAAATGTAGGTACAACTTTCGCGACTGTGCGAAGCATTGTTAAACGATTTCTTTAAGAGTACGTTAATTTAAAAATGTATACTTAGTCCCAAATCCTATCTTAGCACCTACTTGGTAGCTGCAAGTCGCTGGGTATTAATGGATTATACGAGAAAACCAGGAATGGTGCAAGAAGATCCAAGCAATTTTTTTATCCAACTAGGAAAATTCAGCAGTCTAAATTTGACTGCATTTAAATTAAACTACAGTCGAACTTCGATAACTCGTACCATCACTTGCTACAAAAAAAATTCGAGTTATCAAGTAAAATACAAAATTGATATGAATACATAAATTATGTACATATTTATTTGCGAATATATAAGACAAAGATGGAAAAGTATTTTTATTTTGGTTTTCAAAAAAATCTTCAATGGAATTTAAACCAAACAGAATCGTTTGTTTTTTCATTAGTCTTTAAATATAAACGCAAAATGCTTAATGACTTGCAACCAACTCGTTTGAAGGTGGTTGAATCAAATCATGCTCCAAATTTAAATTTGTCTTCCTCTTATTTTTCAAAAATTCAAACCAATATACCCTATTAACAATAAATTTGATAATTCTTACTCATAAATACGAAAATCACGAATTTCTACACGGTATGTACATATGTATACTAGGAACATACAAACACAGTGCCCCCGAAAGCGATACATTATAAAACGAACTTGAAAAAACACACAGAATTTGGGAATTCCCCCTCAGAATTCGACTTATCGAAGGTGAAGCCAAAAAATCTCTTCGAGCTATCCAAACATTCGAGTAATAGATGTTCGAGTTATTAAATACAAATTACATCTAAATGTTAGTCTTGGCGCTATTGCCAACCAATTTTATTCGAGTTATCAAATTTCGACTGTATTTGTAAAATGCTAAGCAACCTTTTTCTTACTTCATTTTGTTGAGCTGATTAATTTTTATGGTTCGTGAATTCACCTCCAGAAATTCACCATTCATGTGGTTCATTTTTTACAAAAATCGATTTTGAAGTAACGCCGTAATCAAAACGACAAAAAGCTTGTACCATTTGAATATCATAATCGGCGTTTTTTTATTATGCCCACATGATCTATATAGATCATTAATTTCCATGGTTGACAACAATAATACGAGATCCAACTGTGCTGGACTACTGAGCGAGGGGTCTCAGATTCGATTCCCGGAAAAAACACAAATAACATGCAGAGATTTTTTACAGCTCTCGGACCGTTTGACAAACATCCGAGAATATAGCTGTCATGACAAGTTCTTTTCGATTTAAATGTTCGGACTCGCCATAAAAGTGTCCTTTTCATTTATAAAAAGTGACACAAAATGAACAATTGTAAAAATCTAAGCGCCATATATTTATATATTTTTAATTGAAAAGAACTCTCAGTTATGAGGACAGTTTCTTGAGACATAGTCGTGCACTTTTTCGAAACAAAAAGAAAAAATTAACACCAAAGTTGAAGTCGTCGATATAATTTGTTTAAGTGTCATCATCTCAGAAGCAATATAAGTTTCGCTGTTCCTTGTTGTATTACCAACATTGTGCGAGCTCTATCGGTCACCTTGACACTTTAACTAATCAAAGATCTTGAACTGGGTAAGCTGTTTCAGTCGGCATGTGGAACTATCAACGATTCACGAACCTATCATACTGACAGCTTCTTAAAGATATTTGCTTTTCTTTTGTCGGAGGTTGTTACTATCCGATGGAGCACTCAGACACAACTACTGGTCCATTGTACTGCCAAATAGACACCTTACTTTTCTGAACTTAGTTTTCCAGCCTTCCGAAGAAAGATGAGCAGGAGCTTCAGTGATTAAGAGAAGAGCTTAGATGTTCGGAATTCACCACGTCAGCCCCAAAGATCCGCCACCTGATGTGAGCAAAGGCAGGACAGCTACAGAAGAAGTGTTCCGTCGTATCGTCGTCCTCTTCTTCTTAAAGATAGTTGTACGAAACAACAAGGCTGAATCTTTGGCAACGTTTTCTCCCACTCTCTTGTATGGTAAACGTTCTATTAAATTGTGAGGGCAGATAATAATAAAAATCACCTAGACCTAAGCGGAGGATGGACTGTTTACCTTTGGCTATGATGTAGGTATACAACCAGCAACTGTGATCGTACTCAGGCAATTCCTTGACAGAATTCCTACAACTCCAATCTAGAATTCCTATAATACCAGTCTCATAAATATAGAGACTTTGAAACTTCAATAGAAAATGTCTATTAAACATTCCCATCAGTTTAGGTTTTACAGGTCTTTTGACGCCCCAAGAGGACTCTTTATAAATTCTTTCTAAATTATTCCCTAACCATTTTTGACTTCCATTCGACCGAATAGATAAGTTTCCAAAACACACCTCACGTCTACTTCCTAACATTATATAGAACTAGATGTACCGTGACTCAATGGAGAAGACTTTCGCAAGTCCTTGTCGGGATTTCAATCAGAATTCACTTCACTGGGAGTTTTTTTGTTTTTTGAATTCTAATTGGTACTTCGTAAATCCGTTAAAATTCATACTCGAATATGCTTAAGCGAAAAAAAGTAGTATTCCGCTTCACAATCCGTTAAAATAATACTCAAATATGCTTTAGCCAAAAAAAAAATATTCCCCGCTTCCCAATCGAAACTCCTTTATTAACTACAAGAACGTAAGCAGGTATGTACCTACAAAATTGCGAAGCTTATTTTTTTCCAAGCCACTGACGGAATGACTGAACGCAGGTAGAGATTTAGTGATACTGATTACCTATACAGAAAAATACGTTTTCACTTGACACAATCCCCGCCAGACTTGTAAGCCTTTTGTACTCAAAAATATATATAATAGGAACCTAAAAAAGTTCAAATTTTAAGACCGAAGCTTTCAAACGATTTGTTTTTGAATTTTATTATTTTTTTAATCAATATTTCAGCGAAAAAAAAAAAATCTCCCACTCTATATATTCCGAGTAATGCCGATTCTGGTCACGCAAAATGCAAACAACACGAAAATAAAAATCAAACCAATGAAATTCTCCAATCAAAATTCCAATTAAAATTCGAAATTCGAAACGCAACAGAATTAAGTACAAAAAAAAAAAAAAAAATACGCGCACAGAGATGAAAACCATGGTAACAGTTATGAGTGGTTTTCCCATACCACAGCAATCCTGTAGGTTGTTTGTTGATTGTTTTATCTGCATAAAGCCATTCACAAGGACATCACTTTTATGTTTGGTTTTAATTGTTTATTCCTTTTTATGAGTTCTATGGGCATTAATATTTTGCAAAACGCCTATTACGGGTAACCATAGCGATTTCATCAAGTTTCCCTCGAAATACATATTATTTTCGATTAGAAAATAAAAATGCCGAAGCTTAATTACAGTTTTTATGTCAAGTATTATTGGTAGTGAATAGGGATGCTTGATTTGCTGTGAATCAAGAGGGCGTTTTGATTGCTGCTATGAATTCTTGAAAAATTAATAGCGCAGAAATTCGTTATTAAATTTCGAGTTTTCCATTTTATTTGTTTGTTTTATTTTGTTTTATTTCGCATTTTTGCGTTGCGTACCTGGGAATATTGTCCTTCCTGCGAATAAATTTCTAGCCAATGGTTATTTTTACAAGTTAATTGGATTTACTTTTTATTCGTAACATTTTTCAGACAATTTGTATAGTTAGGAGAATTACTAGCTGAGAATTTCCAACATTTATTTTTATTAATTACTTAATGCCATCTCTTGGACAGCATAAAGTTCTTTATTTTCATCTAACAACATTCCAAAAGTAACATCTATCTTGTCCGTATATCTTTAGAATGTCATCATAAATAGAAGATTGCCCTCAGATATCCTTCAACACATTTCAACTGTGGAGTGAATTCATCATTACAAAGTTTCTTCTTTTTTTTCGGAAACAATAAGAGACTTTTAACCCAAAGATATCTTCACGTAAAGTATTGTCACATCCTTTTCAAAGTAAGATGCTCCTTTCTCTATCAGTTACAGGGAGAAAATCAAAACAAAATGAATGACATAAGAGAGGCAAAAAGATAAAACTTCGTCCTCGTTTGTGAAACAAAAACAAATGTCAATTCTTTTGATATTTTCTTTAATGGACTAAGTTTTGCAATAGCTCTCTCATAAGTTTTGTTCCTTTTCCTTGGCCAATATTTTTTTTGTTTTCTTTTTTTTTTCGATATCCTTTTTGGATAAGTAGTAGGTAGGTGATTTTTCTTGGTAAAAAGAAATAGAGATACAAGGAGGTGTAGACAGAAAACTGAGGAAAAGAAGTCGTGGGAATATGGAATAAACTTTTACAGAAGGTATAGTAAATAAATTGTGTCGGAAATTCAGTGAATGATTTGAAGCTTAACTTCATCTCAGTGGAAAGTATGTTTGATTTGCTTCTTTTCAGCGGAGTTTTCTTAAGATTTTGGTAGTGTGATGAGGAAATGCAATGGAAATGGAGACGAGTGAAGGATTTGTTAACAGATTTTATTTCAGTTAAGTTTTTGGGTCGCACTTGGAATGGTTACTTGCAGGCCACACATGGCTCTTATAAAATAATTACTTGGGATGACTCCAAATATTTAACTAAATATGGACGGAGTCAGAAAAGTAACGAATGAAAGCTGTTTTGACAGATTGTTCGTGTTTGGTGCGGAAAATTACGCGAACAGAACTGTTGTATGTACTATGAACGACGGAAAACAAAACGAAGTCCTTCCCAAAAAAGAACAAAATTCAATTTGCAAGAGTTGGCCAATAAAATTAAAATTAATTGTATGCAGAAGAGGTCGTTACTGCCCATTGTGGTTCGTCAATAACGCTGGCAACTCAGCCATTGTCAATTTCGACGATTTTTGGAAGAGTATGACTTAGGGTTTAGACATTTCGCACAGCTGACCAAGTAGACCCGTTGTTGAAGCCTGGGTTCGGCGACAGTGATCCCTAAAAATGGACAAGTCGATTGACCGCCATATTCATGTTTTTGACCGCCTCTAGGCCAATGAGAAGTTTTGGAGTACCCACGTAGCAAGAGTAGAAAATGCTACGGACCCCGCGTATTTGGAAACCCTGCGCACCAACACTGAGCGTAAAAAAGGAACCAAAAGCGTCTTAATGTGCCTTACTTTTAATGAATATTGAATACGATTTACTTAGGGTCGATTTTTCAATAGTCAGATAGCCAATCAGATAGGACATAAATTCATTTTTCAATAGTCGAATAGCAGCTATTCGAGGAATATAACAGCTAACTGTCTCATAAAATTATCTGCCCATTTCTGAGACGGATAAAATATAAATCGCTAGCTAAAGTAAGCAAACTGTCAAATTTGAAAATTCTACTTTACAAAATTTTGTTTGGGGAAATTGATGTTCATATTGTAAATATGGAATTGTTCTGAGAGATCTGAGAAAATATCTAGATTCGCAAAAGTGCTTTGAAATCTGAAAAAAAATTGTTTTTTTTTTGTACCAAACGAACATAAAAAGTACTCGGAGAGTACCCAATCAAATACCACATAAAACGGTTAATGATTAACGTCATGCTTTGAACATGACTATCTGCTATGCTTTAACACAACATGTTGTCAGTAAATCTGTATCACTCACACCACCTTACCTTCGAATAGCTATTTAGCTATTATCTTATGATTGAAAAACTCAAAGCTTGTATCTAGCAGATAAAGAGTGAAATAAATTGAATCGTAAGTTAGCAATCAGGCAATTTATCTGACTATTGAAAAATCGGTCCTTAGGGAAGTCAATGCGATGTACTAACAATCGATTTTAGTCCCGACTTTAAATTTACAGAAGCTCACAACTGCAAAATTTGTATACAATAAATAAAATTAAAAGTCGAACCTTAAAATGTTTATTGGTTAGGCCCAATATGAACTGTATATTATTTATAAATTTGTCCAAATTAAATACATACAGAAAACTTTGTTCGTATAAGTTTTGATTTATTAAGTACCATAAAATTGATAGGTAAGCTAAAGCAATCGAAGGGCCCCTTGATATAATTTGCTTCAGGCCCACCGCCGGCCGGCTTAATAAGACACTGCGAATGAGCCATGGCTTTTAGAAGACTGATGCAAATAGTTTATGGCCTTCACTAGTGAATACGTTTATAGGGCATCGACAGCATTTTGAACCTCAAACAACAAACACAAGGTGATTTATAAAAAAATAAAGTGCACGACTGGGTCGAACGAAACTTTCTCGTTGATCTAGACTTTTATTAATTGTTTTCTTATTTTGTTAGGTAGGTAGGTAAACATCTGAGAAGCAATGCTAGGAATAGTATTAAATAAAATTCATTTTTGAGTTATTCATCTCATATGACAGTATATATCAAATAACAATGCGAGATTTTACAAGTCGAAGCTCTAGTAACAGGCATTTGTCGCAACTTATGATTAGAGAATTTTAAGCGCCTACTGTACTAATTTATAAGCTCTTAAACTTTACAAGATTTTTGGGTTAAGAGGCGTAAGGGACGAATACTAAAAGTTTCTGTTTTCTGATATGTTTTGGCTGGAATAGATTAGTGATGCTGGTTAAAGGTTTCAATGATCACAATATGTTAAAATTTAGAGATTTGTTTTTGAACTTCCATTAGCAGTTATAAACTGAATATCAAGATGGACGTGTGTGGGGGTATGCAAATGAAATGAGATTTTCTGATTGTGTAAACTCCAAGTGGTTGGAACTATTTTCAGGTGCATATTCAATATTGTTGAAAAAAAAAGAAAAAGTGGGTTATATTTGCTAAAAATAAGATTTTGTGTTGCTGTTATTGAACTTCTCATGGCTGTTGCAATTTTAATTTTATAGTGCGGTATTGAGTCTTAAAATAATTGAAATATTTGAACACAGATCGGCTTTTGGGTAGATTTTTTGAGAAAAACTAAAAAAAAAAAAAACTGATTTATTCGAATTCTTTGAGATACTAAGGGACAGTTTGTTCACAGCTAGTTAAATCCTTGGTTAGGTTAGGTACCATAGATTTAGGTCAATTCCTGATTAAAAATCAGTGATACCCAATGAGTGTTTGTTGACCGTTTTCTTCACTTCGGTCATCAAACCATAGCTATGCAACAAATCGTTCCATTTTTTCAGTTTACTTGTCAATCAGTGATTGGCCGAACTCATGGTTGCATTTTTATTTTTTTCTTTCGGGTCCTTTGGTTTTTGATAAGTAATTTATTTAGGTAAATATTTTATGTATTTTATAATTTTTTTTAAGAACTGAAGAATGAAACTTTGTTATTGTGAAGAAAATTTTTGAGAACAAAACCGAAATAAAGCCAAAACCAAACAAAAATTGTTACAAATTTATAAGCCCTTTGCTATTTTATTCAACGATAAACGAAATTTTCTTATTCTCTCAATATTTTTCCTATCGCGTGTGCTTTATCTCAATTTATGAGAGCTGTCATGGGCCAAAAATAATCGTACTTCATATTTTGTCAGTTGAAAATGTCACTGAAACCTTTCCTTCATTCTATTAGGTATTTGCCTTTTTCTTTTCGTTCGCACAATATTGTACAACAGTTTTTTCGTTTAGCAGCTACGTCAAAATGAATACCTATGTAGGTAGTCCTTAAAAAAATCTTGAACAGACGAAACTTCTCAAAATCAATATTTTGCTGAACAAACTCATTCGAGGGTTACTACCTGGAATAACCGATGATTAAAGTTAACCAAGATTGAACAAACCGGGCCTAAGTAGGGTAGGGTGGCGTACTTTCGATGATGGGGCACATTCGCTATTATGGGGAGGCAGTTAATTTTGAGTAAAATATTTGATGGCAACTCAATTTTGGTTGAAATCGTAAGAGCCATTTTCGAACAAATCAAACTGGTATGAACATTTTATGTGGGAAGTACCATCAATGTTGAGGTTACCTTGCAAAAAAAAGTCCCCGAACTGTAAGCCCTAAAACTCCGAATCCGAAGTTTGAACCAAATTATAGGGCAGCCAAATTAGAGGCTGTAGGCTTCGGGACATACGGACAGACAGTCAGATAGACGGACAGAATTTTGCGACCCACTTTTTTGAGTTGCTTAAAATGTCATGTCATGTAATGTCAGAATTGATTAACATCTCGAGTTCGAAACTTTGTACGAAAACAATATCTTTCTATAACTACGTAATGGAGAAAGTTAAAAACCAAGCCCTGGAAGCCATTTCCGGACATTATAGATGTTGTTCGTATTTTAGCCAACACAGTTTGCGCATCACATCTGAGGATTTATTTACCTTCGACGTCTAGTATTAGCTACTCCTTACACTGTCCCATACCTCCCTTCATCAGGAAATCACCACCAGCTAGTTCGGTGTATGCAAAGCACTTGAACTGCCTGGATGTTTTTTGGATTCACCGGATTGAGCTCCCCTAAAAGCTGTGCCATTTGCGAGAGCTTCCTCTTTACGTCTATAGCAAAAGAAAATCAAAACAAAACCTCATTGTGTTCCGACACAGCTACTGCATATATGTCGGTATCAAACACTATACTACTCTCCGTTAGCACTCAAGATAGAAAACTAACAAAAAAGATAAAAAAAAAATGAAATGTTTCCTTCGAATCAAATTCAGCTAAAAAGAGGCAAAAAAAAACAAAAAAAAAAAAAAAAAAACAACCTCCACTACACAAGGTGTCACACAAAGTGATCCAAACAGAGCAGTACGAAAAAGGGGACTACGACACTACGAGTGAAACCCAACCAACCAATTGTCGTGTCGCTTTGAAAAGTCGAATGGAAACCATTAAACGAATTAATATTTACTTAGGACTTAACCATGACTCTTTCGGGTCCTTTTTTGTGCTGCTGCACATACACACAAGGCACAACACGAGGCTGGCCCATTTTCCTCTCCATCTGCATCTCCACTCCTGTGCAACAAATTCAAGGATTGAGTAATGAAATGAATGTCATTATTATTCGCCTTTGACTCATGAATTGAATATGCATGTAGAGGATAAAAGTGATTTCTTAGCTAGGATAAGCCGAAGGCACAGAAAAAAAAAAAAAAAAACCGAACCACTCTTGATGTTGGAGTCGGCAACTTTTCGGATTCTTATTATTTGCGCATACACACTCTTATTGTGGAGATGTTTGCCGCTCGCAAACATACACAAACCCCCACTCATATGGTGCTTGCCTTCGGTACACTAGTCGTATCCCCGGGCGAAACTGTTTAAGTCAATTTAATATTTACACTTTAGTGGAATTTTGAGTAAATATAGAATGAAATAATTATTGTTGTGGTTTGGTTTGGTTCTACGTAGGTATATGTGTGAGGCCTTGTAAAACTGTAGTTGACAGTTGAAGTGAGGACGAAGTGGGAGCCCTTGGAAAACTGTTTTTGACGTTTGGATTTGGGTAGGGGTTGGAGCGAGTCCTGCTGATGATGAGCGGGGGAAATTAAGCCAAATTGGGTGTCATTCAAGTTTTTGATTTTCAAACAGAAAGGGCGGTGTATGGACGAGGGTGGATGAGTTGGATTCAAGTTTAATTGAGGAGTAAATGGAGCTGTTGAACTATCAACTGGTTCGAGGGAAGCATTTCTCGCAAGTCGATGAGTCCTTGTGCAATTTTCTCAACTTCTCTAAAACAAATAAAATTGTTTTAAAATGGAAATTACATATTGACTTGGGCTTTGTTTTAAAGGGTTCACTTGTTATTCTGCAGAAGGTTAATACATAAGTTTTAAAATGTGACCTGAGTGAGTAATTGCTTAAAGATACCTTAGATAAAATCTAGTGCATTTAGTTATTAAGACGCTTGATTTTCAATAAAAAAAAAACTGTCCTTCCAACTCCTTATTGTTAGAAGTCTAAATCGTGTTTAAAGATAGTCCATCTATTCTTCCCAAAGACCGGTATCAACTGAAACCTGTTTTAAGTGGTAATCTTTTGCTGATTGTTTCAAAATAGCTCAAGTCGAATACGGAGTATCCGGATACCTGGCGACCTCCAGATTAGCCAGCCCTATCTGTGTAATGCGGATCTCTGCACAGACGGACCTCAATCCTCCGCTACTCGTGGGAATCACTAATGAATAAAAACAAAATTTAAAAAAAAAAAAAAAACAAAAACAAAATGAGACCGGTTCTCCTTTAAAACCGGGCAGTAGTGCGGCGACTTCGTTGACTACTGGCACAGCTCCTGCAGCAGTGAGCGGTGGAAAAATCGTGACCATTCATGGTTCTTCTACTGTGAATAGCGGCAGCGCGCTTAAGAAAAAAGGTACAAATCCTAGCAGTGGTGGGATTGTGACCATACATGATCCTACCACTGCTACCAGCGGAAGCAATATCGCTCATTCGTCTCCTAGTGGGACAGGGCGGCATCGCACTCCCTCGAAAAGGACGCATAACAGACGTCGTCATGCTGTTCATATCCTTAAGGTCTTCGGAGCAAATTTGAAGGCTGATAGGACCGCCGAACAGAACAGCAGAGTTGAATGGGCTGAATCATTTTTAAAGAACGATTCACTAGCGACTAGCAAGGACTCCACGTCCAAGCGCCAGAGATCGTTGGAGGGGACCACGCCGGCTCCCAAATGACCTAAGGTGCATAGCACCGTCGCTTCCAATAGGTCATCCAACGTCACATCTCAGAAGTCGTTTAGTGACGTTCTTAAGAATAAAATTGTTCTTGCTGTGATCGATCGCAGTGATGATGATGGCACCATCTCCCCTGAACGATGGCAGGTGGTCAAGACGAAGCTTTCAGGCAGCTTCTTAAATGTCATGAGGGACAACCCGGGATCACCTCCTATTACTTGCGATGGTGGATGGCATCAGGGCCACGTGAAGCTTATCGCTTGCGATGATCAGAGGTCCTGCGATCTCTATTAGTTTGCCATAGGCATAGACTCGGAGAAGTTTGGCCGGGTGCGAAACTCGATGTCGTCGCAAGGGAGGATATCCCAAGCCGACCTAAAACTCGTACCAGGATCCCAGCCGAACCCTCATCAAGTGAGGAGGTTCTCGAAATTATTCGATTGAGCAATCCTAAACTCCCGACTCACAACTGGAAGGTTGTAAAGCTGGAGGAGCAACGAGGTCTCTATAGGTGCGCTCTTATCGTCATCGTCAAAGAGTCGCTTGCTCCCTTAACGCTCAGTAAAGGGGTGATTAGATTCGGTTTCGAGTCCATCACCCTTAAAGTTTACAAAAAAGATGAGCTTGATTCAGGCAACATGCCTCCCTACCCTACGGGTTCAGAACCTGGAGCCTCAGACCCTAGAGCATTGGTTTCATTTCCATCACTGGATGACGATGCACAATCACTTCTACCATGGATCACGAACTTTCGGACATGGACATGGTCTAAGTATATCGACTAACCTAACCAGTTAGCCGACAGCCATTTCAACCTAGCCTAACCTAATCTTTGTCACACGCTCCTCTAATTGTCAGTATAATTAATACTACGATAACTTTAATTTTTTTTTAAATAAGTCCTATGCCCAGTTGGTTGACACTGCGACCTGAAAGATCTATTGTATCAAGACGCGATAACTTACTTATGTACTTACTGAGGTAGCCCTACAGTCCAGGGAGTACATGTGGCTCATATGCCTCTCCAGTTAGCACGATATAGGGCTAGCCTCCATTTGCGCATTCCAAGTTGGTTGAGGTACTACCCTTCCACTTGCGCGCACCACATAAGGCGAGATCTTCCTCTACTGCGTTGTCCCTCTTCAAGATTTTTCAGACCGGAGCTTTGGAGTCCATTCACTCTACATGTTCCAGCAATTTTAGTTCTGTTCAGTCATCGGAAGATTTTATTATATTTGTACATGTACAGGCTAATACAAGCTCTATGAATTTTTCTGTGAACCAGCTCTTCGGATCCACCTTTGTTTAAGGCTTTCCATTGTGTCGAATAGTCAGCTGTCAAGCTGTTGCATTTTTGATATATTTTTTACCGATTCCCTGGCTATTTTATCAATGAATGCCTGTGCTAATTGAATGTGGACCCGTACGCTGACGAAGTCTTTAGTTAGAGATGTTATTTGGGAACCACCTGAACGAACGTCTAAGGCATTCTTTTCAATAAGTACCTATTGAACGTTTAAACGGAATTTTGTTCAAGCTGTTAATTTCTTAAAAAAGCTGCAAAAGTTCAACAGAATTTCGATGGCAATATTTAAACGCCTTCACATCTACGATCTCGCCCTCTTATACCATCGCATTCCTAACAACGAGTTCACAATCGCGTTCCCTCTTTCTTCACATACAAAAATGTATTCTCCAACACTTGAGGACAACAGTTATAAGCTAGCTGAATGCCACAGGTCATTATCCCGTTTTAAAGTCAATTATAAAGCACTTGCAAACCTCGGTGTAAAACATAATATTTAATTTTAAGATGATAACCTAAGTGCACTATTGTTTCACCGTAGAGATAGTTTAATTATATCACTATCTCGCTTAACAAGTCTCATACACATTCACCCCCAGATAGATAAAGTGATCTCATTGCACAGCACAAATACGTACCACTATGCGGTCATATATATAGGTAAAGGTAGCATCCTTCTATCATTATCTCCATCATCACAGAAAGCAAAGTTACGAGGTTCATATAAGTCGTCTATCGGGGATTATTAACTCACCATGAAATTACGCTGGAATACCTAATCCCCACCTGAGTTATTAACGCTCTCAACCCCGTTTGATAAAACCAACTCGGGGCTGGATACGGCTCTGTGTGGATATGCTGTATATGCCGGGCGGGGGTGCACTTAATAATTCGCCACATAAGGGACGACGCGACGGTGAGCGCTTTAGTACACACACAAGGATATCCCTATGTACACCTGGTTATGGTATAAGCCCCCGAATGGTGTACATGTGGGCTATAATACCCAAACAGGCCAAGACAATGCACAGGGAATTAGGGATATTAACCAGGCACCACAAGCTCTCGCGTACAACCTATAAACTGGTTATGCTTAGCTTCTTTTCTTCATCTTTTTATTTTTCCTGTTGTGCCATGTGTGCGTGGTGTGGTTGGTTTTAATGATTGTACGTGGCCTCTAAATGGAACTACTGAAATGTGAACTATTCAAGGAGCTTGATTAAATTCTCTTATTTAGTAGGTAGGTGCTCGGTGCTGTTGGTGGCGCACAAATTGAAATGCAATTACGTGGGAATTAATGTGCGGTATTTAGCATTTTAGCTGGCAATAGGGTTCCCTTATTTTGCACAGAAACAATGGGTTGTGCGTTTTTTTTTTATGTGAATTATGGATCGATGCAGTGCATTGACATCTGTGTAGGTTTGGCTCTGGGGTTACTTAAAATCATTTTTAATGTTCCACCTACAGCTACAGAGGGATAAGGGGGCTCAAGAGAATGCTACACCGACTTTAAATGATCAAATGCAATCAATTACGGACGCAGCAGAGACCGCAGAGATGACGGAGGTTGATTCTTTTGAAGTCGGAAATAAAATTGAACGATCGCTCCTTGAGATCGCATTAGAAGCAAAAAAAGCTTGCGCCTAAACATTGAATAGAAGTCGAAGTAGAAAAGGACCTACAGGCATTCAATAAATAGGAGTAGCTCGTGAGTATCATTTCCGCATATCGCCATACAAAGTGCGACGTATGGCGCTGCTGTCTCAAATAAAGGGTTTTCCAATAAGAGGTGTTATTGTGAATGACCTGCTATTTCGATAGCGGCCACTTCTGAAGCTTTTATTCTTTGACATATGACAAGTAGAAGCTACGCCATTATTAAAAACGGAACGATACACGCTTCAACAACGCATTTAAATTAGGTATTTTTCTTTGAATAGGGGAGAGGTGGCTAGTTTAGGACGGGGGCAGTTTAGGACAACTTAAGAAAACGTATTACAAAAAAAACTTTTTAATGCTTTAATAACATTTTACAGTGGCAACTCCACTTCAAACAAACATCTGATGGATATTGAAACGATACCAACTTTAAAAAATAGAATAAAAAGAAAAGTGTGTTTCCAGACGACGGTTGTAATTTTTTTTATTCCTAGACGTAAGCATATTATTCTAACATTATGCTCAATTTACAAATTAAAAGTTTTCAATTATAATGTTTATATGTGTAGCGATGTTATTCAACCAAAATATTAACAATTTACATTGTTTCTAAAAAAAATATGAATTTTTTAGTTTTTTATCCCTCTCGGGGCACTTTTGGACAATGCGCGAGGGGAACTTTTGGGCATGTCCTAATCTGCCCCCTTTTATCGCTTTGAACAATCTATTTCAGTGTGATTGTTTTTGGTTTTATTTGTTTAGGTTTATCTCTGCACTAATGGTAAGAAATTACAAGAAAAAGAAGGAAACCTCTCCTAATGAGCGTTTTTTTAGACATGTCCAAAACTGCCCCATGGTTGTCCTAAGGTGCCCCCCCAGAGGGGCAGAATGGGACACTTTAAAGAGATTTTTTAAATAAATAAAAAATATATAAATCATAACTATACATATAAGTTGGGATATAAGAGTCAAAGATAAAACAACATGTAATAATAATTTTCAAGATCCGAAGGGATACTCCGCTTTTTAATGGATCTAGAGCGATTTTTGTAAAAAGTGTCCTAAGGTGACCACCTCTCCCCTACCAAAATAACACCTCTTATTGAAAAACCCTTTATATACAGGCCCTGAGATGATTCAGGAAAGGGTATAGTTTGGAAATAGGACTCCAGCTATCTCATCTTTGAAGATGGTGGAGGTGTTGCTTACTGTTAACATCTCCCACTCCCTTATTCCATCTAAATACTGTAGTAGCGCTGTCATGGTGCAAGCCGAAAAATACCTACTCCACCTTAGGGCAACCTACGAGGGTATCTCGAATTTAACTGACATTTCGAATCTGGGGAAGAAGGTAAAATAAAGAACTGTGTAGCGATATAGACCTAGAGCCAAAAGCCGGAGAATTTTCAGGAGGGACAACGGGGTAGAAGAAAACCAGACCTTAAATGGCGTGTACAGTTGGAAGGTCACCTCAACTAACATGGCCTGCGGAACTGTAGGCATCAAGTAGTTCTGAAGAGAGCCATGCTAGTTAAAGGCCAGTTCCTCCCTGACTGTAGCTTCATCAAAAGTAAAGTCAGTAAGCACCAAAGATGAGGAAGCTGCTGCCTGCCACCTGAACCTAACCTTACTTAAATTTTAAATAAAAATACTGTACTGTACGGAGACAATTTCCTTGGCCAAAAATTATATATTTACCGCCGTAAGATAATAAGTAGTCGCCCATCTACCTTTTAAAGGAGTCGACGTCCTTACCGCGGTTCCTTAACAGATCCACGTGACATCACAAATGGTCAACCTATGGTCTGAGTATATTTAGGTAGGAGAGGCAATTATGCCTACCTATAACACTTTTGCAGAAGCCCTCTAACATGTCCCCGTCTTCTTTGCCAACCTGCAGTCCTTTTGATTTAGAAAAGAAAAGTATCTCCCCAACAATACAAAATCTTTTCGATTCCACAAAACATCCAACAGTTTCGTACAACTACTGTCTTCCAGAGAAAAAAAAAGTCCATTCCTTGATAAACTCATACACTTCCATCACTTCCACTAAAATACTCTGCGTGTCCCTAAGTGACGATGATGAAAGCAAAGAGCCAGAAAAAATGTTTCTTGTTCATTTTTGAACGATGGATTGTGAATATACATCAGTGCCACGGCCACCTTTACCAGACCAGTACCTAGTGCAATACCAAAAAAAGGAAACAAAAATAAAAATCCCAGAGAACTTTCGAAAATGGAATCGAAAGGCAAAAAAGCAATTTCCGTCCTTTTAAGGGTAAAACTTAATAAGCATTTTCAATTACCTTACGCCAAAAGGATTTTTTTTTCTCTCTCCTCTAACACTCTGTCTAAGCTCTCCGTGTGATTTTTTTTTTCTTTTTTTGTTGATGCTTCTCTGTTCACTTCCTTTCTTTTCTGTGTGACCTAACAGCCGCTGGAATATCAAAAAGGCTATTTTTTTTCTCCTCGTCCTTTTACGGTGTTAAAATGTGTAGATAAAGTACCTACCCTTAGGTGGAATATGCACCTGAGTAGTGTTGTAAAAAAAAAAAAAAAACGGGAAACAGAAAAATAGAAATGGACCGATGGTTATGGTGATGGTGGAGTTTTTGTTGACCGCAGTTTGAAGGGAATTCCTCCTTTTGCAACCACCTCAAGTAACACCTTATTTCATTCTAAAGAAGTTTATTGATCCCGTTCAAGATAGAAAATCTGTTTTGCTCCACCTTTTGTTGCCTTCATTTGCGCGCGAAAACACATTAATTTTCGTTTTCGCTACAAAGTTCCAATTTAACGTTGGGCGCCAAATAACAGTAACACAAAAATCGCCAAAAAAGGCCAACTCAAATTTATACATTCATAGAAGAAGGGGGAAACTTTGTTATGTGCGTTAAAATTGGCAATCTGCGTAAAGTGGCCGACAGGCAACCAACCAACAGGAAAACCCACTCAACGGCATAATCTCCTGTTCGGATACTAATTTTGTATCCGATTTGCATAACATAATAGAAAGTTTACTTTCTTTCGCCACGGCTCGACTCTCACATCTCACTCACTCAGGCCATTTTCAAAAACCTCGTCAACAATTTCTGTTTTTCTTTTAAGCTTCTTTGGATTCCATAATGGATGGTGAATTTTAAGGACTCAACTGTTACTGTTACTGTTGTTGCTTACAAACAAAGCGGAGCAATTTACAGATGACTTGTTTTGCTCGGTACGCCATATTGCACACGCACAGGTGTTTCCCAAATGCAAATTTGACCAAATTTTCCCATCGCACACACTCACAGAGCGCTCGGCGCAAAATGATGAATTAAAATGTTCCCCTCCCAATTGGCATCCCATTTCAAAATCAACCTTCGTTCTTGTCTCTCGGTACAGTTATTTTTCTTGTTAGCTTTAATACATTTTGAGGAGCAAAAAAATAATCAATTTGCGTACCTATCCATCCGTCGGTCGTCCTTGTGCGAGCACGCTCACGCGGAATTTAGATGACAGAATTATTGCTTGATAGGATATATTTTATTGTGTGTAACATGAGAGTATTGTTTGTTTATTAACATTTGCACATCATTTGCCTCTACGTGTGTACATGTTGATCCTGCGTTTTTATTCCTTCATTCATGTTTTTTCATTAGGCGACGATGTGAACACTGAACATGTCCCCCAACCACCCCCAGCTTCGATACATGATGAAAGGGCGCAAGTGAAGGAGTGTCATTGGGGCTATACCTACACATTGTACAGCGTTCGGCAGGATGAAATAAGTAGCACGCAAGCGGTGTGGGAGAAAATGTAACAATGCATGGGATTTTTATTAACCCGGCGAACAATTTATTTCATTTTTCCGCCTCCGTGCCATCTCTGGCTAAATGAATATTAAATTCACTTTCTGCCTTGACAGCTTTCACTCGGTATAAAATTGTAATATAACACATAAATCCTTTTGGTCACAGGCGAGCGCAAGGCAAAAAGTATACAAAGTGAGTAGCATCGTCTTATCGTCCTTGTCTGATAGACGTCTCTCGGCGTATAGGGATGGTGGGTAGTGGCAGAGGCGAAAGAGGTTTCATTTATTTATACAGCATGTACCGAGAGATATTTTTTATTTGGTAGACCAACACATATGAGCATAAGTAGGACCTACATGCGAAACTGGAGTAGATATCTTTTATTTTTTATCTTATACAACTCCATGTGAGTGACGCAATGAATAAACGGCTTGATTATTGCCCTGAGCTGTGGAACGTGGAGTGGAGTCAAATGCAATTTTTTCAATTCACACCTAGGAAGGAGACTATTTTAGGGTTTTTTTTTTGTTGCTGGCAAAACTAAGATGGATTAGGGAGGGCTTGGACTTTTTGCCGGTTGTGAAGGTTCACATTTATCCTTGTTAAGAAGGTTTGTTTGCTCCGCAGTTTTCTATTATATGTACATTTTTATAAATTGATATAAATTCACGTGAACGCACGAGGGCGTGGAAATTTGTCTACGATAGTGACACAAGTGTATGTACCTTCTCGTATGAGCATAACGGGATGTAAAGTCGTTTACATATTTTTCCACTTTCGTGCGTGCGAAATGATTTCTCAAATAAATCGCTGTGATTTTTCCTAGTTGTGGATGTGCGTTTTAAAAAATTTGGGTATATTAATGATATATGGTCGTGGGGGAAATGTTGCAATTTTTTTAAGTTTAAGTGGAAGAAAGCCGTCAGTTAGGGTCCGGACTAGGGGTTAAATTTATCTTTTTAAAACTCGTATATCAATCAAAACGGAGCTGAGAAAAAATATTCCGGTTAATAGGCAAGGTTCCCCAGAAAGATTTAAAAAACAAACAAAAAATAGCTAAGGCACAAACCAATACCGCATGTTTGAATACACGTTAGGTTAGGTTATATAATATTATACGGTTTTAACTCTGAAAAAGCCATCACAGCAGAGTTCTAGCGCAAAGTAAAACCTAGCAATCGCAGTTTTCTTGGCCTAAGAACGCAATTTACTAAAAATATCTTGTTAAGAAACACCAATAGTCTGTAAAAGATTCTCATAATACCAGCCCTTGTCGCTTTGCACGTACAATTCTGCGAGTGACAATATGTGGCAGTATAGATATTTCTGTTTCACATAACGTGTGCTCTTTTTTATTTTTTTTTTTTTATAGTAACATTAAGGACGTCCATTGGCGCAAAGGCGCAGTGGCTTAGTGGTTAGTGTGTTGGTTTACTAAGCGAGGGGTCTTAGGATCGAGTCCCGCAGAAGCCTAAGTTCCAACTTAGAGTTTTTTCCTCTCTCTCGAACGTCTGACAAACATCCGGGAGTATTTAATTGTCTTGAAGGAGCTTCTTATTTAGCCGTTTTGGTATCGGCATAAATAAAATTGTAGATCCCTTCTATTCGTTCTAAAAATGCAAAACTCACACAAAACGAATGGTTGTGAGAAGCTTTGCCTAGGGTCCCTATGGACCTGTAGCGCCAACTATTTATTATTATTTTTTTATTATGGATGTCCAGGACTTGCATATATTTTTTCAGATGGCTGTAGTGGTCAAAATAAAAATCACACAATGATAAAATTTTCGTCATCTATCGTATATCTTTAAAAGAGTTCAGGAATATCGAACAGTATTTTCCTATACGAGGGCTTTCTTTTTTACCATGTAATAAAAGAGGCTTCGCATTCCTAAAACGTAAAATTAAAAAAAGTGATAGAATTTACACTGTTCAACATTTAACCTGGGAAACCTTCAAAAAGGTGAACTGGTAGCTCTGCCGCAAGCACGTCCTTCTGGAAAGGTGCCAATCAATAGTAAGATCATCAATCAATATTAATGACTGGAATAAACTAAAATCGTATTTAATAGGATCTGCTGGGCCACACTTATGGGGCTGACCACACCGGATATGGAAAAACAAAGTTTTATGGAACTTAAGCTCAAAAACCGGTTAAGACTTTAAACAAGCTAAACCTTTTAGCAGTTTTCGAATGCAATTTGTAGTGTTGTGGAATTAGTTCATATAAAACAATTTTTTGTTGCTCCTGAAGAGATAATTGACTTATGGTGTTTCTGAAGATACACGATTATTATGGGTTCGAAAATTCTCTAAATCAGCATTTCCATTTCATAAAGATGAATTTAGAGTTAGCTCTGTCAATGATGCACACCAGCTGGGCATAAGAGTTCAAATCTATGTTACAGATAATCACCTGATAGTGAACTACGTGTATTGGGATCAGTGCTGCCACAAGGGAAAAAATTTGCGTAGCAAATTTGAGTAGCAAAAATTAATTTGCGTAACAAAACTCAAAAGTCCAAAATATTTTTTTTTTTTTCGAAAACAAAAAACAATAACAAACTCTGACAGCAAGAACATGGACAAAGATGTGCGTGCATGTAGATTCGCTACTCTTATTTTCCTTTAAAATTTTGCAATGTAATTCCAGACCGATTCTAGATTCCAGTCAAATTCAAACACTAACACATCCGAAGAAAGGGGTACTTGTTGAATGGATGGTAGAAAAGAATATAAGTTGGTGAGGGAAAGTGAGTACAAATTGAATATACTTTATTTTTTTTTTTTTCAAGAAAAATTCCAATATTTATGTTGACATTTCGTGCTTTAAAAAAAAGTAGCAAAATAGACGTTTAAGAGGTCCGTTCCCTTACTTTCTCGTTCAATTTTGGCAATATGTCAAATTTCTCTCATTGCGAGAGAATTCGCTCACCGAATGTTCAAAATATTAGTAGAATAAAGCACAAATTTATATTTAAAACCAAGCTTTGAATTGCTTTTATGGCAGAAATTATAAAATTCAATTCTCTTGCTTCTTACATCTATTTTTATGCTATACAATCGGTGTAATATTCCTGTGAACATTGAATGTGAATTACTCGTATGCGTCCACCTAAGCGCAACGCAACAGATGTGGAAGCAAGACATAGGCTGCACTCATTTATACACACTTATCGGTGTATGAGCGACCGATCGTGCCCTACTCTTCGGTCACCTCAACAATGACATTCGATGAACAACAGCTAAAGGATACATACGTTTCCTTTAAATTTAACAGTCAATTAATACAGGACGTGTTTTGTCTAAAGAGTTTTACAAACTTCTATTTGAACTGCGAATGTAGATGAACTCCAAATTAACTGGTTTGTATCACAAAATGCAAGGGAAAATACGACTGGTCTGGGACGGCTACCTTGAGGGACCCCATGCGAAGACGGTCGATTGTGGATAGATTTTGAATAAGATTAGGTACCTCTGTCACTTCCAATTTTGCACATCGGTTGTAAAGAAACGGCCGAGTTATGTGTTCAAAATCATTACAACTGCCATTACTCTAGGTATTTAGGTTTCATATTAAGAAAACTTACCACCAAAAGAGGGCACAGTAGTTAATTTGTTGTGTTACCTAGCTAGGGTATTAGATTTAACCCCCCATAAAAGTTACATACCTAGAGTTTGTTTTTCGACAGTCCCATATTGTGCAAATTTTGGGCAATTGTCCACACCTTAATATATCTTTTGGCATAAATTCTAGGTCACTTCACTTCCATATCAGCCACGAATAAAATGCCGTTGGTGTTGTGAAGCGATAAGACCTTTTGCACGCAGTATTTATTTATTTCTTTGATGTTTGTGCACTTTTTCCTAGAAAGTGACTTCTTTATTTAATAATTAATTTTCTTAGTAGGTACCAAAAGTTAAGGACAACATTAAGTTTTACTCAACTGACTAGCCAAACACTAAATATCGTTCCATATAAGATGTAATGTCAGTAAATTCGTTGCAATCTTCTCGCTGTCAATTTATTAAATGACAACGAACGGCAGTAAATTTTAACGTATATAAAACAAAAAACAACCAAGACAAATTTTGATCCAAAAAATACTGCCAACTGTCACTTGATTTTATTAAATCCTATAAAAGAAGACAACGACTCATTTGGGTGGTGTAAAAGTACATACCACCCCGAACCACCACAGAGAGCAGCAACAAGAGTACTGTACAAGTCCATAACTCTCTCGATTGCACACATAACATTTACGACTCTGACATAATTGTCACGCTGTCTCCTGTTAAGGAAAAAAAAAAGCTGCACCAATTGTACGAGTATTACTGTAGCCCACACCCACTCCATGGATCACTACAACTGCACTATAATAACAACCAAAGTTAGAAGGCGCCCCTCACACCCACCATTTGTGGTTTTTATGCGCCATCCTTGTGCTGACGTTGATTGCTGTCTGTCGGTGCGGTTTGGCTGGAAGGAAGCCTTGTTTTTAATAAAGATTTAATTTGGACCACATTTTAACGATTTAATTAAACATTTTCCACGTTTTGACATCGACTGCGAGCGTCGGTCGGTTACATATATATACTGCTCTCCCATTCAAGTAGCTCGCTGCTTTGGCTCGATCTTACTGTTTTTATTGTTATTATAACAATTACCTTACTTTTACGAGATAAATGAGTGTACGTATCATCTTTGGTTGGCAAGACGAAAAGAACCACTACAGTGAGTTTGAGTTCATCTCTTCCGTCCCAATTTCAAGCACACAGCTCTTGAAGATGTGTATGTGTGTCCGTGTGCATCTCTACTCTACTTCATTACCCACGCGTCGTTATTGTAAATTGTAGTCGTCGCTGATGCTGCTTGGGTGACATGTTATGAATTGAAGTAGCATTGTGGAAACCCTTCAATGTAATTATAATAACGTCAAGCAACAATTTCCTGATATGGCTTTTATATTGTAACTTGTATGCCAGTTACATGTGCTGTACTGCTCTTCAGAATAGCCTTCAGTGCTAGGTATATAATGGGGTTTGAATTTTTCCTCGCTATATATGTACCTACTCTGCCCATCATACAATCCTTTTGATATCAAAAGACGTTGTCGGTGTATAGTTGCTATTGCTACCATCATCGCCCCGTAATCACCGTCGTCATCGTACTCATCGTCAACGTCGTTAGTCATTGTTATATGATATCCATACGTACGTATACACACAATTGTGTGGCAGGCTCCGTCTCTAAGTCGGGGTTTTAAATGCTATAAATTGCATTATTTTCCAGGATGAAACTGTATTTGATGGAGAGTGAGAGAGAGAATTATTACAACACACATGTAGACATCCATGATTGATGGTTACGCTGCTCGTTGAAAGGATGTTATGGCATCCTTTGTGACATCGCATGTCATAAGTGAAAACCGAAACTGTGGCACACCCCTTAAAACTAATACCTACTGGGGTATAGAGAGCGTAGACCACAAGTTGTTACGTATATATGCGGATATGATACGAAGGAAATAAATATTCTTGACAGGATCAGGGTAATGTTCGTTTTCTATTTCAATTAAAAATTAATTGCGAAAGGATGCGATAGTTATGAGTAAGTTTGGGATCATTATACCTACATAGATGTTGTCTTTTGTTTCAATCACGTTGCGTGTTTATTTCATCAAATCGAAAAGGACTCAGAAGGGAAAATAAGTTTACAATGTATAATCCCATTCATCACTTTAGATTCGATAATTCATTTGCTATTAGAAATAAAGAGATCCGATGCTTAGAAGGGTTGGTCTAATGAAATTGTGCTCAAACTGGATCCTGTTGCTTTTTTTTATATAAAGGGTTTTCCAATAAGAGGTGGCCCCAAAGGAAGAAGTCGCAAGGTGATAAATCACAAGATCTCGGTGGCCAATTGTGATCACCTCTTCGAGAGATAACACGGTCCGGAAACTTTTCCCGTAAAAAATCAACGGTTTTGTTGTTTGTGTGGCACGAAGCGCCGTCTTGTTGAAAGTAAATGTTGTCCAGTTCAATACCATCCAACTCCGACCATAAAAAATCATTAATCATCTCCCGATAGCGCAAACCATTCACCGTTACTGTCGATCCAACCTCATTTTCCAAAAAGTAAGGTCCAATGACACCGCCGGACCATAAACCGCACCAAACAGTCACAGGTTGAGGATATAGAGGCTACTCAACAATAACTCTTGGGTTTTCCGAGCCCCAGATGCGGCAATTTTGCCTGTTGATGTAGCCACCGAGGTGCAAATGGGCCTCATCAGTCAAGATGATTTTTCGATGGAATTCCGGATCATTTTCATTCATTTCAAGGACCCAATCAGCAAAGACACGACGTTGTTGATGATCGGCCGGCTTGAGTTCTTGTGTTAACTGAACTTTATAAGCCTTAAGACCCAAGTCTTTATGCAAAATACGGTGTAATGACGTTTGTGGAGTGCCCAATTCCAAAGATCGATGAGGAATGGACAAACCTGGGTTTTCTTCAACACTTTGGGCTACAGCAACAATATTCTCAGTTGTTCTTGAGCGACGTGCACGGGTTTTATTCTTCACATCACTAACTTGTCCCAACAGCTCGAATTTTTCCACCAATTTCTGTATTGCGGTCCGACAAAGTGCTTCACGATGACCAAAAAATGCTTTAGTTTTGCGAACTGTGACTGCAAGATTTTCACCATTTTTGTAGTGAATTTTATATTCAATGCGTTGTTGAAGCATGTATCGTTCAATTTTTAGTAATGGCGTAGTTTCTACTTGTCAAATGTCAAAAAATAAAAGCTTCAAAAGTGACAGCTACCGAAATATCGGGTCATTTACAATAACACCTCTTATTATAAAACCCTTTAGAAGTGTGGTTTGTTGATCAGTGCGACCAATTCAACATTTTAAATCATGCTAAATTCAGCAGAACAGCATCTTTTTTTTTTTGCGTAAAAATTACCTAAAAAATCATGCTAAATATTTGTTTTAAATCAAAACCTGAACCTAAAAACCCCAAAAAATTAATAAAAAGTTATTTTTCAGGAAAGGTAAGATATATTTCATAAAAATATCATTAAATAAAATCACTTCGTGACGCTTACTATGTAGTACATATAAAAATATTTAAACTCAATGGAGTTCAGTCTTTATTCGTTAAATAAAAATAAAAATAAATGTTTTTATTATATCTAGTTTTAAAATAAATTAATATTGTTGGACTTTGTTTAAAGCCGTCTCAAAAACATCGCACATAACTTCTGCTTCTTCATGTGGGTAGTAACATTTTGTTAGGTACTCCGACTTCTTTTATGATTTTGTCAGGAATGGGAAAACTGTGACAACTTTTGATAAATTATCTCTCGTAGAAGAATACCTCTCGCGAACGTCTGACAAACATCCGAGAGTATAATTGTCTTGAAAGAGCTTCTCAGTTAGCCGTTTGGAGTCGGCATAAAATTGTAGATCCCTTCCATTCGTTCCAAAAATGAAAAACTCACACCAAACGAATGGTTGTGAGAAGCTAGGCCTAGGCTCCCTCCGGACCTGTTGCGTCAACTATTTATTTTTTTTAAGAAGAATACTAAGTTAAGCATGTAGATATATTTTCATTCTATTTCTCCGTTGATCTTTCATCAAATTCATGAAGGTGAAACCTCTTTCAACAGCATTATAATGGATTTGTTGAATGACTGTGATCACTGTCAAATGAGAATTATAAAGGCTTGTTCACACTAAGGCTCGTCTGCTTTGATTTTATTTTATTTATTATTTTAGTTCGTAATTTGGCTAAAATCCTGCTAATATTTCCTACTTCAGCATGAAATCATGCCAACAAAAAAAGATGAAACGATTTGAAAAAAGAGGCTAAAAATAAAATAATCTTGCTAAATTTAGAAGGAAATATGCTAAATTGGTCACACTGTTTGTTGTTCATTACGTGTACCACTTATACATGGGTTCCATTTCACTGGACCGATGGTTATACAATTCGTAGCCTAAAATATATTGCTGCACCTTTTTTCTACATACGGTTCCAATTTCAGCGTCTTTAGGCCTTGGGCTTGGAGTTATTTAAGAGGTTGCTGCTGAGCTACCTATTTAGAGCAAAGAGGTACTTTAGCCCCAAGCAACTTCTCCTTCTCTACAAAGCACAGGTTAGACCAGGCTTGGAATATTGTTCCCATATATGGAGCTCGGCCCCAAAACATTCACTTAACCTGCTTGATAGCATACAGAGACGAGCAGTTCGACTCATTGGAGACCCTACACTCACATCGAATCTACAACCGTTGGTGCACAGAAGACAAGTCGCTGACCTATGCTTGTTCTATAGGTACTTCCATGGTAGATGTTCTGAGGAACTCAAAAACATTATCCCTCGAAATGCAACTTTTGGGCGCCCAACAAGACAGGCTGCTAATGCTCATGACCATACAGTACACTTGACAACCGCGAGGACATCAACTTTCCAAAACTCCTTCTGTTACAGGACAAGCAAACTTTGGAATTTCCTGGGGATGTATTTCCAGAAGACTACAATTTGCAGCAATTTAAGTGCAGAGCAAACATACATCTGCAGGCATCTCGGGGCGCTGTTGAAGCGTTATAGGTTCGCCTTTCCCGGGAGAAGTATATATATAAAAAAAAGAAAAAGAAAAACTGGACATTGATTTTTGCGTAAAGCGAATATACGGACGTATTTAACCTAACTGACACCAAACACATAATCTCAAAAATGCTCTCTGAAGCAAACGACCGACTTTATTTTTACTATAGCTGCCCTTGCCTGCAATGCCCATGTATATTTTCAGTCTTGACCATCTCATCCTCGCTGTTCATTTTTCAGGTTTCGTTTTTAGATCTACCACTGTTAGTATTTTGTACGGCTCACAGTAAAATAGTTTAACAAATCGGTGGGGGGTCAATAACAAACTAAAGCTCGGCTCAAACAATTCATCATCCAGATTAGTAGGGTGCACATTTTCTTGTCGAACCGAAACAAAATTCATTGAATTTTTCTTGACTGCGGTTAAATTTTAGTGACTGGGTTCTCGTCGTCATCGTAATCAGACCAAAGGAAGTGGCAAAAGTTCTGTGGATTTATATAATTTTTTTTTACATATAACAAAGAACTCTTGGTTTTAGGATTAATGTCCGGTTTAAAAGTAGCATAGATTTCCCTATTATATACCCATTGTATGCAGTGCGCCAAAGAACTTTAAAAGCAGATTATGAAAGTCAAACTTTAGAATAGAAAAAAAAAAACATTTTTTTGTTCAGTTCTCCCCACTTTTTCAGAACTTTTTCCGAATTTTTTAAGACTTCTTTTATTAATAAGATCTCTACAAGTTTATTCTGAGCATTCCACTGAACCTAAGAGATATAATTGTGAGTCCCAAATACTGTTCTATGAACGGATAAATGAATTCCAAGCAGTTGAAAAGTTCAATGGTAGTATGGCGCCCAACGTGGGGCTCCGATTTTTTTAAAACAATAAATTGAAAAAAAATATTTTAGACAACCAATACTTTTACTGGGCTTGAATTTATGCAGCCTACCTTTAAAGAAGACCCTGCTACCGCTCTGCAACCTATTCACCAGACATATCTCTAGAGAAGTACACACCAAACATTTTCAAACAAAAACAAAGTACACACCAAACATTTTCAAACAAAAACCATCTCTAGTCACAAAAAAATCGTACCTATCAATTCTCCCAAAATCTGTCAAACGCTAGGAAAGGGTAATTTCTATGCTGAAGTGGCACAACCGTTGGCATAATGCTATCACAGGAAGATGGACACGTCGACTTATACCTGACATAGAACCCTGGGTAAAAAGAGAAGGTGCACTGCTATTATCGATTATTCGGGTTTGCAAATCGTGCATGTGTCTACCCTGCCGAACCTGTTGCGCGATGTATTTACTTATTTATTTATTTTTTATGTCAACACCGAATGTGATCCACTTAAAGCCTTACTCAAGTACGTAGGTGATGCCACCCCTCAATTAATTTAAACCTTCGATTCATTGCGCACACACAAATCGTCCAAATGGAGTCGCTGTTCCGAAAACCTGCTACCTTCTCTTGCTTTTATACTGGTAATCATCTTATATATCAATGGATACTGGCGCACGAAATAGCCATCTGGAACACCCTGTGCTACTGTGTATAAATAGCGTATTATCACAGTGCGGCAAACGTGTGTCCCCCACGAACATACTTTTATCCAGAAAACGTGAGTCAATCCCACACATACCGTTTCTATTGTTCTATCTCTCTCTCTCTCGATTCTAATGAGGATATTGCCTTCTAATCTAATCCTTCTCGTCACTGTACCGCGTGTAATGGCGCAGCTACACATAAAAGGACGAGAACGACGAAGGTTTCTGATTATGGTCCTCACAGAGTACACGTTCGTTTCTGTCCTCTGCCGAGAACACAAAAGGTTCATTCCAATTCCTGTGCAAAGCTTCAGCAGAGGATTGCTATCAAGGACAAAGGACGTGGGATGAACTGAACATTATTGAATGAAACTGAAATAAATTGCCACGGCTAGTAGTTGTCTCGGTGTCTCTCTCTTACACAATGTAAATTTGCTAAAATCGTAGTGTTACGATTTTTCTCTCAGACTCTACTTTCCCTCCTTCAAAGGACGAATGCAGAATATATTTTTGGGGGCATTCTCGGCGTTTGCCCGACAATTTATCTCGAATTTACGTTCAATCTCTCTCTCTTTTGGTATATCCTCTGTTTGACTACAAGGAACTAAGTGTTGCAATTGTCCTTCGTACGAGTAGCAATGTGTGAGCAAGCGACCATTGAGGGAATCCATTCACCCGACAAAACACATCCTGCGTTCGTAATCTCGAAAACCCATTTCTAACTCACATTCACATAGTTCCGAGGAGAGGATATCTTATTAATTTCTCTACTGCATTTTTTCTTTTTGCTCCTTGTGGTGTTGTGTAGGGACGAATGAGGACAATGCACTCTTTTCTTCAATTGTGAAGCAAGATATTATTTCTCCTCTCTTTTTGGGTGGGTTAAGTTTTTTTTTTGTCTTTATTGGATTAAGTTTAGTCATTCAGTTGTCCTTGCTGTGAATGTGCCCTTTTGCTTTAAGAACGACCACACAACGGAAAACATACTCGAAGCTTTTATAGAACAGCCATCAACTGGGAGTGTATAGTGTTATTATTTGTTTTTCCTCCTCGGTAATGGACAAATAAAATCTGCACAAAAAATCACGATTGGCGTGAGTGGGTGGTACAGGTACCCAGAAGCGGAATTTTCACTTGGCACGTTGTTTTGATGTTTTTGTTTTGGTTTGCTATGATTTTTTTGATATTTTTGTGCCAACTCATGCATTTACCTGTGCTGTCAGTCACAGTCGTGGAGGATGTTGTCTCTGTGATATGGCACGAAGAAGGATTTATCTGCCGAGTGTTGTTACATATTTGTTATGGTTCGTATATTTCCTTAAAGGAGACAGTTTGCTGATACACTTTGTTGGAGCGTGTGCTATCTAAGTCTGTTGAAATATTGGAAAGGACGCTTAAGGAATAGGGTGAAGAGTCTACCTTCAGTCGTTCAAAATGTACAAACGAAAAATGTATCAGTCAAACAATTGAGACGGACAGTAGACACCGCTTCGAATATTCCCATTGTTCAGTTTGGGTCTTTAAATTTTCATACGCATTTCCCAACTTTAATATACTCCAAGGGGAAAAAACACAAAAAACACGGTCATTTTCACTGTGGAATCATCTCAGATACTGTATACATCGTTGCGTAGCCCCCAACAAAACAGTTAATGGCCTGTGAACATTCAAAATGAGATCTGCATTAAAATGCTTGCTGCTTTTAATATCTATTTTGTGTCCTTCTCTTCTATATCCCATTAACGTGTTTCCATATACCACCCCGTGTCCTGATAACAAGAGAAAAGGATTTTTTTCCAAAGTAGAAACATGAACAGGAGAAGGGCAGAATCGACGAATAAAAGCTAAATCTGCTCCGGATAACTGCTGAGCTAAGAATGAAAGAATTGAAAGAAAAAAAAAAAAAAAACAAAAAATCAAGGAATGAAAAGAGGATGTGCAAATGGTTAACAAATGCTTGCGTAATGCAGTCGTCTTCCTTGAGTATGACTATTTTCTTCTGGCTCGTTAATTTTATATCGTTTAGTGATTCCTACTATGTTGTATTTTAATTTTTTATTTTTTTTTGGTTTTCTGTTTTGCAATGTCCTTTGGTTGAAGCTGTTGTGAAATGTGGTGTAGTAGGTTTTTTTTTTTAAGTAAATTGGTTGAGGGAGGTTAGTCTAGCAGAGATTTTACCAAATTGTTGAGGTAAAGCGGTCGGGTTTTTAAAGGTGGGGTTTTTAAAACGAATGGTTGTGATATTGGATGCGACAGTGGCTTTGGTTTGTTGCGATTTATAGCTGCGTTGTCCTATTCAATTCTCAGTCAGTGGTTTTCTTCTATCAATTGAATTAAAAATCGTCGGAAAATCCTCAACATGTGGCGTTGTAGGCGTACATGTCGTTTTTCAGTTTAATTAAATTTTCTTTAATACTAATCTTCTTAATTTATACCTATAATTCTTTCGGGACGAAACTCGATGATGATGATATAACTCGATAGCCACTGGGTCAATTTTTATGATTCTTCTTTTGTTTTGTTCGTATTGTTGTATTTGAGGTTAACGCAAACTTAAAAGATAGGATTTTTGACCCGCTGTATGGCGTTGTTGTCGATCTCCGAAACCACTCACCCGCCAAATGTGAGCAAGATTTAATACGAAAGGTACGGACAAAGCCGGGTGGGTACAGTTACATATAAAAGAGACTGACGTCCGTATGTGCACTCATAACTCGGGGACGGATCGTTCGATTTTTATGATTTTTGGTTGAAAGGAAGGGCATAATGCAACCTTTTGTTGTGAAAAAAAAAAAAAACTTTATGGGGATTAGTTGAATTTTTTAATTCTTGTTCCGGGCTTACCTCTTCATAATTTGGATTTGAAAGTCAGTTCAGTTAAAATTTTGTTTCGCAACATCAATGTACCGAAACTTTGTAATGAATCGCATTTGATTTATGGTGAAGAATCTCACATCAAATATCATGCAAGTAATGATTTTTGAGGGGATATTTCAAAGGCAAACACTCTTATTCCGCAGATTTCGCTTAACGATTTACCATTCGTGCGACTTCAATTTCCCGTGCGTCTCGCTTTCACTATGACAAATAATTTATTGCAAGGATAATCGATGGATGTTTGTGCATTTGTGGCATCAATCTTGATTTCCCATGTTTCTCACATTGTCAATTTAGTGAAAAAGCGGAGATTGGCCGACACGTCAAAATCATTGCGGTTTGATTGAAACAAATCAACGTTGCTATTCATCATTTACTTATATTGCATTTAATAAAACTTTTGAATAAAGAATTTTAATTGGCCGAATTACAATAAATAAGGAAGTGCATGCTCGGAATTATTATTTTCATTACCTACATTAACAAATTTGAGCGGAACGAAGTTTTTCGGGTCAGCTAGTAATTTATAATATTCAAATATCTTTTTGGTTAGCTAGTTGCAGGATTACATCAGTTTTATTATAACACAGTTATCAAATATAACTATTATTTGATTTTTATTATTCTTACTAGCTGTGCCCGCAACTTCGTACGCGTCGTGAGACTGTGTAGTTTCCAATAAAAGAGATTTGACCGTTTTCTCAAAGGGATATTTGTTTAAAGTTTAAGAAAATTAAATTCAACAGCGTAAGTACTGAAGTTTCACTTCCTTACTGTAGGTACCACGTAGGTAATATCAAAACAACCACTTAAACAAAAGCCTTATTGGGAGTTTGTAGCTATGCTACACCAACAATAAATAAATCAAACAACATAAGTCACCTATATCGTCTTTACTTCTTGAATTTTTCAATTCTTTACTGTAGGTATCAACGTAGGTACTATAACAACCATTAAAACAAAAACCATGAACTCAATTTCTTTATACACCACCTCCACCATACGTCCATCACCACACCACACGTCATCAGCCATCTGCGCATTTCCACAGAAACACGTTGTGGTTGTTTTTTTGTTCATATGAACTTGCTTGTGCGATGTGCGCCACCAAAAACCACCCCAAAGCAGAACAACGATCAAGAACCGCGGCGGCTGATAATATTCGATTTTAGAAAATAAATTTATGTTTTTAATGTTAGATTTTAGGTTGTAGCTCAGCTTCTAGAGGACATAGAAAGCTGATTGATGGCTTGAAATATCTACAAAAGTGTTGGCTCTCCTAAGTATTTTGTTTTGTTTGCATTGATAAAGAATTATTTGAGTAATGGCGAGTTAAAGGCATTAAAGTCGGAAAAAAAAACACATTTTGGTCAAAAATGCTCCAAAAACGAAAGGAATAGCCTATATGTTGCACAGAACCTTAAGAAACATTTCAAAAAAAGTTTCATCGAAATCTGTGCAGTAGTTTTCACGCCATTAGGTAACAGAAAAATTGCCTACAGTTTTATTATAAGTATAGATTTTTATTTTTATTTTTAAAAAGTAAATAAATTACTTAAAGTTTATTTTGATCATAAAGCACTAGCTACCTGGCCCTTCATCTATTGATTTTTATATTTAAATTCTTACATAAAAGTCTTAAAATTCATAAGTGTAGGTAGGAACATAAATGTAGGTTGAAAAATCAAAAATTTAATTTAACTAAGTATGTTTGTTATATCACAAAATTAATAATAGTGTAATAATTCTTTCACGTATTTGGCTAAACTATTCCGAACAGACAGGCAGGAACCAAACCCAAATTAAACGTATCACCTCTTTGACAGAAAATTTAAAGGAAAATAATAATAAACGTCAGAAAATTGTAGTAAATTTTGTGTTTAAAGTAAATTTTGATGGTATTTATTCTTTTGAAATATGATTTATGCTTTATATGAAAGAGTGTAAAACATGTTTTCAATAATTTTTTTTAAGTAGATTTAAGGTTTTTTCATTAAAATTGAAGCGGATTAAATAAGGGATTTATAAAGTGAAGTAGATATAAAGAATTTAAGAATTTAACAAAAGTGCGAAGTAGGGAGCAGATTTTTTTTTTTTCAAAATTGATGTAGGTAAGTCTACTTCAAGTGAAATAAAGTGGTATCACTAAACCCAACTCCACCGTAACTGTTCAGTATTCAAAAACACCAATTGGTGTCCCAAATAATACAAACGAGAGAAATCTCGTCTCTTTAAGAGGATCTTTCCCATTTGAGCAAAAAACGATCGCTTACTGGTGAGTGATCTTTGATTGAATATCAGTTCGATCGAAAATTCCATTTTCAACAGGCGCAAAGTCGTCTGTAAGAAAAAAAAATCCTATCCTTTTACATGCGAAATATTGACGTTTATATTACTTGTTGTAACAATTCAGTGTATAGGCAGTAGGGGAGTGCCACCTACCCAGGGCCGGACCAACCATATGTGCAAGATGTGCAATGCACAGGGCGCCACATTCAGGGGGCGCATTGCTAGGAATGAAAAAATAATTTTATCTTCCGCGAACAAATTCTGCCAAAGCTTGTTGAAATAAGCCCAAAATGACAACATTCATCACACCCGTGCTGAATTATTTCTTGTGTATTAACTCACATCACTTGCAATGTTGCAACTTCAAAAACAAGTAATAGAAAATTTTTCAAATTCAAGTTATCACCGGAAAATTATCCAATGGCAAGGTAGTTCCGGGGACTTAATAAAAAAACGCATACCTCCTGGATGATGTGGAAAAGACCTATGAAATATGCATGTGTGTAAATAAGAAAAAGGGGCGCGTTCTGTAAACCTTGCCCAGGGCGCTAGTTTCTCTGGAGCCTGTACTGCACCTACCACCTTCAAACCTTTGTAAAATATAACTTAAGTACCCACAAAAAAAAAAAAAAAAACTGATTTTTTGCTTTTTGAAAAAAGTAACTTAAGCCGCCGCACCCTTTAATTGTCATTAGAAAACGCAGACATATGACAAACATCACCATCGAAAAAAAAAAAAATAATAATAATACCTTGAGCACACCATAAAATCAAGCGATTCCTCGATATGCTACGGAAAAAACCAAAGAATTCCCCAAATCATCATCAATCATCATGTCCAGACAAATAGTCAACAATATGAATGAGCAACACCAGCGAGGTTCGTCGCCTCATACAAAGCACTGCGTCCTTACAGATTAATGCCCGTCCAGTGCGCAGTCATAAACCCTGTATCCGTGATGATTACGCTTGGGTCATCATAGACCAGCGTTGGTCTGCTAAAGATAAGAACGCTTTAACCCTTTCCTAGAAGAGCTGTTTTTTGTTCTTCTCCTTAAACCACAATCCTAACACCAATGGAAGTAAAAAAAAGTACCAAAAGCCATCAAAAAGGGTGGCAATGGCAATCCAACGAAAAGGCAGTCAAAAGAGACCAGACACAAAAAAAAAAAAAAAAAAAAAAATCCCAAAATATGACAAATGACATTCAATCATGCTACAATTTCTGTTCCATTTTTTTCTTGCTTTCTAACGCCACCTCGTCGCTCTATTGTATGCGATAAGCCAACTTTATGGTGTGGTCTTTCAAAGGCGTGTTTCGCCATTTGGTATTCAATAAAGACGCACTGAACTCCACTCGGTTTGAAAAGAACAATAAATATGTAACCCTACCCACTCACGCGACTTGACACTAATAAAGTCGTTAATAAAAATTAAACGAATGATTTATGTAAATGTATTAGCCCGCACCACCAGGGCATAAGGACGAACAGAAATGACCGATTGACTCGAGGTTATTGGTTACTTTTTTCCGGGTCTCAAATTGAAGTGTCATTATTTATTTGTTCCTCCAAACGGAGACAAATAGTATCTCTTGGCCAGGACTGTTTCGATATAAATCATGCCCGGAAATAGCAGATTGAAAGTGGCTACTCCGTCATACTTAATGTGTATCTTTTGATGTATTTATATAGTCGCTGTTACAAGTCTTCGACACCATCCTTCCATAGTAATTATTAGCATAACTGCAAGACGCCCACCAGCATACCGCTTAATTGGGAGCCCCCTCTGATTTGTTATTCAGCTTGACATCTACGAATTGACTTCGGCTCAGACAGTTCAGTAGGTACAGTAGTACACCCAGACATCAGTAATGCACCTTTCAATGTGAATTTGAAGTAGGTATCCCATGCAACAATGCTTCACAAACTGATTCCCTGCTGATGGTTATGATTATAATGTCCTACGGTAATATCCCTCGCTCCATCAGACTACAGCCAGTACCAGACTCAGACTATGCATCGTTGACTGTAGTCGTAGACTCAGTCCATTAATAGGGAAGAAAAGAAGGATTTTGACCTTTGTGATGTCATTTAACTGGCGCATGCACATCTCGCAGCTATATACTCGTACCTTTTGTGACGGCAGGTAAATTATTATTTCAATCACTCAAAACCAGGCAAGACTACCAAAATCTACCGCTACTATGTACCGAGAAGAAGGAAAATTGATATGCAGCAGTCTGATACAAGGATAACCCCGGGACAGGCATTGAATGAGCTTCAAACAATCAAATGGGATTTTTTGAATTTTTTTTTTCACTTGCGACCATCTACTTGTGAGTCTTCCGTTTCATATTTTGGAGCACTTCTCTCTCCTTAAATCGTTATTTTTTCTCCGTTTATTGTTTCAGCGGATAGAGAGTAAAAACAAAAATCTTCGTTAATGCGATGAAAGAAGTAGGTATAAGTCCTTTTGTAGAATCGGGCAGAACAGAAGGTACTTGGAAGAAGGCTGATTATGGGGGAAATAGAAAGAAGACAAGCCCTTGACAGTAAATTGATTGTTTGCAAAGGATACCATCGTGTACCAGGGAGAGTCTTCTTTCCGATTGAAAGCATAAAAGTTATCGTTTGTGTTTATTTGAATCAAATTTTACAATTTGTAATGCCACGATTTGGTAGTCGCATAGGGTGAAGGATATCTTTTTAGATTTGCTATGAATCGAAGAGTTATTGCGCCTAATTAGGAAGGAATTTGCGGATACAGAAAATTGGGGTAGATATGACCTAATTTTGGAGGGTGAAATTAATTTTAATAAATTGAGTGCAAATCAAACAATATGTGATCTTTTGAGGTACAAGCTGTTGAGTCCAATCAGAAATATAAAAGAAAGCAAGTTTTTAAATAAATAATAAATTCGAAAAACAGATAAGAAGGTGACTTCTGTTCCTAGAAAGGGTGCCAGTGGATACCAAGAAGACGATTCCTGACATTTACCGGATAGACTGTCACACTGAAAAACCTTCTGCACATAAATAACTTCTCGAGCATGAGCCTTTAACTTTTGAGACAAAACGATCTCCGATCATAAAAGCTTTTACGATGAAAAAATGATGACCATTCCATGGGTACGAATAAGTTTACTTTGGTGCATTTTTACTTTGCAAATGAGCAATCACTGATTCTACTGCGCTATCGCACATGTGCGCATTTCTATTAAGTTATGATAAATATGAAACGCACATGCAAATGTGCGCTAGCGAAAATTCGCTTGATTAATAAAATATTTGGTGTATTTTTTTACATAATATAGGGCTTTGTATTAAAGTGACATTTGATAAGATAAGTTCATGATAAGTTGGACATTTTAGTACATCTCTTACTTTCTAATGATCATTTTTACATTAACATTCATTTAGCAAGGCATAATTTTGTTTTACACAAATAAATGGATACAGGAGCGGGTAAAATATGGGAGTAGTTTAACGCATCAAATAAAATAATAATAAATAAAAAAAAAGGCAAGTGGAAGTAAACCGCGTCAAAGGTTTTGGTTGATGTTCAGGTCCATCCCACCAACGTAGTAAGTTAGTCCAAAATGTCGCGTATTGCGCCAAGAAAACTACTTTAATTTAGGTTTACATAATGTGATGTGCGCGTGTGGGAATTATGATCAAAACAACTTAGCGTAGCATAAGAACTGGTTCACTTTGAAGCTTATAATCTTTTGAAGTGTGTTGCGCACACGGGCGTGCGTTACCGACTTTGATCCTAAGTTTTAGATTGAGATACGGTCATTTGTAATGGAAACTGTGAGCAAAAACAGGGAGCATTCTCGAATTTCGATACGAGTACCTACAAATTGCGCACAAACACATTTTTAAAATGTTTGAATGTCTTAATGTTCTATTTCAAAGGAGCTTTAAAATTTACATATCGAATCATTTCAGGAAAAATTATATAAGGCTTCATGTTGCATACAAGCGCACATAGTGTAGACTCAATATTTTTTTCAATGTGTGTTGTTCAGCTCCGCTGCTTTATTTGAATAAATTTTCCGAAATACGGCTACCCCGTATATAGTCCGCACTTGTTAACTAAGGAATGTGACTGCCCGATCATTGAGAGCTGCTCTCGCCTCTCTGTCCAATTTTCGAAAGTCGCCAAAGTAAATAACCTTTATGCGTAATTCCAAGGATAAATACCAATAGTCGGTGTTTTGTTTTTCTCCCCGAAAGGGACACCAGACCAAATCAATGAAAATTCACAAATAAGCTTAAAAAGTGATTCTTCCCTCATTTTCGTTGCTAAATACACACGAGAATCGCCTTAGAGAATTCAAAACTGAAAGCAGGATTTTCAAAAGGCAAAAACCCTGAGGAATTATAAAAAAAAAACAATAAATAAATAAAATAAAATTAAAGCATCCTACAGTAAAAGAATAACTTCAAAAGACATCATTTATTGAAAGCACTAAAATAAATAAATAAATAATTTTGAAGAACTCATTTCCTTCCGAGATTTTCCTCAAACAAATAAGACAGCACGAGGGTCTCCTTTCCTCCTCTATTTGACATAGAAACGGCAACTGAAAAGACTTTGATCCCTTTCAGATTTTCATCAGTGTTTGGTCTCTAATCATTTTCATTTCTCTTTCGGGTTTCCTTTCGTTTTGCTTCAAAAATTTATCGATTAGAACAAAAAAAAAAAAAAAAAAAAAAATTGTGAACGAATCTACCACCATCGCTTTGTTTATCTCGGATAAAGCAACAATCCACATCAGCCAGGCTTGTACTCGTACGCTCTGGCTCAATTCAAATAGAAGAGATAGAGAGAGAGAGAGAGAGAGACAGAGGGGGAGGCACCCCAACCACTAGTAACACACCCCGCCAGAGAGGAACATCGAAAAAATCGATTTTCTAATACAATACACCGAACACCCCCTCGTACACCCCCTCGTGACAACCCGAAAGTAAAAATACAAAACACAGCCAGAAACACCCTATTATCACAAACACTCACCCAGAGATTATTTGGGTGTTTCTCTGAGATGATGATGATGACGGCGGCCGGCGTCGGCAAGGGAGGTTAGTGGTTGGGGTATTTTTATTTGGAACAATAGTACATGTCGTTGCGTAGAAAACTGAAAACAACTCAAGTCAAAGTATGTCGAAAGTTGCTGAGATTTTTCTCTGGGGACATTGATTTTTTTTTTTTTTTTCGAAGCATAAAAAATAAGAATAAAAAAGTTCAAAATTAAAAGCCTTTTCAAAGCGAAATGAAAGTGATTCGGGAAAATGAAGGCAATGGCAAAACTCACACACAAACACATAAAAATAATTCGTGATTGTCGAAAGGACCTTAACCAGGAAAAAAGAGGACTGAACGAAAATATACGGACAGACATAAAACTCATAAATAGAGAAATGCCTACCGTAACATTAAGTTTGAAAGCAATTTTAGACCTTCAAAAGAGAAAAAGTAAAACGAAACTGAACTAGGTCATTATCCGTAAAGGATATGATAGAAGGCAAATATTTTTGTTGGTTCGTCATTAAATAAAAATTAGTTTGGCCAATTCAGGTGTGTTTGATGCATCGTTAAACAAGCCGTGGGATTATTATTCTATGCAGTCTTCGACCTAACGAAAAAAAAGTTTTAGTTTTTTTTTTGTAGCAGACATACTTAGAAAATTAAGTGAAATCATTTTCAAATTACTACCTCTGCAAAACCGGTCATTTCTTTTTATGTCGTATACAATTTTATATTTCAATTCCTTAATAATAGTTGACGCATGATTTGTTACAAAATGTGTATCCAACTCAGAGCTTGAGTCACAGTCGTTGGAGCACAAACAAGTGCATTCCATGTTCAAAGTTATTTAAGTTATTTTGTTCATGCCAGATATTTCATAATATTGCAGTGTATCATGGGAGTAATATACAATTCTCTAGTAGATAAGTGGAAGTGTATTTGAAAAACCTTTGAAACACCAACAACTTTAAAATCCAATTAAAATATTCGAATACATTTCTTTCAGCGATTTCGCATGCAAAATCTCTCATGATATTTTTGGTATCAAGATACATGATACATATTATCGGTCTTGTAACGAAAATGAATAGTATTGCTTATATGTATGTTCAAATTGATTTTTGCATGAACATTATATGTGGCAACCATTTATATCAGGACAATGTTCATTTTTTTCAATTTTTGCAATTTCGTGTATGGCAATGATATATGTTGCATTTTGTGTTCCGAATGTGTATTCGTTTCGTAAGATGTAGTACAAAAAAGTATTCGCTAATGTGCTTATGAAATAGTCAACTTCTACTAAAAATGTAATGCTAGTTCAAGCACAACATTATTAAAAAAAATATCCAAAAAATGTATGCAATGATAAAACACAATGACGCATTTCCGTGACGCATTTCCGTCCCCGCAAGTTAAATGTGTGGAATTACTCCCCAGATTCCAATAACGCGCGCTTAGATGTTTACACATCAAAAAAGAAATCAATGTCCTTTCGCATTATGTAAAACAACCAACTAGCGTTATACTCATGGACCCATGGGAGAAACATTTAAGTGATATTTCTCCCATGATATTTTTATCCCCATTATGGTTCCTTGTGTTCTATTATGATTCCAGTATCACGTTTAACCTAACTTTATAGTTGTCAAACAGAAGAGGAAAGATCTACGTTATAAAGGACTTGCAAGTTTTGAAACTTAAATAGATACTTTGTTCGACGATATGTATTATACATGACAGTTGGTTATTTATGATACATATTGCATGCATTAAAAGTTTTACCCGGTTATGTTACAAACTTTTCTTTCTCTAAAGACTTTTTGTTTGAAATTACTTGAAATATGCGAAACTTAGTGATACACTTCCTTCCATGATAAATTTCCCATGACAGTTTGTTACTTTTATGAAATATATTGAATATATTGAATTCTCGAAGGTTTTTTGCATGTTCGTCCTTGCGAACTTTATTTGCCAATTAAAGCGGTTGAGGCTTGCTGGATAGTTTGTTGCAAAAATAAGATATATAGAGTTTGTTACAAATTTTCATTTTTCTACAGACATATCACGGTAACCTGCAAATTTAATAGAGCCTATGGGGCAAGCGAAGGCTGTTCCGGTCGCCCTTCCCCTATCCGAGGATAAACTGCCTGAGTCACTCAACAAGACATAGGAGGGTTGCAGACGAAGACAAATTGTCATAAGAACAAAAACAGCAATAATGCGCCCACAAGCATGTCCGGCCTAGATGTCACTCTGGCCTTCTCCCCTTCGCCCCCTTCCCCTTACCTTAACTCATGTGGTATCACAAAGGACCTAAACTAATTTGGTCTAAGTGTGTCTCTCTCGGCAGTCACCATCTAACCTAACCAATCGGCAGCTTGCTCTTGCGTTAGCGACTGGGATAGCGTTTTTCAAAAAAAACCTGTCTATATTCAAAAACTTGACGCAGAAAATAAACAATTTGCTGAACCAACTGAAAAACCTCTAATCAAATGTTAATAATTCACAAAACTATTTCCATTCAGTGTCCCATTACTTGTAAACGTACATCACCTGCGTCCAAGCAATTGTGTATGGATCTACTTAAATGCCAACAGGATAACCTTCAAGCGAAGAGTACTCAATGCGCACGTCACTTACAACCTTCACTTATCTGGAACACATGTTAGGCCCCTTATCAAAATCAATGAAACTGATCAATTCCGGTTGTTCTGTCTTCCGACAGCCACCCTCGTTCAGCAGGAAAGTTTGAGAAATAAACTTCACTTGCAGCCTGTCACTTGTCAAACTGGAAAAGGTCCTCAATCTGACTCAATGTCAGTTCGTTACACGCTACGCATATTTCCATTTCCTTAATGTAAACACCCCATATGTACACATTAACTTAGCCATTAGTTTCTCGGTTCAAGTAATTCATTTCGTTTTGGACGAAAAACAAAACGAAAGAAAAGTTTTCTCCCACCGGAGGTTCGATCACAAATTACTTCAACGAAAAAAAAAAAAAACAAACTTTTCATAGTCCATTGCTCGCCGATTGATGGATGTGTATAATTTTCCCAAAATAGGTATAGTCCCACCAGCCAGCGCAATCATGTTGAATTATTAACTTCGATTGAACGCACTAATCGCATGATATGAGACTGAGACACAAGGCACAGTCAATAAAGAGGACGATAATAAAATTGAAACCTTCCAAATGCGGTGAGGAATACAAGTAGCTGTAGCCGGCCTGTCAAAATCGAAATGATAAATTCAATATCAATCGAATTTAATGATGTGCGGAGTGGAGCAATCTTTGTGTATACATATGTATGGCTGTACTCAATAAGTAAAAGAATAGTTGCGAGAGACGAGTGCAAAAATTGACATCTACATTAAGGAAGCCAATCAATACAAGTTTTATTCAAGGATAATATCCTTCTTCGAGTTCTTTTGAAACATGTACACTCTGCCACTTCCCCCCATTGACCCTAATCAATGATGAAATGTCCTGAAGAAGGCGAGCGGCATCAAAATGAATGCAATCCAAGCAAAAATGATTCTGATTTGATATATTATGTGCGTATGAAGACTTTTTTTTTATTGTGTATTCCCAAGGACTGTGCGGGATATCTTTCCGTTTACAAAAGGTAAAGGAAATGGGAAAAGATTTCCTTTCTCCCCTGCACGCATACACTCACACACACAAACACAAAATATATCCAGAAAAGAAGAAAGAAATTGATAAAAAATTGGAATCACAACGGGAACTGAGCACTGATATTGACGGAAAGGTCCTTAACAAACTGACATTTTAATCGACAGTATGCTGCCGTCGATTCTCTCCCAGTGTGTGAATAGACAGAGATTTCAAATCGGCATATATAATCCTGTATGTCTCGCAAAAGGACGACGACTAAGCACATTTTTTACATTAAAATATATGTGGTATATCTGGAAGGCGGGTTCGGTGAAAGCTCACATATTCAATGGGTATACGAGTACATATATGGGTTATGTATATGGCACAAAGGAAGATGAGGATTTCACACCCCCAATGGCTTTGGTTTGACTTCCTTTCTGTCTATACGTCGTTTGGTACTACGTAGTTCGCTTGAGGCTAGAGCTGAGATGCTGTTTATCTATTTCTCTCTCGTATCCTTTTGACCTAGAAAATTAAAAGCTGGAATATAGGTATATTTTTATGTGCGTGTGGATGGATGTGTGCGTGCGTGGATAGACAAGGGTTGGTTTTATTTGTTGGGTGTATACAATGGCGAGCTTAGCTAAAAATAGATTCAATGGAAATGTCTCAAAGGAAAAACGCCAGTTCATTGACGATTTTAGGACTTTTTTGTATGTAGTTCGAGACCTCAACATACGTGATTCGAATGGGAAATGTACTTCAACTAGTGACTGTCAGATTGGCAGGGCTTTATTTATTTTTTTTTTTAATCTGTCGGTAGTTGGAAGTGGTTTATTATAAGTTTATGAAAAGCAGGCTACTCTTCGAAAACAACTAGGGGTTTGCACGCTTAAAGGGGCTTTTTGTAAACAAAATGTTTAAGAATGTCTGCTAGCCCTTTTGTTAGAGAGATGATCTGAGAATAAAATTGTTATAATTTTATTAAGAAGTTCAGCTGAGAACCCACAAAGTAGTCACTTGATTTCAAAGCCCGATCTCAGCGGGATCATTAAGATTGAGGGTCCGGACGGTGCGGCATTTCTGAAGTCATAAGTGTCAACTGTTGACTTTGTGGTAGATGTTCGATCAGTCTCATAAATAATGCGATATTTACCCTCTTACAATGCTCAACATTTTTTAGAGCTTTTTAAGCTTAAGATGTGGTTCACCTTAAAGCTGAAGTTTGGATGTAGAGTCTTCCAAATTTCCCAACTGTCGCATTTGATTTGTTTTTTTTTTTTTTTCTAAGCTTCCAAAACCTTCTTCTGCTTTTTTACATAAGTCAACATATTTCTAATAAATTAATAAAATTTCTAACTTTTCAGCTTCAAACTTCCTAAGGTGTAGCTGTAGACTCTATACAAACGACAGTTAAAAACTGGCGCCCGACTCTACCGAATTTGTTGGCTGAACAGAAAGTTGTGGCGACAGTAGTTGTAGATGGAAATCAAGCTATCGAATATTAAATAGACTTTAACAATTAACTGGCGTCATTTATAATGTTATGGCACATACAAATAAGTCTTGAAAGTTTGTTGATCGATATCAGCTAAGTTTGTGCAATAAAAACTGACTTTCCTTAGAAATGGCAAGCCAACATCAGTAGTTTTTAATCGTCTTAGGTGGTGCTATATTTTCACAAACAAACCTCACTAGGTAACAAGGTTTTAAGCTTACTGTCTCCAAGAGCGCACTCCTAGTTGCTTAAGCTTACTTTCCACACCTAAAGGGAGGTATTCCTTTAATGCGATAAAAATAATGGCACCAGTTATATAACTGGTAAAAAATATACGACAACATGAATACGTTTTCCACTGTCTTGTTGCGTTTACAACCCAATACCCAACTAAAAGGTTCATGTCTTTCACATCGTCAACTAAATTTTGCTTGAGCCATAGTTGGAGTGCCAGTAAAAGTTGGTCATTGTCAACCAAATCCAAAAAAGAAATATCTGTTTTTATAGATAGAGACGCAACACAGCACAGATAAATTTAAGGACAACTATTTTGCAGGTCTTCACCATATCTACGTCTGACAGATGTAACTCAAAGAAACGGACACTCGAAATGCCAATTGGCTAAATATTATAGGTCATGATAGCTTCAATATGTAGAATTGCTGTTTCAACTATTAGAATACAAGTAGTAGTCAGCTATAAGCGAAGGCAAATGTAGTATTATCCGCCCATTTTGGTCTTACAGAAATGTTGGGCGCCAGTTAAAAATTGTTGTCACGCATTCTGCCCAACTTTTTCCTACCCCAAGCCCATCTCTCATAATATATCTTTCAGACAGCAAAATCGTCCCAGAACTGTATATATTTCAAGTACTAACCTAATTACGTAAGCCTTTCATAATAAATTTCGTAACAATTCACATCCCAAACAGCCTCACATTAATCAATGCTCTTACATTCCCCAAATGCGCGCAAAGATAGCAACAGCAGAAAGAAAAAAATTGCAAATATTACCGAGTCAAGGTTAACAATAATTTCCACAGGGAATTAATTATTCCCAGCACGTAGATATATCCCAACGCATATATCATTTTGCCCACATATATCCCAATCAGTGAAAAAAGAAGAAAAAAAAAATGTATTTCGAAACAGCCTAACACAGTTCATAATCACGTATGTGTGAAATGAATTTCATTATCTAAACTAAGAGGGTATATCTAGATTTATGCGGTAACTGGCTTTTATTATTCTGTTTGGTTGAACTCTTTATTATAGTAAAAACAATTATTATTATTATTTGTGTGCAAAGCAGCAATATTGTGCAAGCAAAACATTCAACCAATTTCTACAAAGAAAAATATTTATAATTTAAAATTAAAATCTCATTCAAAACAAATTCACTATATAATATAAAATTGTTTATGTACTTTTTTTTTAAGAGTCAGACATTCGACGACTACGTAATTGTTAAAATTAAACACATTAAATAACAGAAATAACAAAATATTTATACAAAATCAAATTTAGGTTAAACAAGTTGCACAAAGTTATTTCGAAGAGGCACTTACCGCCACGACTTTCATTATCCGCTGGCTTAAGCTGAAGGGCACGGTTCATCTGTAAATTAAAAAAAAAAAAAAACACCCATAAGTTCAAATGAATTTAATAAACTAAATTAAACGCAAAGTTTGAGGAAAATTAACAAATAACAGCAACTGCTACCTTAAGGGGAATAGTCTCCACTGGTCTATGGTTGGCTAGAAAAAATTCCTTTGAAGATTGGAATTCCGATGAGAAAAGCAAAAGAAATCCAATTTCAAAGCGAATCCATTTTAACGCTAAGGGTGCGTAATGAGCCGTGAAAGTGGTAACCGGCATTTCTCTTGTTTGTAATTCCAATTATATCATCGAGTAGATGTAAGGTGAGGATTGAGGCGATCCAAATGGAAACGCATTCATTTGGGGATGACAGAAAAACGGATTAGGGTATCCAGTGCGGATATAGAGTGACAAAGTAGCGGGAATTCCTAAGCTTGTTAATACCAACTATTTGGGCGATTGCATAAACGAATTACGCTAAGGTAGATGTACTTTGATGATACAAAAATAAATCGTATATTGGACGCAACAAGTTCGTGTGCTGAGATTTTAGACACCAATTATGAGGGACTATTGATTTTTCTACTTCTAAGGCTACGATTGCACGTGTCATTTTTCGTGGGAAATTTTGACACGCTTACGTCATAAAAATTCGTCCATTTCGTGGTCACTCGTTTGTCTTTTATGAGAATGATCGCCCGCGCGACCAGACGCTTGACAGGCGATCACACACGTAGTGACAGATTTGGGACAAATATTTACGTCATAATGACGTCGACTTGTCAAAGTTTGACGTGAAAAGTGGCGTGTGTAATCGTAGATCGTCTGTACCTATTGCAATGCTTTTTCAAGCGAAAGTTCGACAGTGTTTTCATTGCAGATTGTACCGGAACTACTGAGCGGATATCACCGGACTTATGTGTTACCTAATGAAGAAAACGACTCAATTTCATGATGTAGGTATGAAAGCAGCAAATCATAGCCCTAGGAAACCTCTACTACAAATCGAATCCGAATCCTTGATCCGATGACGAGATCTGCAGGAAGAGTGAGCTGATGCTGTGCTCATTTGCAAGAAAAAGGGGACGTTCAAGAATCTTATTTCGTAAGTCTGACAGCTGGCTGACTTGGGTTCCAGTTTTTTTTTTTTTTGGCTTGGATTGGTTAGAGAGTAATTAGCAATTTGATGAAACAAATATTTTCATTCGCAAAAAAATCGGGTTATTTCTTGATTGACAAAAAAATGGATATATACTTTTTTCTTAGACCATGCTCGTAGCTTTATATGTGCCGAGGAATGTTTTGCCGAAAAGTTAATATTTTAAAAGATATTTACAAAACATCCTACAATTGCTATATAAAAAACGCTCCTTCCAACGATTTTTCATTTGTTATTGATGTGATCTCTTAATCTATTCCAATTGGAGCGTCCAATGCATACTCCACTCTCCTCATCCTCTTTCACACACCGACAAGGATAACATACTCAATCTAGGACTTCACAGTTCACAGTCCACTTCCCCGTCCACAGCTCCACACTAGTGTTTGTGCTGAGATGAGAGATGAGATTTAATCTCCGGTCATCTCCATTCTCCAATTCCCCATTCATTAAACCGTGTTCTCGTAAGTGTTTTCCATTTGTTTTTTTCCAATGGATACTCAATACCCATTCTCATATATAGGTACCAAATAAGTAGGGAAACAAATTTTCCAATTCTTAGATACACCAAGAAATTTGTTTTGTAAAAATTCGTAAGATTCTCAATGCAGGAGTAATATCTTGCTCTATCTATCTTTTAATAATTTTTCAAGTTAGGGACCGGCATTGAGTAAAAATTCGTAAGAACTCGTATCATTCTGCGGATTCTGCATATTCCGTACATGTCCTAACCATCTTAGACGACTAATGCGTACTTTTCTGACCAGGTCGATGTCGCTGTACAGCTCGTAGAGTTCGCTGTTAAATCTTCTCCTCCAAATCCCGTCAACGCAAACGGGACCAAAAATCACTCGAAGAATTTTGCGTTCGAAGTGACCAGGAAGATCCTCATCCGTTTTTGCTAGGGTCCATGCTTCTGCGCCATAGAGCAGGACAGGGATGATGAGAATCTTATATAGAATCTCCTTAGTGCTTCTTGACAAGGCCTTACTAATCAATTGCCGTCTTAGGCCAAAGAAACAGCGGTTGGCAAGTGTGATTCTTCGCTTGATTTCTGATGTGATGTCATTATCAGAGTTTATAGCGGAGCCGAGGTAGACAAAGTCCCTAACTACCTCAAAGTTATAGCTGTCTATCGTGACGTTCTGTCCGATTCTTCGATGTTGTGTGTCCCTTCTTGTTGACAGCATATATTTTGTTTTACCCTCATTCACCACTAAACCCATTTTTGCCGCTTCTGTTTGCATTTAAGTGCATTAAATGTCCCGTACGTCGCGCTTTCGCTTTGGCAATAATTAATAAGTCGCAGGGACAATCGCTGTATGTTTGTGGCATCAGTCTTGACTTCCCATGTTCAATTGTACGTGGCTAGCTTCCTCATTGATTTAAAACGTCGACATTGTTACATTGTACTTCAGTTTAACTTTTGAATAAAGAACTTGAATTGACCGAATTAAATGAAGCAGCGTGTGCAGTGCATACTCGGAATCGTTATATTCATTACATTAACGAATTTGGGCGGAACGATGCCCGCCGAATCAGCTAGTAAACTAATAAAATATAAGGCTTGGCATTTAGGACGTTCATATCATAGCCAGTCAACAATAATCTTCCCAAGGCAACATTTTTTATAATGTCTAATCACCTTAAAACTACCATTATCATAATAAGTTTACGACTTGATTTTACAGCCCTTATATTACAACTCTGTTTACGAGCTGGCCGAACCTGTATTACTAGCCACCGATGTATGGCTTCTAACAAATTTCCCTCCAATCTAGAACCAATCAATTCCGTCAAAACTGTGTGCTTAGGATCACAACATGAAATCAATGTTCGCAAAAAGTTCGCCCTACACTATATTGACATACGTTCAATTTAAAAGCACATGAGAAAAAAAAAAGAAAAAGAAAAGTATTTTCCTTCATGAATTTCATATGCACCCTCATTTGGTGGAAATCTAGTTTATTTCCTGACTGAAAAAGGATTTCACCACTTTGCGTGTCTTCCCTAGTTTTCGTTTTTTTTTTTATTCAATTTATGTTGGCCCTTTTACATCAGACCGTAAAAAAAGGAAGACAGAACGATAACTAGGTTGACAATGCCCAATTATCTTATCCATTCGATGTTAGCTTTCGCATTATAAAGTTTCCGTCCGACTTTTTTTTTTAACGTAGACATGTGTTTGGACTGAAAATGTGTGTGTATAGCAACGATAAGATCACGCGCGTTCAGTCGGCATACTTTTGCGTATGGCACGCTGGTACACGTTCGATGAGGGAAACGTAATTTCCACTCATCGATTTTATATAAAATTTGTTCTACTCTTCGTTTTTGAAATTCACCCTTCCCATGAATTGGGAGGACAGGCAGACTGAGCTTTATTTTCTGCTGGTAGAGGGGATGTTACATTTTTACTCCACCAATATTTGTGATGTATCAACGCTGCCATTGATAGCATGTGGTAAGAGTTTTAAGGGGTGATAGTCAAATTTAACAAAATATCCGACAAAGAAGGGGATCATTGAAATAGAAGTGGCTATGACATTTAATAGCGAAGAGGAAGACGTGCGTGATATAGTGGTCTTAACACTTTGGCTGATTATGTTTCGTAGAACCGATATAGATTTGCTTCTGTCATCATTTCTGAAACGGAAATAGGTATGTGAAGCGTTTGTTCCTGTTACATTTTTAATAGGACAGAAATATTGTTTTTTATGTAGTGACACATATTTTTTCTCTGTCTGAGAGAATATTTTATTGCATGAAATACCCAGTTGCTATAGAGTAAGTTCTGTAAACAGGCTCTAGGTTTCATATGACACTCTGAACTGCTACTGCTAGTTGCGTAACAAATTTTGCTTGACTTTTTTTTTCTGACAATCGGTTATATGCAAAAGCATAGATATAAATCTCATGATATATATTTTATTTGCCTTGCCTTGTTTTCTTAATTTTTTCTGTGAACCCCACCTCAAACTATTAAAACGGATATTTACGTGATGATCAGTTCGAATGCTTTAGCAGGTGACCCAATCTATGTTAGAACAGAAGAAGTGGTATGACACACATTTTTTCTGTCGTGATAAACATTTCTTGTTCCATCTTAAAATAATCACAACTTCTATTCCTGATTATATATTTGCGTTTAGAGTTTCTATTTTAGAAATCACTAATCAGATTTGTGTTGTGCAATTTCTCTCATAACATATCTACACATAACAAAAAGTTATCGCTCTAAGTTAGATTAGGTTAGGTTGGGTTGGGATAGTCACAAAAGACCAGGCACCACAGCATAACCTGCGACGCCCGAGTCACAAGATACGACACCATTGCCACCCCCATGTTGAGACTCACTAATCATATTATATGTGAAAAACAAAACACCTCTCATGTCAAAATATGTCATGCAATACGACACAGTGGGCCTTACCAGTAAACATTTTTAGTTTCGACTTTGAATTTTAGTGGTTCACAGTGGCAATAGTTTCCATACAAATTTCGCAATTGTGAAGTTTCGCAAATTTAAAGTCGACACTAAAATTTGTTATTAGTACGGCGGAGTGGATCTATGTTAAGGACTCAAATTCTGACTACTAACTACGTAAAAATGTCGTGAATAATCAACCGAAAAATAAATCAATCTGAAAAAAAAAAAAAAAAAAAAATACAAATAAAGTGCACGACTGGGTCGAACAAAATTTTCTTGTTCGTCAAAAGTTTTGTTGGTTGTTTTCTTATTTTATTAGATAGGTAGGTATTAGGTTAAGATCTGAGAAGCTATGCTAGGTAAAAGAAACATGAAATATAGAAAAAGGAACACATAGTGTTAAATAATATTCACTTTTAATTTTTAAACGTTGAAGCTCTAGAAACAGCAATTCTCGCAAGTTCTTGTTAGAGAGCTATAAGCGCCTACTGTACTATTTTATATCACTTTACAAGTTTTTGAGTACGAGAACAAGTGTAGTAGGAGTTTTTGATTTTTGATCTGTTTGGAAATTATTTTCTTTTTGACTGGAACAGATTAATGAAGCTGGTTTAAGTTGTCAATGATTGGAAGTATTGGTCGTGATAAATCGATATCTTTACATATAAATATATGTATTTATATGCAAAAATTCAGGGATTTGTTTTTGAATTTGAAATAGCAGTTATTGACTGAATATCGCGATGAACGTGTGTGGGGGTGCAAATGAAGTGGGATATTCGGATTGTTGTAAATATTTTAAGGTGGGTACCAATTCAAAATGGTTGAAAAAAAGTAGAAGTGGGTAATATTTGCTAAAAATAAGTTTTGCGTTGCTGTTATTGCATTTTTAATAGCTGTTGCAATTTGAATTTTAAAGTGCGATATTGAGTTTTAAAAATGCATACCTATGAACAGAAAACGGCTATTGGGAAGTCATTTTTGAGAAATAACTAAAAAAACAGATTTATTCGAATTTTCTGAGAAAAACTAAGTACGACATCTTATTAAGAATACTGAAAATATCTTTAATATGTATTTTGATCAAAATCGTTAGAGCGGTTTTTGTAAAATTTGCCGGACAAAACAGTACCAAATATTGCAAAGTTTAGTTTGAAAAATACTATTTGTTAACTATATAGCTAAAAACCGATTGTATGTCATTGTTCGCGATGTAGGGTAAAACTGCGTAATACCGGTCATTTCAACAAAAACTAAAATAAAACGAAATTCGTTATTTAAATAATACCTTTACTTCACTTTTTATTAAATTTATATGTTTTTGTATTATTATAAACATAAAAAAAGGTAAATGAACAAAACGGAAAAAAGTTATACAAAAAACAAAAAAGGACAAAAATGACCGGTATTAGACGAATGGTCGGTTAATTCCGGTCAGCAATTCTGGTAATGGCGGTCATTAATGTTTATTTAAAATATACTTATATTTATTTTTAGTTTTCACATAAATCGCGAAATGTTTGATCTGTGTTGCAAGTTCATTTTCCTGGTCTTTGTTAAAAACCGTGTGTCACCCCAGAGATGGCTCATAGAAGTTTTTCTTTTTTAGACGTTCTGGCAGTGTCGAAAATGCTATTTTAGTAGACCTGGCCGCGGCGCGAATGGACATTTCCTTTTCATTAAGTTGGTTGGCGTTGTTAATAGCCACCTCTGACCACGAACCTCTGGAACTGGTTCTTGACTTAGGCTTACCCATGAATAGGTAATGCCGATCAGTTGACCGGGACTACCCACACGGGAGCGCCAAGGAAAAAAATGCAAAATGAAATTTTAAGTTAAGAAAAACAAAGTAAAACCACTGCAGACTAATAACAAACAACAACATAAAGTATGCAAAACATCACTGTATTTATAACATATAAGGAAAAGTACTTACTCTCTATTTTCTGATCACCTTTTCTTATAATAAATTGACCGAAAATACCAATAGATCTGAAACTTCCAAAGGACATAGACAAACTTAACAAACAACAGTCTGGTATGAAAAGAATCTTCGGGAGCACTTATCCATGCAAAGAGTTGGTGATTCAATGTTCCCATTCTCGAGATACAAGGGTGACCGGCATTACCGACTGACCGGCATTACCAAGTTTTACCCTAAGCATAACTTGTTTTTTAAAGTTTTATCGAAGTCAAGAATGGGGTTTTCGAGATATGAGCAGTTTTTAAAATTAGCGTTTTTGGTGATTCGAATTGAGAATTAAGGACACAACAATTTTAAGAACATCAGTATCACTCTTAGTTTGCATTTTGGTCAAAATCGTTATCGCCGTTTTCTGGTAAGCTAAGAAAAACTAAATTTAAAAAAAAGACTTTTTTCAAAAATCGATTTTACGATAATACCGAGAAAAACTAAGTATGATATTAAGTTTGAAAATGACCATATAACCTTAGAGATATGTCCAAATTTCAAAAGCACCGTTACTCAAACTTTTAGCCAAAAACTGGGTACGTAGTCATGGTAGCCTCACCCACCTAAGCTTAAATATCAATTTTGGTTGAAATCGTTAGAAACGTTTTCGAGCAAATCAAACTGGTACGAACAGTTTGTATGGCAAGTACCATTAATATTGAGGTTACCTTGCAAAATAAAAAACGGCCCCGAACCCTGAGCCCACAAACTCCAAATCGAAATCGGTCAGCCGTTTAGGCTGTATTCCTGCGGGACAGACAGACAGTCAAACAGACAGACAGACGGACAGGCGGACAGACCGGGCAGAATTTTGCGACCCACTTTTTTGAGTTGGTCTATCATCGTAATGTCAGAATTGATTAACATCTCGAGTTCGAAAATTTGTACGAAAACAATATCTTTCTCTTACTACGTAATGGAGAAAGTTAAGTACTCTCGTGATAGATATACATACTTACATACAGATTTGTAAAAGTCCCTTGGATCACAGTTGCAAAAACAAATAGATATGTATTTCGATCTGTCGTGATACAATATATTATTATGTCATCTGCCAACCACATTTCTATACAAACTTTTTCTATTCCTTCCAGCAACCACTGTCAGCAGCACTAAATACCTCGAATTTAATAACCTAAATGGGTTCAAAAATCCCGCCTCTACAAACTAGCAAGCGAGAAGTTCAAACATTGTTTCTCATTGGCATCTTTTGAATATTTTTGCTCGGTTATGTGAGTACACCCAAAAGAAATGTGGGTGATTTAAACGCACAAAATTGGGTAAATATTTTATCTAAACATGTTAAGAGATTCGTTCTCGCTTGGTGCCTTTAAAGCGCTCTACTGTACGTAGACGGTAGACCAAAACTCAGCAGTCGACGCCAGTAGTACCCAAGGGCAACTTAAGGCAAAATCCTTTCTTGATATTATTTAGTTTTAGTTAACGACCATCATTTGAGCGAGAACAGGATTCTAGGAAAATGTAAATGTTTTATCCCGTATTCAGTTTCTCGTCTCCCTTTTTGGGGTTATACCAATGCGAAGGAGCTATGGCAAAAAATAAAAGGACTCACTAAATGGTTCCGTAAGGGATGTTCGTCTTATTATCGTTATTTTGGTGAATTTGTGTTTTTTTTTTTTTTTTTGTCGTCCTCCTAACCAAATGGTAAAGGTTATGTGTATTTTGTGTGCTTTGCTTTATTTTGTAGGGACTATCGTAGGGGGCGGCTGAGGGTAATTCATTTTATGCGAATCATTCTCTTAATATTTTTCATAGGGGAGGCGCGCACTTAGACTGGTTTGTATACGAGTATGTATATCTGGGATATTCATTTAGATGTTTTACTGAAAAACTCCCAAACTTGGCGGAGATGAGAAAACATCTGGTGATTGCTTAAATCGATAAAGTTGTCGAATTTGTTTTTATTTTTTTTTATTTTTTTCAACGACAGCAAAAGTTGTATATATGTACATATATACAAAAGGAATGAAAACTCAGCTAAGGATATTCGTATAGAGTGGTGAAAATCCTTGTTTGGGTATTTTTTAAGAAACAGAAAACTTTCTCCTTTCGATAAAAATTGAGATATCGTGCGAAATGCATGAATGTCCTTTAGGATTATAAACGAAGGTCATGACAGAGCGAATTACTATATGAGTGTACACTTTTTGACAGAAATTTCATGAATTCGCTTGTAAATATATGTCAAAAGTTTGCGAGCAATTTTATTTGAAAATTTCTCCTTTGTTCGGAGGTAATCAAGGAGAAAATGACTTTTCATGAAGGACATTTGCCGAAGTGAAGGTCAAAATAATGAAAGATTGGTCTGTGGTGGATGGGTCTTTGTTGATGGTATGGGAGGGTCTGGGTTGGAAAATATTTTACATTTTCTAAACTGATTTAGGAATGTTACGGTACGGTGAGCTGACTTGTAGTCTGGCAAATGAGGTTAAGTGACAATTGATTGGCATTTCGGTGAACGGTCTCATTTGAGAAGATTTCAAATGTGAGTTAGATTATTTTCTATTGAATTCAAATTTGTGGAGCAAATTCTATCACGATATTTTTTTTTTGCGATACAAGCGAAATTGTAAATACACCACCAAATGCGTTCGGAGAGAAAGCGTGCTCCGAGAAGATCCCAATGGTGAGAGGATTCTACATGTAAGGCATTTCTATCATGACATGTGTATCTCATTAGGATCACGATCTACTTTGCTGATTTAGTTGACTTTGAGGTTATTTGTAGTTGATTTTTGAATAAAGCAAAAAGTTTGATTAAGGATTCTCTTGCGTACTGTCTCACAACATATTTTTTATATATCTAACGGTCGGCTTTTTGTCTATAACTTCCAACGACCAATCGCTGTAATTGGGGTACAATGTTCGACGACTCTAACAAGTGAAAGTGACTAAAAAATTTGTGTCGTGAGATTTATTTTCTCAGATATTTATTTATTTTATTATGAGAATTATGAGTGGAAAGTTGACAACACTTCATCTTTTTAACCATTAACTAAAATGAGAGAATCAAACTTTTAGCGGTAAGCAAATGAGAGAGAAATCATATGAAGTTGCCTTACTTAACCAATAAAATTGATAATTAATTGTTAGAAATTTCTATCATGACATAAATCAAAAATAGATTTCCTTGCACTTTCGTTTAGAATTGATTTGTTTATGCTTGTGTTTGGAATTGAGTGCTGACTAACAACATTTTTTAGATGAATTAGTGCAAACCGCCGCACTCCTATACTACGCCACTTTCTATCATGATACTTAAAAAAGTGAACCAATTACTTACAAAGCGCTAGCACATATTTTTTTTGCAAGGAATACGATAACGTATAGATTCAAATTATAATAATCGAGCGCCATTCAAAAAGAACATCTTTCAAGATTTATATACGTATCTATTTCTATCATGACACAACACAGTTAGACGATTTCTAAGGAAAGGCATTCCATTCTATTTTGTATACATAAACCTTTATTCCGGTAAGTGGTAAGCAAGGTTTGTGTCTAGTAAATTTACTTTTTACGGAAACTCAAATAGTCCTTAATTGAAGGATACTTCTGAAGTTTACGCCAAAAATTAATATCAAGAACTCCATATAAGACTATAACTAATTTTAAATTGTTACCACAATTGCAAAGTTTATCGCATTCCTTCGACAATCACACATTCAACACTTTCGGCAATTGCCATATTGTGACATTTCAATCCCCGTCAAGGTGAATCCTTTGAGACCTAAACGCATCTCATAGCGATTCAATTGGGAGAGAACTTTTCAAAAGCAATTAAGCTCTATCACTTAAATGACATCCCAAATGTCATTCAGGGATGCTGACGGCTGCTGGTATACCAACTATGCACTTAAATGACTCTACTGGGGTCTCCACGAAACTATTACTTTATACAATCTGAAAATACCAAAAAAAAAAAAAAAACTTTTCTGCTTTTCACTCTTTTATCCATGAGAGGAGTGAAAATTCCCTTGCTGAAAATAACGATAGAAATATGAACCCTTAATTTTCACATCCTCCTGCACACTCGGTCCTCTGCGAGTTTTTGTGTAATACGATGACAATTGCTCCGTAACCCGCACACGTATATACAATACAAAGCTATGGTGAAAATGACTCCTTGAGGGGATGTCATCGCAGCAGCAGACGAGAATTATTATGACTCACCTTCATCTGGGGTTCATCAATTTGACTGAATGGTTGCACACTCTTTTCATCTTTTTTTTGTTGTTGTTCACGTTTGCCTTTGAAGGAAATGGGCAAATATGTCTTTAGTAAAAAGAAAGCTAGTACGTGTATACGCGCGCGTAATTTGTCCTTGTCCTTATGTAATGATGTCACGTAAATTGAAAAAGGCAAGTTTTCTATCAAATCGTGTAATGTCTCTCTGGTGCGCTCAGTTGTACGGATTCTTCTTATTGCTATTTTGGCTTAGTTATATTATTTTGTTTGGCAGGGGATGGTTGTAATGTGAACGATGTACAAAGGGAAGTGTACCTATGAGGCTAGTTTATGGGGCTGTACATATTTCAGAGCCTTCAATATAAGAGTAGGAATGATTCTAGAAAGTGATTGGCACAGCATTGGGCGCCACTTTTATTAAAACCTACTTCATTGAAAATTCAAAAAAAGGCGGTGGTTGCAATACACATTCATAACACCTTCCAATAGAACAATGCATGTGAAGCCAGAACCCATAATTCAAATTGCCAACAACAATGCCCCAAGTTTTTCAACTAATTTTCAACTAAACAACATTGTTACGACATTTTTAAATTTATATATGTAGACCCCCACTTGCGTGCTTCAAAGTTTATCCAGGTCAACAATTTTATAACAATTTAAGTAAATTTGTTCGACAGGAAAAAATACAACCTGCAAAAAAAAAACAAAAACCTAAAGCCAACCCCATCTCACAGCTGTAAATACAACGACAGCCACTAAACAACCGGAAATAGCCCCCTATCAACGACAAAACAGCAACTAAACTGTGTCGCATGTAGGTGCTTACAGCTCATGGCTTCGCAATACCAGAGTAACTACAAATTAAGTAATTGCAATTTACCTATACCCCCATGCTCGCAGACATAGAACCGGTCTACCTAAAAGTGAGATAGGCATGGTACATAGGCCGCATTTGCCTAATAGCATTATTACGACTTATCCGATGAGTACCGTATTTTAATTTAATTATATGCACATCTAAATAAGCGAAAATGTTGTGTCGGGCACGAGCCCAAATGCCCACCTATACCCGCTCATATACATCAATCCAGGGCGGTGTTTGGAAACTAATGTGCAGCTAACACCAATTGTAACCGCTTTAACGCAGTTTAATCGGTGACATTTTTTTGTGCTTTTTTATTCTTTTTTTTTTGCATTTTAAATTGTTTAATGTTTGTTTCGTGTGAAGAGGTCCTTCGTGCGACAGTGAAGGGAGGGGAAAGAAAAATGTATTTTGCATGTGGCTTAAGGACACTTTATTTTTCGCTCTCGATTTTGTTATCCATGGGGGCAAGCAATTCTAACAATGGGCGCCAGTGGAAGCAAAATTTACGGAATATTCCCATTTCTATTGTTTTTGTCCTGGATGGTTGTTTTTTTTTCTTTCGCTCTGTCAGAATTTTTTGAGTTTTTATGGGTTGTTTTTTTTTTTTGTTAGCCGCTCACGTAACTATACATGGTGAAGTAAAAATATCTTTCATAGTTTCGTTTCGTGCGGCAGATGCAAAAGTTACACTAGAAAGCAACTGTGTGGATTCAAAAAAAAATATGCACAAAAGATGTAGCAACAAAAACTATTGTCCCAGAACTGTGAAACAGGACTAGAGCACGGCCCCTTCACATTTTTATGCATTCAATGTGTGTTTGTGTCCGTGTCCGTCCGGCTTTGGATGTGAAATGCCTTTGTCCAACACACCAATTCCCATCTCATATTCACATTTCACACTCGCATTTGTGCGGCTGGCGCGGGGTGCTATAAGGACGCTCGGCCCCATTCCCATCCTCGGCGTATAACGAAAATGCAATTAAAAGAACGTTTTATAGCTTTTGTAAAGCACTTTCTATTGTTTTCGAAAATTGAGTGTTATCAACATATCCAGCAGTTTTATAACCACCCGCTGTGCAAATCCCACCACACAGACACATACACAACAACAGCACATAGCATCGGTCGCTCAGAAAAGTCCTATATAATCAAAAAGTTAAGTGAAAGTTGCATGGCGCGGTGTCGAACAATGCATTCTGTTTGCCCGAGATATCTGGAACGTTTTGCTTTTATCTCTGCCATCAAAATCAATGAATTCCCAATACACGCCGAGTGTACGGGATATGATTTTGATTTTTAACCAATACCATACCATCAGCATCGCAGGCGATAGGCATGCGATCGACAAAGTTGTTTTATTCAAAATACATCCAACAATAAGAGATACAAAAAAAAAAATTGTTTAACAAATAATAGATACAAATAAACAATGGTGGCCGGCTATGTGGTGAAATTACTTGGTAATGGATGGTTGCATATAATGGCGTACACGCACGCATTGTTTGAGTAATGGTGGGCGCAGAAAAAAGGAATCCTTCGTTGGATTTTAGCTTAGTTGCTGGGCTTAAAAATTGCTATTTTACAATAGCTGTGATAGATCAGCACATGAATTCAATTAAATGGATGGTCTGTTAATGGAATTGAAATCCCGGTTGGATGGTGAAAAGCATATGCTCCAAGTAATATACAACTGTGTCATGATGGTAAGAAGGTCCTTTAGCTGTTTTTTTTTTGTTGTATCACGGTTTTATTTGCTCATCAATTGATGTGGATGTCTAAAAACCAGCGTACAATGGCGATTTGACGGGTCTTTGAAGGTGTTTAGGGAAAACTTGGTAACTGGCGCCCAGAAGAAAGACCTTTTTGTCAGCGCTAACCATGAAAAGGTATGATTTAATATCAGTGATTTTGACACTTGAGTGTGCCCACATATTTTTTAAAAACTACGATCAGAATGCACGAAGAATTTTTACAGTAGATCGACGATCTTTAAGAAGGGTGGGTACTTTTAACCTTCGATATCTGGCAATGCTGTAACTTTGGCATCTGTTTCAGACACTCGTTAAAACATACAGTTCCAAGCAAATTTTTGCCATAGAACGTTGCTCGAATGTGGCAGAAAAACGATCATGAACAATCGTTACATCTCTGAAAGTGAGCGTAAATAATCAAAAATGCCGTTTGTACATCAGTAAAAGCCCTAAATAAATTCACATGGAACATAGTCACAAGCAGAGCTTGACCGATCATTGAATCGTTCTTCTTTGAAGACGATGCTGGAGCAGCCGAAACCGTCCACCGTGTTATCGATTCAGAATAGCGCCACAGATCACTTACCCCAAGCCACGATCACTTTATTGCGTACTTTCGCCATCGGACGCCTATATAAAAAACCTTATAGAAAAATGGTGACTAGGGCCCCCAGCCTGCTTTCTGTTAGGAAATTCCAAGTCAAAATTGTATGTCCCCAAGTAAACGACCGAAGACGCTTTGAAGGACAATATACCTACGTAAATAAATCGACATTAACATTACGAAAATCGTGATATTTAAACGATCGATTTAAATTTAGTAACGTGTTAGGCTTCCTGATATATCAAATCTTAAAGCAGGAAATCTGACAGGACACCTTCGAGTATTACAAATGATTCAAGATGATCCTGTGATCAAAGTATCAGACACCATGCTTAAAAGACTTCGCTTCTCCAGAAAATTTAAGATAGTCATATCTGACAGGAATACCTGGAGAACCAACCAATTCGTAACACGACCGGGATCACAAATCTGGTACACCGACGCGACGGTTCAAAGATGGAAGATGAAGCCACCGGTGCTGGGGTCTATGGGCCTAGGTTCCAAAGAGCCGTAGCACTAGGAAAATCACCAGACATTTTTCAAGCGGAGGTACACGCCATAGAGATATGTGTCCGGGAATGCTTACGGAGGCGCACTAAAGGTGCCCATATCTACATCCTCTCAGACAGCCAGGCAGCCCTTAAGGCCCTGGGATCGTTTTCGATCAGATCAAAGCTAGTCTGGGAATGTTTCAATCTCCTCGAAGAACTGGCAAAGGTCAACACAGTCACTGTTGCTTGGATACCAGGCCATGAGGGATTTGAGGGCAACGAACGAGCAGATTGTCTGGCGATAAGGGGTGCATCACGCCTACTCACCGGTCCTGAACCCTACTTCGGGTTACCTTTGAGCTACATACACTCAAAATTCAGGAAATGGGAAGATGATCACCTTGCCGAATACTGGACGGAATCAAAGGGACAGAGGCAGGTAAAAAGACTCATAAGCCCAGCTCGTAGTAAAGCAAAAAATTTACTTGAGCTAAGCAAAGAAGATCTAAGGATCCTAACAGGTTATCTTACTGGTCACTGGCCACTAAGATATCATCTCAAAAAAATTGGACTTTCCGACGATGACTCCTGTCGACTCTGCGGAGAAGAGGAGGGGACAACGGAACACATACTCTGCGAATGTCCTGCTATGGCAAGGGGCAGAGCGATCCATATGCAAAGGGCGATTTTAAGTCCTGCAGATATTGGAAACATGGAACCAAGAAGGGTGCTGAGGTTTATAAAGAGCCTCAACAGCTCCCTGGGTTAAATAATAAAGGCCAAACACAATAGATCTCTATTGGTCGCAGTGTATAGGGCCTAGCACTTACAATTACAATAGTAACGTGTCAACTTTCAAGTTTGAAATACAAAAATGTTCTAGGAGAAGTCGTCAAGAATTAAAGCACGGTTTATAAGAGTCCTAAAAACTCATTCTCCTCCCATCTCATAGTGCTTATATTTATAATCGTAACTTACCACCAGCAGAAAATGCACTGGTGAAAGGATGCAGCCTTGTGTTACCTCACTTTGAATGCTGAATTCATAGGACTAACCTACATATGCAAAAAGTGAATGTTAAATAATTTGTAGTCTGGATAAACAAGTTAAGTTGCCAGGAGTGCCTGATGCCGAACGCTGAGCTGGGATGGGATATTTGAGTGATTTCTTTCATTTTTGTGCGTGTCAAATTGTTGCTTCATCGATGCTACTCAATTTTGATATTTTGATCTTGATCACTCCTATTGCTATCCCATTCCCAAAAGCCCTCCAAGTCCACTGTTCTGCTAGTTATTTATTGCGTGACGATGGTACAAACACAAAACCATCGAACGCAAATAACTCTGCAATTAAATTCCGTTCGTCAAATTGCACTAAAGCCGTCGAAACTAATTACTCCCTTAAATCGTCTATTTCAATTAGACTGGCTTATGGCTGTTAATTTTCCGTATTTCTATGAAAATAGCCATTCATGGAGCAGCAACAGACTCCGTCTGTATGAGAATGCCTGTGAGTGCCTCGACGTCCGTTACCTTATATAGAAATAGATTGAATGCAATCCCCCAACAGAGACCATTTCTATCTTTTTGTTTTCAAAATCCTCTATTAATCCTGTATTTAGTTTAGTATTTTAAGCACAACGATTTCTGCTACTTATCCTTGGAAATCCTGTTCGTTTTTCTTCTGTTTTGTTGTTTTTTTGTTGTTTTTTTTTTTTGCTTTTCACCATAACAATGGATAACGATATCCGTCTGATGGGTGAGCGGGCAAAAGAGCCACCATCAGCACAACGAAAGAGGAAGAGAAAAAACAATAAAAATAAATAGAAATCTAAATAACCGAACCGAAACGAAGCTCCCTTAATGCCTGCCACTGCTATGGTTAAATGGCAATTGTTGGACAGGACGAACAAAACAGACGCAAAGGTGTACCGCACTACATATACGACTCTAGTGTTAGTGGTATGAAATGCCAGGTGAATTATTTAGTGATGGCCACGTTGCGTGGGTGTAGTAAGTAAGTATATCGTATCTGGCTCTAGAGGGAGATAGAGATGTGTTTGGTGGTAAATGGTGCAAGCTTTTGGATTTTTGTCGGATGCTTAATATTATTTTTATTATAGTGTTTCCTTGAATTTGTGCTAAGGGAGTGCTAATTGCGAATATTTGTCTCGATTCGGTGAGGCTTTTGTTGCTGGATTTTATGCGAATTACGTGTGCTTAGAAACAGGTACCTACTACGGACTGTTGTTGCGGATTTAACATTTTCAGACGATGATGCATGGGTAAAGGTACATATTGCGTTGCAGTGTTTTTATCCAATCGATTTTAATGTAAGAGATCTAAATTTAGTCATTGAACTCCCAAAGTGACTTTAAATAAATCTATGAATATAATTTCCTTTGGCTTAGGGAGGCCTTAAAAGTCGCTAACAAAAGGGGCAATTGCATCAATTCCTCAATTGCATGCAGGCCCAAAACTAGATGCCAAAAGAAACAGCAAACTTATCTCTACTAGTAGAAAAAAAGTCAGTTACTTTTGGAATCAAAAACGGGACATACATGATTGGTAAGTGCGCTCGTAGAATGGGAGTATCCCACAGCGTTTTTTTGTAGGGGTGGGAGAAGCAACTCCTCCACCTAATTTACAATTTTGCAGTTCTTACCACTCTGCGCAAGACTGACTTGAGCTTACTTCATTTAAAACCCTGAGCGACCTGTCTCGCGTTCATCGTATTAACAATGGCTTCAAATTTGCTACAGAGTCTTAATGGCTCATTTTGACCACCAACACGCGAGTAGATTTATTCAACCATCGTTTCTGCATCGTACTAGCTAACTATCTTACAGACGGTAATGGAAAATGCTATAGGCAGGTTCGGTAACCCTTTGAACTTCCTAAAAAGCAGACGGAGTATCGATCACCCAGGGCATCATATTAGTCCAAAAGGGTTGGAACTTACTTATATACTGCTCACATCTTCTTCAAGTAGGTTTTTTACTCAGTAACAAATCTCTCACTATAGCAACTTCTTTCCTTAACCTTTATAACTACTTGCTTACCCTACCCCTCACTTCACCTGTTCGGTGAGTAATCCGAAACATAAATTGAACACATCCACTGTAGATATGTCAAGATGGCTGTCTTTTTATATTCCTTCTTTTTCTTTTTCCGTCTTTTTCTTTCTTGCTTGACTCCGTTCACTTATTCAAATAAAAGTTTTCTGTTTAGATCTAACTCATCATTATAAATAAATAGTTGGCGCAACAGGTCCGGAGAGACCCTTGGCCTAGCTTCTCACAACCATTCGTTTTGTGTGAGTTTCTCATTTTTGGAACGAAAGGAAGGGATCTACAATTTTATGCCGACTCCAAACGGCCAATTGAGAAGCTCTTTCAAGACATTTATACTCTCGGATGTTTGTCAGACGTTCGCGAGAGGTAGCGCAGCGGAAAAAAACCCAATCTACTCATCATTACCATCTACAAATATGGTCTTATTAAATAGCTAACTAACTCAACATAACCTTTGGCATTAAATCGGGGCATTGACAACTTATCAACCATATAAAGCCTTTCTGTAATAAGTCAAAAGATTTCCAAAAATTGAAAAGGGATGATTTCGGCATCCAAGTTGAATTTAAAAACCACTGGTACTGAAGAAGCCTAACATCAAATTTGCATGACGAATATACTGACTCTTTTGCAACGCATATTTTTTCAATTAGACGCACTCAGCTCTAACCTAAAAGGCTCTTAACTCTCCACAATCAATGCATGCGAAATGGTTGAAGAGTATAGCGGCCAACGTTGCATAACAAATTTGGAGTGGTGAACAAGGAAAATTACTGATCCGCATTGCACAGTTGAAATTCCTGAAATGATGCGCAGTGAATCGCTTCAGTTACTTTTAAGTTGTGCTTAAACTTTCAGATCAAAATCCGATACCTTGTTAAATATGCCAAGATGTACATCAATACCGAAAATACAGTGCATCGGCGAAGTCAAAATCACAAAACTCTCTCTCTCTCTCTCTCTCTCTCTCTCGCATCAACTGCTTATTACCCTACACTTGAACTGATCATCTTCTAGACTGTTGGAAATACTCACTCATAACTCCAATTTTTAAATCATTATCAAAGAGACATTTCGAAAATAATAGGCCTATAGAAAAGCTACAATTGTGTCCTAAAATATTCGAGGCAGCTGCTGCTAAAAAGTTCTACTTAGTTATTCGCAACTATATTTCTGAATTTCAGCCCGGTCTTGTAAGTGGTAGATCAACCCATAAAAACTTTGTTATTTTTACTTATTACTGTCTTGAAAACATTGAAAAACCTCTTCAAATAGATTGCGTGTATATTGATTTTTCTAAAGCCTTTGATCGTCTGCAACACAATGTTCTTCTAAAACTTTAACTTTTTGGAATCATTCTAACATTTAAAATTGATCGGCAGTAACCTGTCCAATCGCAAACAATTTGTTAAATTTGGATCCTTTTTCAGGTGTTCCCCAAGGAAGCCATATTGGGCCTCTTCTCTTTTTTTCTTTTTATCAAAGACTTACCCTCTGATGATCTAAAGAACTACAAGACAATAAACTGAACAAACAGTACCTATGTCAGAATTCTTAGCGTTACAAAATAATTTAAACCAATTAAATGATTGGTGTGTTCGTAATTGTCTATGTTTTAATATTAAAAAATGTACGATACTCAATTTAAGTAGAAAAAAGGATTTTTTTTTAATAGGAAACATGACATTGAGCAGGGTTTCAGACCAAAAAGGCTTAGGAGTCATCTTTATCACTGAGCTAAACTTTTCATTGCATATAAAGGGTGGGTCATCTAGTGGTTTATTTTTAAAACCGTAGGTTATTTTGACACTGGGAGCTGCCTTCCGCTCAAAATCTAGACAAAAAGTCAGTATCATACCTCCGCGGAACAAAATGATTCACTTTGCGCTTGAACAACATTGGGAAATATTGAGAATATATTTCCAAAGCTAGTGCCATGTAGCCCAAACAGTGAGTTTTTTGAAAATACGTTTTGGCCGAAATGAAGCACACACCGCGCTTGCTGTACGCAAGTTTGTGCAAAAAGTGAGTAAGACTCGGATGCTAGTGGACAACACTCGTGGTACATGCAACATTGTAATTCTATAATTTTAAAACTAATAATAAAGAATTTAAGTTTTCTAAAGTTTTTTGAAAATTAAAAAACAAAATAAATTAAATATAGGTAAGATTTAAGGTCGAAAGGCAATTATTTTAAAAATATTGTTAATTAAGAAGCTCCTTAATGACAGTTATATATATTCTCGGATGTTTGGCAGACGTTCGCGAGAGGTGGCGTGTCACTGTCACTGCGTCTACGATTTTAGTTAAAATACACAAAATATAATTGAGGTAAAAGGATCAAGTAACACATCACATCGAAAACAGCAAACTTGTTCTTGTATGTCCCCTTCATTCAGGTTGTCTTACGGGGCTTTCAAAGGTACAATCAGAGGATGAAGCAAGCAACTAACAGTACATTTTTTATAAGGCCAACGCTTCTCGATTCCTTGAAAGGTTTTAACTCTATGTAATTCCTCTCCTCAATCCTATGTAGTTAACTTGCAACATTAGGTGTTTTTTTATTTATTTTATTTAAGACATCAAAAACGCCTTAAGTTTTTCTCTATCCCCCAATAGTAAGCAAGCTGTTGTCTATAGCTTTAACTACTTTATTAAAATTTACGTCTCCCCAGCGATCAGTTCTCGGTGCTCTAGTTTTTTCTATGTTCAGGTATTCATGATCTGTCGTCTGTTTTGACTTTTTCACTTTCTTCTTACTAATACTATACAAATTTTTCCTTATCTTATGTATTTTATTTTTGACAGCCTGCTGGGTGCTACCAAGTCCCGTAGTCTCTGCTGTGTTACCCAGTCGCCACAAGCTTTTCATTGAGTCTTATTCCAGATGCAAACCAGGAAAATCAATTAAATCTTATCCGCTACAACAAGTCTCTAGGCCCAGCTTCTCTAAGTCACTTGTATCCTTACAATTCGAATTTGTATTTTTGATCCAAATAACCCCCAATTGACCTTCAATAAAACCATATACGCACTTCACCTATACGCTATGCACCCTAATGCGAACAAAATGAATGAAATTACACTAATCACCGAAAATGGAATTATGCAAGGACCCGCACCTGACTATCCGGGGATAAAAAAACTCCCAAATGTGGACAGCACCAGCCCAAAATAATTACAAACTGCTGGGGACACATGCGGACACTATAATTGCACTAGGATCCATCCACAGTCACACATACTTCCTATACGAGAACAGACCTCTCTATGCAGCCCACATACACTACCTACGCTATATAATTGTGTAGCTAAATTAGTTGGTAATGTGATTTATTGGGTAAATCATGGAAAATTATGCCAACAAAAAAGTTTTTTCTTTTTATCTTTTTATTTTTAGTATTTCGCTTGCCGTGTAACGAAGGTAAACATGGTGAAACCTAATTACGGTTCAGTTCGGTATTTTACTGTCCAAATAAAACACACATCGGGGGAGCACGCTTTGCAGTTTGTTTTAGGTGCTTTTACGGTAATTTCGTTTGTCCTGCGTGTATTTACTTTATTTATATCTACATCAAAAAAAAAGAAGAAAGAAACACTGTACAAACTGCTATTCGGATTGAGGCTCGCTGTTTAAATGTATTTACAGTAAACACACTTTGATACAGAAATACAAATAAATGAAAAGAAGAACAAAGTGATGATGATTGAATGGAAAATGTATTTTTACTTTATCACAAATGTACAAACAAATGGGGAATCAGAGCTAGAACACAACTGTTGCTATGGTGTTTTGTTGGCCGTCAGTAAAAAAGAAGGAGCCACGGGGAATAAATTAACCATAGAGCTTTTTGAATATCCCAGTTGTTGCTAGTAAAGGGTTTTCCAATAAGAGGTGTTATTTTGGTATTCAAAGAGAAATGCTATTTTTTGAGATAAATGATCGGATGTTTATTTAATAATAAAGAGGAAGGTATGCCGTTAATAAAGAAAAACAACATCAGCTAAATGGCCACCACGAGCACGCATACACTACACGACCTTTCACAATAACACTTCTTATTTAATAACATTTTATAATATGAAAATTAAATTGTGAATTCATTAATATTACTCACAGATCTGTATGTAGAAACTGGTATACAAAAGACAAGAGTCATCTTTATGCAATCGCCAACGGGTGCAGTATGTACGACAAAAAGTTGAGTCTATAGAGTGTTTTCAAAGTTACCAGAGACTATTCAAATCATCATTATAACAAGGTAAAGGCCAGTGCAAGACTATGTGACTGAATGGCCTTCCAAAAGTAGAAAGATCTAGATCTCTGGTTGTCTATATAGGGAGAGTCTTAAAGACCACTTTTAAAACAGAAGTGATTTTTATTGATGTGTAAACATCTAAGCGCGCGTTATTGGAATCTGGTGGAGTAATTCCACACATTTAACTTGCGGGGACGGAAATGCGTCACTGTGTTTTATCATTGCATACATTTTATCATTGCATACATTTTATCATTGCATATATTTATGAGCTGAGGCATATTAATTTCAGCTTTTTGTTGATGTGAAATAAAATTTCTCCATTTCGTCCTTGCACCGTACTCAGAAGAAATTTCAAGAATTCTGCAGGGAGATTATCATCTTTTGCCAAAGATCATAAGCGGAGACTTCAATATCAATTTTGCAACTCCAGAAGCTCAACCATTTATTGATTGTATGCAATATAAATTTAACCTTCAAATGAACTCCAACCGGAAAATTTCAACAACACGATATGGAACAACCATCGATGCTGTCTTCCAGCGAAGTCTAGATAGATTACAGTCTCGAATGTACAGATCTTACTTCAGCTACCACAATCCGATTGTATCTATTCTACCGAAACCAGCACAGAACGAATAAATTATTGTTATTTCACAATATATCAAGAATACGGTTATTACAATTCCCTCTTTTCTCAATGACGTGTATCAAGCCACACACATACCGCACGCACGGTGTTTACACATACACATATTTCGGGACTGTTGGATACAGTCGCACCAATTTTTTTTAAACAAGTATCTTATGAGGAAGAAGCCTACCTTCAAATGTTTTTTAGGACATTTTTCTTGCTTTTTTGACAAATTTGTACAATCCGAAACTTGATACGTATATAGATGACGTTTCTGGCAATTGTCTTTGAACACCAAACTTATGGCCAAAAACGTTATTTTAAGAGCTGTGGAGCTTTTCTAATACATGATTCTTATAAATTTTGTACCTACCCCTAAAACTAAGCAATTGTGTACCTTATTTTAATTCCGGGGAATAATATTAATATATCTGCGATGTGTTACCGATGGTTTCTCGGTTTTTCGACATAATTTGTTTGCTCCAAAATTTCATAACAACGTCCATCAAAGAGTCCTTTATTTATACATTTTTTTTTCGCTTCTAAACAAAAACATAACTATCGAAAATTGTGGGTTGTGGTACAATTTTTACTACTGCATCTTTATAAAATGTGGGGTCGATTTTTGACCAAAAGCGAAATAGTAAAAATCGTACTCAAAATTGAAATTCGATTTCCGCAAGTCCAGTAAGCATAAAGAGGTGCCGTGACATGATATAAATCTGAGAATTAGACTTTGTGAGACCTTGCGAAAGCGTCATAATGGCAAATTTTAGTACTCGACCTTATGTGGCCTTCCCAAAGAGTCGTAAGTCAAAATTGTTTGGAGACATAAGACCAAATATAGTTTTTCATATTTTTCAAATACGTCGAACCTTATAAATAGAAGTCTAATGGGCCATTTATTTCAGTCTAACTTATAGAGGTATTCCAATTACCCAGTTTCTCACTTATCCAGGTAAAGCAAATATTTGTTTCACTTAAGGAGGCCTTCAAATTAAAACGTCTTTGGGCAAGCAAACATTTTTTTTAGCGAAAAACACGGTTTTTGTTGCATGTCTGTCAGAGGTTAAAATAAATAAACTTGAAAGTCTGGTCCAATTACAGAGGTTAATTTATAAAATATAAGTTTCACTTGTAGAGGTGGAAAAAGTTTCACTTATCTAAGTATAGAGTTATTTGTTGTTGGAAAATGAAGGTGCACCAGCATTAGGCCCACTAATAGAGGTATTCAACTTAGCCAGGTCCCACTTAGACAGGTTCGACTGTAATAGAATGTAGGTATTTTTAAACATTTTTTTTTTTTGTTTGTAAGAATTTTAAAAAGTAATAAGAAACAATCCGTTTTCGTATTAAAAAATTCCCGGGAAAATTCGTGCGAATCATAGAATACAATACATATGGGGGGGCTGCAACCCCCCTACTTGGAATCACTGTGTGGTGGTTGGAGCGGGTGCGAGGTTGGGTATGTTATGTTGTTCATATTAATTTTTCGCATGCATTTAAATAACTTCGCATATACCCATCCTTTAAACAGTGACCCCAAGCAGGGGGGTTGCAGGGGGGCAACATACCCCAACCCATACAATATTCAAATAAAATTCCATGGAAAGCGAAATTAAACTCAATTGACCAAGTATCAAAGCTCAAATTATAAAATGTGGCCTTTATGTCACTTTGTCAAAGCGTCAATAGGCCAAATTTTTAGATTAGCATTATGTGACAGTACCCGAAGTGATCCTCGCCACTGAGCACGATTTTGTTTTTCTAAAAAAGAGCGATTTTCAAAATAAGTTCAAAATAAGCGGTCTTCTGATGTACATCTTGTTATCATAACTAGGAGAACCCAATGGCCAAAACTTGACCACATTCTAGGAAATAGTTGTAGCTTACATTTATAGATCCAGCTAATGGTAGCACATTTATTACTGTTCCCATATGACTGCATATACGCAATTTCCATTGACGTGTGGTATTTAAGGTACCATGTAAAGGGTGGTTAAGTTTTAAGGGCCGATGTTGATTTTGAATAAAATACAAATTATTTAGGAAATTATTGTCATTTCTTTTTATTATGATAATATTGGTATGGTTCAGTTATGTATGGAACAAAATATCGGCCAAATGGCCGCCGCGACCTCGGCGGCACACCTCCATCCGATGGTCCAAATTTTCGATGACGCTGAGGCATAATTGAGGTTCTATGCCGTTAATGTGCCGAATTAGCTCATCCTTTAGCTCTTGAATTGTTGCTGGCTATCGATGTACTATTTTTCTTTCAAATAACCCCATAGAAAGAAGTCCAACGGTGTCAAATCATATGATCTTGGCGGCCAATTGACATCGCCAACGCGTGAGATAACACGGCCATTAAATTTTTCGCGCAAAAGAGCCATTGTTTCCTTAGCTGTGTGGCAAGTGGCACCGTCCTGTTGAAACCACATTTCGTCCATTTGCGTAAATGCAAATCTTTATGCATAATGTTCATCAACGACGAGCGTGAGAGGTGCAATTGTTGGGCACGACGACGAGTTGAGGTGGACAGCTCTTCAGCCACACTATCGCGAACAGCAGCAATATTTTCTGCAGTACGAGCTGTACGAGCATGCACTGGTGTTTTCACATCTCCTACCCGGTTTGCTCAAATTGTTGCACGATTTTTCCGATTGTACGCACATTTGGACGATTAAATTGACCGAAAGAATCACGAAGTGCACTATATGCATTTTGATTTGAACGCCCATTTTCATAATAAGCCTAAATAACTTCAACGCGTTGCTCGATTGTATATCTTTCCATTATTCAAATTGAGTTAGTCTGATATTCAGGAATATCAAATGAAATGCAGAAGAAACTTGACGTTTAGGTGTGGTTCACATTCAATATCGGCCTTAAAAATCAACCATCCTTTAGCAAGGTAGCATTAACTTTTAATTCGAAATGCTTAGCAAAACGAAACTACCAACGCAAACTCATTGAACCGCAACTCCGTAAAAATAAAGCCACGCTTCATTCAATGCAATTTGTGTTTTGCTAATTTTTATTCCTTGTGACAAAACATTCATGCGGAAATCAGATTCCCTCTCAACTAAAAAAAACCTTCATCCTGCAAATATAATTATTAGTCAAACAACACTAAACAAACAACTCCAGCATTTGAAGGAAAATCTACGAGCGCATATTCTCCGCTGCAACTATATCATAAATAAATCAGTAAAACCATTGGAAAAAAAAAGTCCAAATTTCATTCACCCCGAATATGTTGTATCGGATTTTTGCACTCAAAAAATAAATAGTATAAAAATACAAATGAAATCTTTGTACAAATACGAACAGAGAGAATTTGTAGAATGCACAAATGTTTGGTACATAATACAAATATTCGTTGTTTTGACAAATGTCTAAAAATTATTAGATTCGTTGACTTTGTACATTCAACGAATTCACCTTTGTAATATTGTTCAAAGCCGCAATTATTAAAGGTACGAACATTGTTCGTCGATTGTACAAAGGCTTGTTAAATAGTACGAATGGCGTTCGTAAATTTACAAATGACGTCAAAATTGATTAGTTGGTAACTTTAACAACGCAAATAATATATTCGTAGAAATACGAACATTCAGCCGTTCGTCGATTGTACAAAGGCTTGTTAAATAGTGCGAATGGCGTTCGTAAATTTACAAATGACGTCAAAATTGATTAGTTGGTAACTTTAACAACGCAAATAATATATTCGTAGAAATACGAACATACAGTCATTCGTCGATTCTACAAAGGCTTGTTAAATAGTACGAATGGCGTTCGTAAATTTACAAATGACGTGAAAATTGATAAGTTGGTAACTTTAACAACGCAAATAATATATTCGTAGAAATACGAACATACAGCCGTTCGTCGATTGTACAAAGGCTTGTTAAATAGTACGAATGGCGTTCGTAAATTTACAAATGACGTCAAAATTGATTAGTTGGTAACTTTAACAACGCAAATAATATATTCGTAGAAATACAAACATACAGCCATTCGTCGATTCTACAAAGGCTTGTTAAATAGTACGAATGGCGTTCGTAAATTTACAAATGACGTCAAAATTGATTAGTTGGTAACTTTAACAACGCAAATAATATATTCGTAGAAATACGAACATACAGTCATTCGTCGATTCTACAAAGGCTTGTTAAATAGTACGAATGGCGTTCGTAAATTTACAAATGACGTCAAAATTGATTAGTTGGTAACTTTAACAACGCAAATAATATATTCGTAGAAATACGAACATACAGTCATTCGTCGATTCTACAAAGGCTTGTTAAATAGTACGAATGGCGTTCGTAAATTTACAAATGACGTCAAAATTGATAAGTTGGTAACTTTAACAACGCAAATAATATATTCGTAGAAATACGAACATACAGCCGTTCGTCGATTGTACAAAGGCTTGTTAAATAGTACGAATGGCGTTCGTAAATTTACAAATGACGTCAAAATTGATAAGTTGGTAACTTTAACTACGCAAATAATATATTCGTAGAAATACGAACATACAGCCGTTCGTCGATTGTACAAAGGCTTGTTAAATAGTACGAATGGCGTTCGTAAATTTACAAATGACGTCAAAATTGATAAGTTGGTAACTTTAACAACGCAAATAATATATTCGTAGAAATGCGAACATACAGCCGTTCGTCGATTGTACAAAGGCTTGTTAAATAGTACGAATGGCGTTCGTAAATTTACAAATGACGTCAAAATTGATTAGTTGGTAACTTTAACAACGCAAATAATATATTCGTAGAAATACGAACATACAGCCATTCGTCGATTGTACAAAGGCTTGTTAAATAGTACGAATGGCGTTCGTAAATTTACAAATGACGTCAAAATTGATTAGTTGGTAACTTTAACAACGCAAATAATATATTCGTAGAAATACGAACATACAGTCATTCGTCGATTCTACAAAGGCTTGTTAAATAGTACGAATGGCGTTCGTAAATTTACAAATGACGTCAAAATTGATAAGTTGGTAACTTTAACTACGCAAATAATATATTCGTAGAAATACGAACATACAGCCGTTCGTCGATTGTACAAAGGCTTGTTAAATAGTACGAATGGCGTTCGTAAATTTACAAATGACGTCAAAATTGATAAGTTGGTAACTTTAACAACGCAAATAATATATTCGTAGAAATGCGAACATACAGCCATTCGTCGATTGTACAAAGGCTTGTTAAATAGTACGAATGGCGTTCGTAAATTTACAAATGACGGTAAAATAAGTTTGGATAATATACCGAGCGTTGTTAAATATTATCATATAAATCGTAATTGGTACGATTTAGAGAATCTATTGCTTTTTCTACGATTTTCTTACTTTTCAAGGCGATATTTAGCATTTATATGGTTTAAAGTACGATGTTGTACGATTCCTATCAGTTTCAATCCCAAAAGCTAGGCGTAAGAACAACTGCTTTTAGTCTGTTAATGAGGAAGATGTGTAGTTCGGATTCTGAAGGCTGGAACTACAGTAAAACTATAATTGTTTCCAGATCGCTAATATAAAATGTGTGAAAACGAAGTATGGCTTTTTATCATTTCACGGAGATAGTTCGATGTTTGCTTTACATGAAGAAAACATAGAACACATTACCAATTGACCAAATTACACGCGTTTTTCATATTCAGAGTGCCTGAATTCCGTTTTCCTTTCCAGTATGACTTCAACAAAAATATGTCGAGCAGTAATGCAATGTTTAGTTTGAAAAATACTACTGCTCAACTATTTCGTTGAAAACCGATTATAAGTTATTGTTCGGGATGTAAGCATTACTTCTTTTTTAAAGTTTTATCGAAATCAAAGTGGGGATTTCGAGTTCTTAAAATTAGCGTTTTCGGTGCTTCGAATTGAAAATTAAGAACGCAATAATTTTGAGACCATCAATTTGGGCCTTACCAACAACCAAATTTAGACTCAGCTTTAGCGCAAAAGTCGAAATTAAAATAAATTGTGTACCAACAATCAAGTTATCTTTGACTTTAAGGTAATCGAGGTTGTAACTTTCGATTCGTAGGAAGTCTAGTCTAACCCATTATTAAAGTTTAAACGTCAGTCTGAAGGAAAGTCAATTGGCCGTTTTGAATTAAATTAGATATGTAAATTGAATTAATCAGTTATTTAAATATATTAAAAAAGTTTTATCTCAAAATCGATTTTCTTCAATGCTTTTTTCCAAACCATTTTGATGCAAAATTTGTGCAATGTAATTATTGGACAGAAAATAAATAAATAAATAAACCTGCAGTGCCCAAAGAATTATTTCTCGTCATTTTTTTGAAACGGGTCTATTTATTTTTACACACTTTTCCTTTTCGAAAAAATGTAGCCTCGCTAACCATGTGAATATCCGCAAAAATATCATCATCGCTGCTCAACATTATTGAAAAAGTACATACATAATTACAAAATATTCAAAATACAAAATGCCAATTTCAGCAAATTATTTGAAAGCTCGGAAAAAAATTATAACGCTTATAATTTTGCGATAAAGTCAGATGTAGTTAAAGTTTCGTTTAATTTGATTGTTGGCACCTATAAATTAAAAGTCGAAACTATAGTTAGTTTCGAAATTAGTCAAACTCGTGTTTACGGTTTTTTTTTATTTAGGCTTACCCAATCACTGTTGCCCAATGGGAAAGCCATAAAAATGCTGACGGACTCCTCAAACCCAAAGAGGAAACGAAAACATCAGAAAAATTTCTCGATAGATGAATCGCGCGATGCATTCATAGTGGTATGTGAAACCGATGCTCTCTATAAGGAGTACTTTGATGCAAAAGTATTAAGAGAGTCATCGGTTCCACCATACATAACAATAATTGGCAAACTTTTAGCACCAACACAAATTTATGTCGATTTTGAAAATATTACTTACAAAATGGATAGCCTGCCGCGAGCAATCGACATATGCTATAAAGCATACAATTTGTTTCGGTGGGAGTATTCGCCGGCTGCGCGACTTATGTGGCAGTTCATAAACTCACAGTTTTACGAACTGCCAGACGAATCGCCAAGTCCGGTCGTTCACATATTGTTAAAAAATATAAAAGGTAACTTAATCCCTTTATCCAACAAATAATAATAATAAACATTATAATGTAATCATTATTAAATATATATAGACGCGAAGCAGAAAATGGGTGCTGCATTAAATAACAAAACTATCGAAGCACCAGCTTAAGCTTTGATAGAAGCAGCAATAAATAAAAAAAAAAAAAAAAAAAAAAATAGGTAAAAATCTAACTATTATGGTTATTACAGATGTTTTACTGTTTGCTTTCCATCTTTTATCTTTCAGAAAACACAAAAAGTTCTTTTGAGAACTAGTCCGATCGTTACCCAGGACAAACATTTTTAAAGTCGCCCACATACATTTTGTGGATTGTCACAAGCCAAACCAAAGACTGAGTGGAAATGTTTGGCTGCAAATATAAAATCTCGCATCGATTTACGAAAGCATTCGTATTATTTACAAATATTTATTGGCACATATCACGAATATATTTGTACAATAAACAAATGGATTCGTAAATATTTCACGAACGAATTTTTACATTTTACGAATGCATTCGTAATATTCACAAATATTTATTGGTACATATCACGAATATATTTGTACAATAAACAAATGGATTCGTAAATATTTCACGAACGAATTTTTACATTTTACGAATGCATTCGTAATATTCACAAATATTTATTGGTACATATCACGAATATATTTGTACAATAAACAAATGGATTCGTAAATATTTCACGAACGAATTTTTACATTTTACGAATGCATTCGTAATATTCACAAATATTTATTGGTACATATCACGAATATATTTGTACAATAAACAAATGGATTCGTAAATATTTCACGAACGAGTTTTTACATTTTACGAATGCATTCGTAATATTTACAAATATTTATTGGTACATATCACGAATATATTTGTACAATAAACAAATGGATTCGTAAATATTTCACGAACGAATTTTTACATTTTACGAATGCATTCGTAATATTTACAAATATTTATTGGTACATATCACGAATATATTTGTACAATAAACAAATGGATTCGTAAATATTTCACGAACGAATTTTTACATTTTACGAATGCATTCGTAATATTCACAAATATTTATTGGTACATATCACGAATATATTTGTACAATAAACAAATGGATTCGTAAATATTTCACGAACGAATTTTTACATTTTACGAATGCATTCGTAATATTCACAAATATTTATTGGTACATATCACGAATATATTTGTACAATAAACAAATGGATTCGTAAATATTTCACGAACGAGTTTTTACATTTTACGAATGCATTCGTAATATTTACAAATATTTATTGGTACATATCACGAATATATTTGTACAATAAACAAATGGATTCGTAAATATTTCACGAACGAATTTTTACATTTTACGAATGCATTCGTAATATTTACAAATATTTATTGGTACATATCAGAAATATATTTGTCTAATAAACAAATGGATTCGTAAATATTTCACGAACGAGTTTTTACATTTTACGAATGCATTCGTAATATTTACAAATATTTATTGGTACATATCACAAATATATTTGTCCAATAAACAAATGGATTCGTAAATATTTCACGAACGAGTTCCTACATATTACGAATGCATTCGTCGCATTTATTAATGTTTGTTTGTAAATGAGACGAATTTGTTTGTAAAATATATTTTTTCGTCGTTCGTACATTGAACAAACAGTCACATGTAATTTGTACAAAGGCGTTCGTCTGCTGAAAACTACAAAGGGTTTCGTAAAATGTAATAACTATTTCGTACATATAACGAATTTTTTTTTTGGGTGTGGGGTTTACTGATTTTTCCGGCTCATCGAAGTCTATACGTAATTACTCCTGTTGGCACTGCTTGCAAAACACACCCAACGACACACGCGTAGATACAAATCGCACCACCAACTTTGCACTGTTGAGCGCGCTTTCCGGGCAATCGCTTTTAATGTCGATTTGTACATATTTTATGGGTTCATTAGTTATAATTTTTGATTCGATTCGGGTGCTACATACCACCAATGACAAACGCTATCCAGAATCCAGTATCCACTCATTCCCATTCGAAAAGGGTGGAACGGTATGCTGCAACAGCATGCTGTATATGTGCACGGTGGCGTCTGACATTTCTGCGGTATGCAATTCAATGGTTTTTCCATTTCCATTCCCAATCCAACTGCCCCCATACACAGACAATATGTGCGGTGCGGCGTGTACATTTCTCAGCCCGAAGGGAATCACATTTTATTGAGAATCCATATAAAAACAAATGCGCGGATAATTACCACGTCCATGCCGAACCGCATAAATGTGCTTTTGCACTCAGGACACACTGCACACAAATATCGGTTGAGCGTTTTATACGAAACGACGCTTTAATGCTGTTTGGGTGTTATTTTAAAACTAATTAGGAAAACTAATTTCGAAATTGAGTTTTCCGCTCTATCATTTTGTCTCGCTCACCTCTGTCTCTGTCTCTCTATCAGAATGGTTCACATGTGTGGTGGGTTGACAATTTCCGCGGGAAATTATATTTGGTTTTGCGAGCAATTTTTGCTTTACGAGTAATGCACGGAAAAATGTCCCCAAACGTATATGCATAGGTACCTATAGCTAAAATTTGGCTGGGCACCGCATAATACGTCGGTGTATTGGAAATGGCAGAATTTAATGTGTCTGGATGACACAGTAATTGAAATGTACGAAGTATGTAGTTTTATTGGATTCTGCTGCAGGGAGAAGCACTTTAAAATTGATATGGACGCACGCCGCTCTGGCAAGGATCTTCTATACCCATTGGGTGGGTATCTTTTTGGGGTTTAATTGAAAGTAATTGCAGAATTATAGAGTGGAGGGAAATTGAAATCAAAATTGAGTACCTACCGGGACTGGCTTTTTACCCAGTCAAGCTGAAAAGTTAGTTTATTTTAATAAGGTCGCAACAACGAACCAACTTTGAAGTCGATACTCAGGCCGACGCTCCATTTCGCTGGAGGAAATTCAGCCATTAATTTATTATCGAAATCCTTTTCCCCAAAACTGCTTATTATGAATTATTCAAACGCCACCAATGCCTACTTAATGTACGCACAGCCAACAACTTCAAAAACCCCAGAGGAAGATGACTTTCTGCAGCGTTATCATGAAATAATCTGACAGCAATAAATCAAACAAGGCACAAGAATATTATAAAGCGATTCTATCCATTTCCAGGCGGGGGAACAAAAAACCAGACTTGTAATAAGTAATGACTGTATTTACCTACCTTACACTCGCCCGCTCGGCAAACCGACCCTCTCCAAGACAATAGTCGTAACCATCACCCTGATGTTGTTGATGATGATGATAGCAGCACAGAGATGATAAAATGAAACGGAAATAGCATTTTTAATTGCAAGGACTATACAGCCGGCCAGACCGACAAAAATGATAAAAAGCGAACGAAGCAAGGGAAAGGCAATTCATCGTGTGTTTACAAGTGGGTATATGTGGGTTGAAAAACACATTCCTGAGGGTGGATCTTTAAGGTGAGGGTGGGTATAGCATATCAAACTTGCTGAGATGATAACTAACCCACATGTAATGTGTACCAACTTATGCAGATTTTTTTCTTTTTTTTTGTAAAGCGAACAACGTCACCCTTATACCTTGCCATGCAAATTTTAAGATATTGTCTGTTTGGAAATGCAAACGAAGTTTTCGAGACTGCGGTTCATTTGCTAAAGGGAGGTGGTTACATTTGTTGTTCATTACAGTCTGCTTGGAAAGAAAGTAACTTGGGTTTGGGGTCGATTCGATTTTGGGAACAATGTTCGTTTTGGGCCTGGATTTGGAAGAATAACTGTCCCATTCTGTCCGCTCATCATCATTCAGCTAAGGGGTATATTAATTTAGCATATTTAGCTTTACACACTTTCTCGAAGACAACCCGGTTTCATAGGTCTTCACTGATTGGGGATCATTCTACTCCAAAAGCATTACAACGGATCTATACATTGACATAGGTGTGGCAGGTGGAGGATTCCCCCGTCTTACCTATACCTACACCTATGGTTGGTTGGTTTAAGTGGCTGTATTCACCGTCGTCTGACTAATAACACATTGAGCGCCGTTTTAAGACCACAATTAACGGAACCTGAAGATAAAGGGGGAGAAGGAATTCAAGGGAGCTCAAAACCAGTCTGTGGAGTTGAGAAATGATCTTGTTGAAATAATGGATACTTTGAATGGCCGAAAGGTCATCATAAAAGGGATAACCTAATGCACTGCGTCTGGTTTTGACTAGGGCCGGATACTCATAAAGAAAATGAAGCACTGTTTCACTCTCCCTGCATTCCACGACAAGATTGGAGGTTGACTTAGTTGAACCGATAGCCGACAGGCACCTATACCTATATCTAACTAAAAAACCTTACTGACATTGACATAAGGAGGATGTGGACATTAACTGCTAACTTCATGGCTGCTATAATCAAAAGTAAGCTGTGTTACCATTTGTAATAAGATCCAATATTTTTGGACATCCAATCGAGCCTTTATAAGGAGCTGTTAGCTGTTAGAATCTTTATTTAAATTTAAAGTCGAAAAAACATTAAAATAGACTGGACGGAAGGTCAGTGTAAAATCCAATACAACAGAAAATTATTTAAAATTTTTAATTTTTGAGTTCCTTTTATATTCCGGGCTTGCCGCTACACAATTTGAAGTTGAAAGTCTGCTCAGTTATAATTTTGTTGCGCATCTCAATCCACCGAAACTTTGTAACGGATCGCGCTAAATTTGATTGTGAACAATCTCGAATCCAATGTCATAATACGATCTGCCATTCGTAAAGAAAAATTTGCATTTGACTACAATGGATAGGTATCAACAGGAATTGAAATAAGAACAGATGACTTTTGAATCACGCACCACCACAAATGCAAAGACAGAAAAATATCGTTTTATGTTCCATTGGGCATGAAAAATCTTAAATCACCATGATAAAATTTCAAAAACCACCGAAAAAAATGACAGTTTGCAATCTGACAATTGGATATGGACAACTGTCTGAAGTTAATACGGGCTTGAGATTCCATCTTTCTTTGGACCAGAGACAGGATCTAATCGATTTCTTACTTTACTTTACTTTAGGTGGCGCTACAGTCCGGGGTGGACCTGGGCCTCAACCAATACGCCTCTCCAGTTAGCGCGATCTTTGGCTAACTGCCTCCAGTTGCGCACTCCAAGTTGGTTGAGGTCCCCTTCCACTTGCGCGCGCCACCTAAGGCGAGGTCTTCCTCTACTGCGTTGTCCCTCCGGGTTGGAATCGAAGACTCTTCGGGCCGGAGCGTTGGTGTCCATTCGCTCCACATGTCCCAGCCATCTTAGACGACTGATGCGTACTTTTCTGACTCCAAAGCCCGTCAACGCAAACGGGACCAAAAATCACTCGAAGAATTTTGCGTTCGAAACGACCAAGGAGATCTTCATCCGCCTTTGATAGCGCCCATGCTTCTGCGCCATAAAACAGGACTGGGATGATGAGGGTCTTATACAGAGTTTCCTTAGTATTTCTCGACAAGGCCTTACTTATCAATTGCCGTCTTAGGCCAAAGAAACAGCGGTTGGCAAGTGTGATTCTTCGCTTGATTTTTGAGGTGATGTCATTTTCAGAGTTAATAGCGGATCCGAGGTAGACAAAGTCCCTAACTACCTCAAAGTTATAGCTGTCTATCGTGACGTTCTGCCCGATTCGTCGATGTTGTGTGTCCCTTCTTGTTGACAGCATATATTTTTTTTTGCCCTCATTCACCATCAAACCCATTTTTAATCAAATCTAATTCAATTTCTATAAAAACGTAGTCTTCGGGTAGCTTTAGTATTTTCAATTTTATTTATTTTTACCACAGACCGTTGACGGTAAGTTCTGAAGATCGATGCTCAAACAAATGTCCCATGATTGTTGGACTCTATAACTGGACTGGAATTCAAGAACCCATAACCGCATTGTTCAGACGTAATATTCGGATTTTGCGAAAGTTATTTACTGTCTGGCATCAACGATTTGTCTTAGGACTACTTTGACATGTGCTCTGAACTCGTCTATTTCCAATATTGTCCCAATCATTCAAAACCATGCAATTAACCGACATAGCCCGCAGCTCATCAATCCCTGTGTGCCAAATTTTCTTGAATACCTAATAACAACACCAAATTTTATGCTTTCGATGCATACACTATAACGCATAAATTTATTTGACCGAGTCTTGCTGCTTCAACACCACCCCTATGCCCCCAGACCATTCGCAGTTAATTCAAATAAAAGATACGATGTGTATTCTGGTGTATTAAATATGCAATAAAAATGCCACTAAACATTAGCAGGGCGGGGATATAATATACAGTACACTGGCGAAATTCTTGGGGCACAATTTAATGTTCCCGCTCATCCTTTTTGAATACGTAAGCTGATTTCTCTCATGAACATTGCGCCTTCCACTATTCTGTAGATACAACCTTCATTGTCACAATAGTGTATACAAGTGTCTGTATGTGCACTGGCACAGCGATTAAATATTTACGAAAGTAAATTGCAGATAGCACTTAACACGTAATAAAAATCCGGATTTATATCCGAAGGGTATTGTCCTTCTTCTTTAGGTTTAGTGTTGAAGGGTTAGGTCTCTTCCATAAAACGAAACCCACAAAATCTGTGAACATCTCTCAATTTGGGCTGCGTGAAACAACAATTTGCTCATTCTTAATTGTATGTGATGTGGCACCGGTATCCTATTCATCATGAAACGGTATATCACCGTTTTTGAGGACGGTGGCAAATTATAGGCACGGGTTGATGGATAATTTTCGTTTTCGCTTTCGTTGTTTTTTTTTTTTTTTTCGTTCTTTCTCGTATTTAAATTCGACGAAGAGACAAAATTAGGGTTAATGAGATACAAGCCGAAAGGAAAGCGACCTGATAGAAGGTGAAGGAGTGCCAGATGAATTATGCAAATATATTCCAACCTCTTCCAAACGAAGGTTGCTGATCAATGTGAAATTTGTGCGTAGCTACGCTGAGAAGGTTTTTTTTTTTTTATTTCGTTTCAAGGTATATGGTATATGGATGGTGGTGTTAGTGTGCAGTATTGGTATTGGCGAAAAGATGTTACCCTTGCGAGGGGGAGGTGAAATGAAAATTTCCTCCCTGGGGAGTACTGCTTTTGAGCAAAATTTTCAGGAACACATTTTGAGCTTTAATTCTGTTGTTGGTTACGTGGAGTACATGAGTACAACAGTCTTTTCGCAAAGAAAGGGGATAATGCAGTTTGGATTGGGTTCAGTTTATGGGGTTTGAAAAATAAGGGTAGCTGCTACACTCACGTCAAAGCTAAGGCTAAAACTTGGTACGAGTTATCTGGCGGGAGTACTGGGGTCAGATTCTGTAAGGCGAAACGATCAAACGTTTTCGGACGCACGAATGATTTGCCCTTTGTTACACAAGAAAATTTCTTCTTGCACGCGAAAGCGTTTGAACGTTTCGCCTAACATAATGCCGATCCTGTTTAGAAAGCCTCTAACGTGAAAATAGTGCAACCACATGGTATACAATATTTTGTCAGACTTTTGTGAGAGGTGTCCACGCAGTGGCTTAGTGGTTAGTGTGTTGGACTACTAAACAAGGTGTCCCAGGTTTGAATTACGCAAAAATCCAAATTCCAGCTCAGGGTTTTTTCCGAGAGTATAACTGTTTTGAAATAGCTTCTCAATAAGCCGTTTGGAATCGGCATAAAATTGTAGATCCCTTCCATTGGTTCGAAAATGGTTGTGAGGAACTAGGCCTAGGGTCCCTACCAACCTGTTGCGCCAACTATATATTTATTATTTGTGAGAGGTGGCGTAAATAAATAAATAAATGTTTATTTTGTATTTTTCCCGAGAGCAAACCTTCTATTCCTCGCCCAGAAGTCCACTATACTATCCACAGAGACACCAATTTCATACTCCTACAACTACTAGTCATGACTGGAAATAAGAGCCATGGTGTAGAGGTGATAGCGGTAACCAGCAGTTCCTTAGCGCAGTGGCTAACATGTCTTCTCAATATGCTTTTGATTACGTGCCGTGCCTTCATGTTTTTAAGTAAGGCATACTTATTCTACAGCTTTCCATGGATGTAGAAATAAACTGACAACCGATGGTCCGTAATTGTTTCTTTTCCCACGGGTACAGGACTTGTGTGAATCGAGTTCGTTACTATAGAACTCCCTGAATCCACTAGGAAAGATAAGCTCACTTAATACTGTCTTTGAAATATATATGTATAGCTCCAATCAAAGCAAAGTGGCAGCCTTTACTAAAAGCAGCAGTTGTTGATTTGTAATAACAACTTTAAGCAATGAAACTGTCTGCTACTGTGGGACAGACGATGATGGATGGACACAGATGATGTATAAGTATAAGACCTCTCATTGGGCGCCTGTTGCTAAAAATGCAAATCTCTCGGTCATTTGATAAGTACTGATTGAGCACCTCTCGCTGTTTGCTCATGCGTTAATCCAGAAATACCAGCTTCTAACAATGAAACTGTATGATCCGATTTGAAAAGATAAAACCCAGTTAAGTAATAAGGCCTTGCGTTGGGCGCCTGTTTGTAAATCATCTTATTCTGGCTGATGCTTTTATCCGTATTCAGTTTCAATGGAAAATCCTTACAGATTGGGAGTATACCCTACATGAATGTAAAGAAGGACTTCAGTCGAAAATAGTATCAGAAAGCGATTTCCGGGTTCACCAAGAGTAAGCAACTGAAACGACAAGTTCTACGACATCTCCAACTAGTGACGGAAGTAGTTCGATGTAAATTCCATGTAATGCTCAGCTCATTCACGGATAAGAAAAATCTATGTCAAGGCTCGAACTTGTTGATTGTGTTAACGGAGTGTTAATTATTAAGCGGCCCTCGCTTTTCGTTTCTTAACTGTCAAATCGTGGAATTTGATCGAATCGATTTTCAGTGAATTTCAGATAGTAGCGGAAAAAAACGTTCCTCAAATGTTACCGTGAAATTTCAGACCCACGTCAAAGCTACTTACTTAATTATTAGGTACCTGTCCCCTGTCCGTCACACACCCTGACCTATATTCAACTTGGCCGCTTCATATTCCCCATACATCACTCCCATACACTGTCACTAATCAATTGCATTTCAGCGACTACGCGTTGGCGTCGTCCCGTAAGTCATACGATATGCACCCAAAGTACATGTCTTCTCGTTTCCTTTGCGACAAGTTAAACATATGATTATCCTTGTGGCGCACAAAATACGAATTCGACGACGTCTTTGTGTGGCAGTGGGGCGTCATCATCTCAAATTCCCATTCGAGTTATTATCTGTCAAATCGATATATTTTTATTTCCAATGGTTGACAGTAAAATCGCCCACGATTGAAGTATATATAGACACTCTTGCTCAATTACTCATCACAAACCGTCTATGACGGACAGGAGGGCTAAGGAAAAAGATTGCGTGCTACCGCTATTTATTTTAACGATATAAGTTATTGATTTCTAACCTAAAAAAAATATATATATATATTGAACTCGAAATTTTACTCCCGTATCTATGACCGCTATTCTAAGGAATGTCTATAATTTTTTTAGCGGAGGCGAACGCCAGTGAAATAGTATCCTTGAGCGATACATTTTTGAATAAAATCGAAGACGAAGATCGTGCAATACATTTTTTAGCTGGCGTCTTAAATTTTAATGAGGGTCAGTGGTTAAAAAGACCGAACATTATTAGGGTTTCATTGAAAATGACCTATAGCGGAGTTGGTTTCAGCGAAGCCAATGACCGATTTTGTGACGAAGGGGGATGCGGTACAGAAAAAAAAGAAGCACGATAGACATAAACTTTCCCGTCTTCGACGAGGGATGTTGTATATTTTATGGTGCGAAAAACAAAATTTGATGTTATGTCTATCAGAGCTATATGGGTATGTAATCACATCACGGTGCGCGGGGGCTAAATATTTTACAATTCGCGTAAATATCCCTGGCAATAAAATGTGTTCGTATTTTTTTTTGTTCCCCTCCACGTTGCTGTATAAAATGAATATAAAATTGCTGGGCATTTAGGTGATGGTAACTGGGCTAGGGGCTTTTTGGATGAAAAGGTTTCCGCTTTTATGACTTTTTGTGTTGTGGTACGTGTTGGGGAGCAAAATTGAAGCAATTTGTTGTGTGTTCCTTTGAAAGGGCGCTACAGACGACGAAGCATAAGTATAGCTATACAATTGGATGAGGTGTTTTGAAGAGCTTGAAGTGGGCATTTTTGACAGGAAATTTATCATGGCTTTACTGCGCTGGTGTTGAACTATACTACTCGAAATATAAGGTGCGACCACAAAACTGTGATGCTAGGCAACGTTGGGGAATGACAGTAGTAATGGCTGTAGTGAGGTCTTAGAATTCTTTTTTTTTTTTTTCAAAATTATTCAATTGAGAGTCACATGCTTTTTTTTTAAGGTTATTCCAAACTATGGACTCGAGTTACGCTTGTAAATATATTGGTAAGGACTTCTTTTTATCTATATATAAGATGGAGAAGTGAATTTAATTACAGCTAATACAGAAATAAATAATAGTGAACATGGAACCCTCGATTTGTATTCGAGCTGGGGAATATATTACGAAGGGATCTTAGCGTTGGAGGAGTTCCGGATTTCCAATCAGAAAATATTTAAAATCGTTAACACTCATGAAATCGAGGACAGATTTCGTAAAGGAAATTTCTACAAAGGAAATTGTTTTAAAACTAATAGTTATGTCAAATCTGCGTTGTCCATTATGAAGATAATCAATATTTTTATGGAACCATAAGACATTAGTAGTAAAAACTATATTTAAAAAAGATTTCAGTTGCATAAAGTTACGCGAGATGTGAATTTATTATATCTGAAAAAATATTAAAAACTTTTGAGTAAGTGCAAAATTAAGCAATGAAAAAGGTGTTCGATTTTAATTTGCATGCATTTATGTGTCTTTTTATATATTGTATAGTGAAAATATGAATTTTCAAAAAGATCCTAAAAATGTAAAGCTATGTAGTAGTTATTTTAGGTTTTCGATTATTTAATTATTTGATTTAACTTGAAATAAAATTCATGTTTTTTGAACCACACCAATTATTGCTGTTGTCTTTTTTTCAAACACGGATTGCCGTCTACCTTCATAAAACACGAACAGTGTTTTATTTAATTTGTTTTCGTTTTTAATGAATTTTAGGTTATCTCAAGAGTCAAGACGAATTAGAAATTAGAATTAGGAGAATTTAGAATTTATCTTATTTTCACTGGTAGTTGTAGATATGGTTAGGTTAGGTTAGAGTGGCAGGCCGCCTCAAGTGCAGCCTCACTTAGGCCAAATTAGGCCCATTGTGTTACCACAGGATCGATATCGACTCCCTAACTACCCGTTGAACCAGCCGGAGCTAAGAATGAAGCGATGGAGGCAGTTGATACCTATGTTTGCGAGTTCGCTGAGGTTGTCGAAGAAATATTCTCCGAGGTATAGTTTTCTACGGAGTGACAGTGCTGGACACGTGCAGAGAAGGTGAAGAATAGTCTCCTCCTCCTCCTCGTCCATACAGCTTCTGCAGAAATCATTTGAAGGGAGGCCTAATCTGAGAGCATGTCTCCCTATGATGCAGTGTCCCGTGATGACACCTACTAGAGTGCTTATTATGGGTTTTTTCAGTGTAATGAGACTTTTTGAGCGCTTGGAATCCAGCTGAGGCCAGATCTGTTTCGAGGTGTGGCACGTTAAGCAGCTAGACCACCTGCGATTAGTAGCGCTTAAAGCGTTTTGTTTAATTAGGAGCTTGCAAGTAGCAAGAGGCATATAGAGACTCCCCTTTTCTGGTAGAGTCGACATAGTAGTGCCTTGTCTGGCGAGCTCATCGGCGATGCAATTACCTGGAATGTTTCTATGGCCCGGCACCCATATAAGGTGAATTTTGAATTGTTTCGCCATCTCGTTCAGAGATAGTCGGCAATTGAGGGCAGTTGTTGAATTGAAGACGACAGAATCCAGGGATTTAATCGCGGCTTAACTGTCGGTAAAGATGGTGATATCCTTTACAGATATTACATTATACCGAAGCCACGACAGGGCCTCTTTGATCGCCATGACCTCCGCCTGAAATACACTACAGTGATTAGGAAGGCTGAATGAGATTTTACAATTTAGATCATAAGAGAAAACACCCCCCCCTACTCCTGTTTCAGTTTTGGACCCATCTGTATAGAAACAGACAGACTCCTTGCGGGGTACTATTTCGTTCTCCCAGTCACTCCTGAAGGGGATGTAAGTTTCGAAGTTCTTTTCGAATTGAAACTGAGGGAGGGTGTAATCAGTATCTTTTGGAATGCATTCCAATGTATTTAGAATCGATGAGTGACCAGTTTGGCGACTGGTCCACAACTGAATTGCTTTCATCCGAGTGGCTGCATTTGCTGCCACTTGTTTACAATAGATGTCCAGCGGTAGCAAGTGGAACATTACGTCCATGGCCGCTGTTGGAGTGGTTCTAAGGGCTCCACTTATGCATATGCATGCCGTTCTTTGGACGCGGCTAAGCTGATTATGATGGATGGCCTTTTCGAGGGCAGTCCACCATACAATAACGCCATAAGTGAGTATAGGTCTGATAACGGATACATATAGCCAATATGTAATTCGAGGCTGGAGTCCCCATCTGCTTCCAATGGCTTTTTTACAGCAGTACAGAGCCGTGGTGGCTTTCTGAACTCTCCGCAGGATATTGGGTTTCCAGCTCAATTTGCTGTCTAAAACTAGGCCTAAATAGCTAGCCGTATTGGTGAGCACCAGGAGTGTGCCGTTTAGTTTTGGGGGAACAAAATTGGGAATTTTGTATTTTCTTGTGAAGAGGACCAGTTCAGTTTTCTGGGCATTGACCGCCAGACCGCATTTTTTGGTCCATTTAGAGAGCTTAGAGAGGGCATTCTGCATGAGATCTCTAAGCGTGTTTAGGTGCTTTCCTGAGACAGCGATGGCAACGTCATCCGCATAGGCAATTACTTTGCAACCTTCCCCCTCCAGTATTAGTAGTAGTTCGTTCACTACTAGGTTCCAAAGAAGAGGTGAGATAATGCCACCTTGAGGCGTACCCCTACTAACGAACCTCCGGACCGATGCATCGCCCAGCTGTGAGTTGATAAACCTGTTGGTGAGCAACTGGTTGACCAATTCGCCAATCGATTTCTCAATTCCAAGGCCCGTCAGTGCGCCGAGAATTGCCTCTGCTTCGACGTTGTTAAACGCTCCCTCAATATCCAGGAAAGCAACCAATGTGAATTCTTTGCAATCGAGAGATTTTTCGATGGTAGATACAAGTGAGTGAAGGGCCGTTTCAACCGATCTCCCTTTACTATACGCGTGTTGAGACTTTGACAAAAGGTTTGAGTTGACACTGCAACGTATGTGGATGTCTATCAGTTTCTCTAAGGTTTTTAGAAGAAATGATGACAAAGTAATTGGTCTGAGATCTTTGGGGTTAACGTGTGAGCTTTTACCAGCCTTAGGTATAAACACCACGTTAACTTCTGTCCACAACTTGGGAATATGAGCAAAATCCAGGCAACTTTTGAAAATTACAGTTACCCAAGGGAGGATTAGGTCAGCGTTCCTCTGAAGTTCGGCCGGTATTATACCATCCGGTCCGGGAGATTTAAATGGCTTAAATCCTTTAATGACCCAAAGAATTTTGGTCTTGGTAATAAGACTTGAAGAGCTGCTTTCTATCGGTCTTTCAGAGGACCTAGCTGGTATCGAAGCAGCATTACAGCTGTTGGGGAAGTGAGAATCCAGTAGTAGATCCAGAGATTCTGCACTTGAGGTGGTCCACGATCCATCAGCTCTCTTAAGGTAGCTCGCTACTTTAGGAGTGGATGCGAGAATCTTTCTGAGCCTGGAGGCCTCAGAGATTTCTTCTATCTTTTCACAGAAGAGTCTCCAGGAATTCCGTTGGGCTTTCCTAACTTCGGTTTTATAGGATTTGAGGGCTTTTTTATATAAGGCCCAGTCAGCGGCTTCACGGGATCGCTTGGCCTGATTGAAGAGCTGCCTACATTTTTGACGTAGAGATAAAATCTCCTGATTCCACCACGGTGGTCTAGGCTTGCCCCGAGGTTTACTTATTGGACAGGAGAAAGACATAGCCCGGTTGAGAGTCTTAGTGAGTTCCTCAACCATGCTATCTAATTCATTTGTATTAGTAGGGGGAACAGGTATTCTGTTAATTGTGGAAGATTCCACACTGTTCCTATATTTGTTCCAATCCGTTTTCCTGTAATTCCTAAAAACGGGTTGGGCTTGAGGGAGGCAGTTTATGCCAAATTGAATGTATCTAGTTGTAGATATACCTAAAAACAATTCAGAAATGGTAGACTAGTATAATTGTACAATAAATATTTTCAACTCCGTCTTAAAAAAAAAAACAGTAGAGGATCCCAAAGGGCTGATCAGAGGCCTCAGTGAAGAGTGTTAAACTCACCCTCACCAACCAACCAACCAAATATTTTCAACTAGACAAAATGGATTGACATTTTATATTTCTTTAATACAGGGTGTCCGCCGGGAAGGTATACTACTTTGTTTGTTTATAATTTTTGATTAAATGAAATCCTCCTCTGTTAGTCTCACAAATACGACCTCTTTTGAGCACATTTTTCATTACATTCTCACACATTTCACGCGGTATTTCATTAATTTCATCACGAATATTTTGTTTGAGTTGCTCAAGCGTTTCAGGTTTGTTTGCATAAGCCTTGCTTTTCAGATATCCCCACAAAAAGAAGTCCGGAGCAGTCAAATCGGGCGACCATGGAGGCCAATCAACATCACTATTTCTTGAAATATATTGTTGTGGAAAGAAGTCTCACAGTAATTCCATTGTAATCCTGGCTGTATGCACCGTCTTGTTGATACCACATTCACAGTTACCGTTACACCGTTTTCATTTTAAAAGAAGTAAGGTCCAATGATTCCTCCTGACCAAATAGCAAACCAGACTGTAGCTTTTAATAATTATAGGGTTTTAATAATTTGAGGGTTTTCCATTGCCCAGAACCGACTATTCTGTTTATTCACATATCCATTCAAATGAAAACGTGCCTCGTCACTCATTATGGTTTTTTCATGAAAATCGGGTTTGTCATGGGCTAGCTGTAACATCCTATTGGCATATGTACGGCGGCGTAAATGGTCTTGTTGAAGAAGATCTTGTGTCAACTGAATCTTAAATGGAAACAAATGCAAATCCTTGAGCAAAATTGTCGCCAAAGTTGTTCTTTGATGACTAAGCTCTTGAGCATGGCGTCGAATTGAGGTTGATGGACTGTTTTGCATCTTTTTGATCTTGCAGTACGTTGTGGTTCATGCTTGGGCCTATCACCTACAGATCCTCTTTCTTCGAAATCGTTCACTACACGATAAATAGTGCGTTTTGTTGGCACGTTGGTTCTCCCAAAAATTTCACGTAGCTTTCTCGTCGTCACAGTAATCGATGATTGATTTTGATAAAATGGTTTAACGATTAAAACACGTTGGTTTATCGAATATTTTTCCATAATAAATCTGCCATGTGTCTACTTTACGACTGCGAGATATGAACTGTCAAGACTAATGTTTACCAAAATGGCGGCAAAACAAAGTAGTATACCTCCCCGGCGGACAACCTGTAGAAGTTGTATTAAAAGCCATTTACATTTTCTTAATAACAAATAAAAAATAAAATAAATTAGTGGGGTGTCCCTTAAGTTCTCTATAATTTAATAAGTATTAATTGTAACAATTTCACTAAAAAACAAGTAAAAATACAAAATATCTTGGACAAAATTCAACATTTTTAACAAAATTTCAATTTAGAAAACCAAATTTAGAATAAAATTTAATAAAAAATGAAAGAACAAAACACCAAAACGTCAACTTGCGCCTGAAAACCAAAAATAAGTTCTAAACTTTTAATATCATGGGATAATAACCAGCATCTTACGTGATTTACGAATCTATTAATTGAACTCAATGTCCTCATCGAAAAAGGAAGATTATTAAAGATACGGCGTGATGTAACTGTATAAAAATCTGGGGCACTGCCTTTATTGTGGGCATCACCAAATTAAACAGTGCCAGAGAAAATAGGTGTTGAGTTATCTTGCTTTCGCTAGTAATATGGATTTGAAGATGCTCTGTTCACCTAACATTTTTCAACGCACAGGCTCTACTCATGCCGGGAGTGGGTAAGGCAGTCCAATTGGGAGTAAATTTCGGGTTGCGAAAGCTCGACCATTAGCTATATAATGGAACCACGGCGATGGGGACAGCCTCTGTGTCGAATCTGATGCAGCCCCATCATTTGAGGTTGGATTCGTGGGGGCTGTGGTTTATTCCAAGTGCGGTGACATATAGCGTCCTTTCAGAACGAAGAGGTGTCAAGATAGACCTCGCCCATACCAATGGGTCGATGACTGTTATCTTACCAATCAGCCAAGAAAATTGTACGAGGGTCAGTACTTGTATTGGCCCTGGGGCGTTTTGTCAACGTCTTTCTCAAGGACTCTGATGTGGGTATGCCCACAGTGAAATTAAGCCGTAAAGGCAGGTGCTCACGTAAAGCATGCTTTTTCATTTCTGTGTTAAAATCTGTGTAGGCTGTGGTTCGAACTAGGAATAGCAACTAGATTCAAGTGATTGCCGCGTGTATTGTTACTTTCAAGAACTCTAGTATTCAAGTCTCCAGATCTAAAAAGGAATGCATTTAGAATTTTGAAAAAAAAAAAACGACTATGATGGATGGGGTAGCTAATTTGTTTTTGCTGGTTTTGAAATGTTTTAAATGTAATAACTACATGATAAAAACCATGAATACTTAAGATTTTTCAATATTTTAATATTTTATATAATATAATTATATTTTATATTTTTTTTATTTTTTTTTTGTTTATATACTTCTCCCGGGAAAGGCGAACCTATAACGCTTCAACAGCGCCCCGAGATGCCTGCAGATGTATGTTTGTTCTGCACTTAAATTGCTGCAAATTGTAGTCTTCTGGAAATATATCCCTCTGAAGCGAGTTCCAAAGTTTGCTTGTCCTGTAACAGAAGGAGTTTTGGAAAGTTGATGTCCTCGCGGTTGTCAAGTGTACTGAATGGTCATGAGCATTAGCAGCCTGTCTTGTTGGGCGCCCAAAAGTTGCATTTCGAGGGATAATGTCTTTGAGTTCCTCAGAACATCTACCATGGAAGTACCTATAGAACAAGCATAGGTCAGCGACTTGTCCTTCTGTGCACCAACGGTTGTAGATTCGATGTGAGTGTAGGGTCTCTAATGAGTCGAACTGCTCGTCTCTGTATGCTATCAAGCAGGTTAAGTGAATGTTTTGGGGCCGAGCTCCATATATGGGAACAATATTCCAAGCCTGGTCTAACCTGTGCTTTGTAGAGAAGGAGAAGTTATTTGGGGCTAAAGTACCTCTTTGCTCTAAATAGGTAGCTCAACTTTGCGGACGCCGATTTTGCGATATAGGATATGTGGTTCTGCCATGTGATTCCTGAATTGACTGTGACTCCTAGAAGGTGCATTGAGTCCTTTTGATGGATTGGAAGGTCATCCATTTGGATCTGAGGAACTGTTGATGTTTTTTTTTCTGGAAAATGTTGTGAGCTGTGTCTTGTTTGCATTAAATACAACCAAGTTGTCCTTTCCCCACTTCAAGATTTTGTCCAGATCATCATTTAGAGAATTAATTTGTTCATATCTCTGATTGTGTGATGTAGACGTATTCACAGGCCCATTGTTCGAGATGGAGGATATAAGAGTGCTGTCATCTGCAAAGCTGTAGATATTATTATTTGTCGATCCAAGCAAATCGTTGATGTGGAGAAGAAATAGAGTTGGAGAAAGAATAGATCCTTGGGGCACTCCTGCATTTATAGCAAACGAATTGGATGATACACCATCTACAACAACTTGGATCGATCTTCCCAGAAGAAAATTTTGCATCCATCCGCAGAGTTGTTGTGGTAATCCGTAAGACGCTAACTTGCCTAATAGGGCTCTATGCCAGACTCGGTCAAATGCCTTTGATATGTCCAAGGCTACGGCTCTGGATTCGCCGTGTTGTTCCATTGATTGTGTCCATAAGTGCGTTACGTAGCTTAGCAGGTCACCAGTGGAACGACGGCTCCGAAATCCGTATTGCCTGTCGCTTATTAATCGATGGCCTTCTAGATATTTGATTATTTCGACATTTATTGCCTTTTCCATTACTTTAGAGAGCATTGAAAGTAACGCTATTGGACGATAGTTTTGTGGCAGACATTTCTTCCCTTTCTTTGGAATAGGTTGAAAGCGAGCGGTCTTCCAGCAAGAAGGAAACGTCTTCTGGGAGTACGACATGCTAAACAGCTTACAGAGTACAGGTGCAAGTTCTGGTGCACAGTTCTTGAGTACTATAGCCGGGATTCCATCGGGTCCCGTTGCCTTATTGCAATCTAGTTCTTTAAGGATGCGTTGAATTATTCGAGGTTGAAATTTCACTTCTGCCATCGATGATTGTATCCTCGGGATATTTGGTGGCTCTAGCTGTGCAGAATCTAGGGTGGAATTCTTTGAAAACATGCTAGCGAAAAGATCTGCCTTTTCTTTAGGTGTTGTTGCTAGCGTGCCGTCTTCTTTTACTATAGTTGGAAAAGAAGAGCAACTAAAGTTATTACTGATTGCCCATGGACCGGAATGCGCGTGAGCCGCTAGGACATCCAATCACTTTGTTAGTGACACTTTCGCTGTAAGTTGTCTTCGCCGATTCAATAATTAGGTTGCATCTATTTCGAAGAATTGTAAATTCAGATCTTTTTAGTTCTGAAGGGTTTGACCGCCATTCACGGAAAGCCTTGTTTTTCGCTGCGGTAGCTCGCTTGCATTCTTTGTTAAACCACGGTTTATTTGAAGCTAATTTGTTGATACAATGTGGAATATAAAGTTCCATACCGAGTAAAATATTTTCGGTTACGGCTTCTGCGCACATATTGACATCAGTATCTCTAAGGCACATATCAGCCCATGGCAACGAAGCGAAGAAATTACGCAGCTCGTCCCAGTTAGATTTACTATAATTCCAAATCGAACGATAACGATCCTTTTTCGATCCTATTGGTATCGGTATAGAGAGGATAGCAGATATTAGAGCATGATCCGAATTCCCTAAGGGAGCAGACACTTTTATTTTCATTTTTTTATTTATTTTCCTACATCACACTACGGATACCGCCATTATATAATATAACCAGAATATTGTTCGCATTACATTTTAGGGAAACCAGAAGGTGTGTGCAACTTGTAGATTACGAGCTTCTTTGGACCATTATAAAAAAAAAATTTTTTTTAAATAGATAGCTTTTCAAAATATATTTTTAATTAGACTGCGTACCGCTGCAGGCAGAACTGCTCGCAATTACTGAAAATATCAGCTTTTTTCGATCAATTTTTAAAATCTCAACCGTAATTTAATTACCACCCATATTTGTGAAATTTGTTTCATTAATAAATACTCCCCATAACATCATGCGGGAGTGGGATAATAAAGTCACGAAGAGATTATAAATCACAAAGTGACTATATCTGTAATGAAAATTACGCACCCCATGCACTCTCGGTATAAGTGTGACACCGGGTCTAGGTCACACACGCATCCATTTGATATCGCACCGGCACGTACGATGCTATAAAAAAAAGAAGCACAGTATTTCATATTTCCGTTGCTGTACAAGGATGTTGTTGCGTTTTTTTTTTTTTCTTCTCATTTCCTCCATCAGTTAGAGGGAACTTCCGTAGCAGCTTTAATTTCTCTCACTTCAACTCACCCACTCTACACACTTGAGCTACCTATATCATCCTGTGTGTGTAGTTTTATCCCAGCTCCTTAGTTTTCAACATTTTCTTTCAGCTTTCCTCCCTTTCGTCCTTTATCTTAAAATCTGTAAATTCCCAAACGCCATTGCTCATATATCAAAGTGCTAAATGAAAAGTGACAGAACGGAATGCAATTTATAAATTACTAACACATTCCGGATCCTTCTTCAACTGTTTTATTTTTTTTCGTTTCTTATATTGCTCTCTTTCTCATACTTGTGTAAATATTTTTGTCTTCTTCAATTTATTCATTCGCTGTATCAGTAATAAGTTATTCTTTGGCGTATTTTTTTTTATTTGCCTTTTGTTGTTGTGGACAGAGTCCTTATTACTTTGTTTTCTCTGTTGCGATAATTCTTTCTTCTCATGTTATTATCGTAAATAAAAGGACTTTTTCCATAATATACATAAATATTTCTGTAACGAATGGGCATATACAATATACATATATAGGGAGAGTTGTTAAGCAAATTGCAGGCAATGTGCGTAGAGAAATAATAAATGTGGCGCCCAAAGACCGGCTTTTAGTGTGGTAATTATCACAGAATGAACGTAGGGCATGCATGCGATTTATTTCTTGTTAATTTGTTTCGCGCGGTAACTTGCTGGTTTTAGGCGGTCATTGAACGGCCACAGGGCTGAGTAAAGTTATTGCCTCAAGAGTAGAATAGGAAAATTTCAACCGATATTGTATGTGACTGGAATAAGTCGTCAGCTGATGGCCAATCCACCAAAAGTTACCATCAGTTCTCGAGGAAGTTCTATATAGAAAAATATGTTGTGAAAACAAGTTGCTGTTGATAGAGTCAAATATGTACCACCCATAACCTCGAAGTTGTGTGGAAATTTATTAAGGTTTCCAGCCGGCATTCCGTCCTCATAAATGCACTGATGAAAAAGAAATGGATATAACTATAGAAGAAGCCGCAGATGCCTCCTCCAAGAAACATGAACTTATCACACATTCATTCGTTCATACTTGAACTGGTAAAATCCTCTGGCATATTGTAGCATTTTACATTTTGAAGCGTTGGCCATAATTGTGCAATAAAGTCAAGCAGAAAATAATTTAAATGCATACCGAACAAGACTGGAACAGACACTTATTCAGAGGGGAACAAGGAAATCTTGTCACAGTCGTTGCTGAAGACATAGAAAAACCATAAGTTAAATATCTGGGGCTAAACCTGGACAGCAAACTGCTCTGGAAAAAACATACAGAGGAGATAACCAGGAAAGCAACGCGGGCTTTAATGATCTGCCGAAGCCTAGCTGGCAAATCCTGGGGATGCAGCCCGACCATCCTCAGATGGATGTATATTGCTATTGTGGAGACCAATGATCACGTATGGCGCAATTGCATGGGCAAAAAAAAACAGTCTATCAACCACAAGGAAGACACTCAATAAAGTGCAAAGACTGGCATGCCTATGTATTACAGGGGGCCATGAGAACTTGCCCAACTGCAGCTATGGAAGTGCTACTGGAACTAACTCCACTGCACCTCGTGGTTGAGGAATGTGCAAGTAAAACGGTTCTAAGAATGGCCAAAGAAGGAGTAGGAAGAGATAAGTGCATCACACTGAGACAGCTTGACGCACTACTCAAGAAACATCCATTATTGGCGTTTCCTAGAGACGATACTATCAAAAGATTTGATTTTCAAAACTGTTTGCCATTGATCTTAGATGATCAAAAGTTTCCTTCCCACCCTATACCCGAATTGTAAGCTCAACTAAAGCGATGAAATGAGAGAGATTTCTTGCAAAAGCCAGCCTATCCCCATACCTTCAATTAAAACTCCCACGCAAACATGAAATTATATTCCAGAAATTACACTCAAATGCTCCCCCTAAACCCAACAATTCACAGACCTATAAGTATAGGGTAAATCCCAAAGGGACGTACCAGTCTTCATCTTTTCCGCCCTGGGGGTCTAACCCGAAATGATACTCCACCATATTTTACGACAAAGTTAACTCTTCCACTCCCTCCTTGTTGGCCCCCAAATGAATAATGAAAATATCCATTTATGGTTTTTTTTTTTTCCTGACGAAACACAACTCACCCAAATGACAGCGGCACATCAAACACGCACCAACACGCCAACACCGACAGCTCCATTTGAAGTGTATATTTCCAAATTATTAACTACCGTCTAATATTTCAATCCAACAAAATTTCAACTCACTATAATTTATCATAACAGAAATAATGTCCTGTTTCTCGTCCCACAGTCATGGGAGAGACGTACATTTTATGACAAAGTGAAACCCTTTAATGATACCTCAGCTCAGAACCACATCAGAGTGAGAGCGACCGCAACACAAATTCCAGGTTGCCAGGATGCCAGGGGCGGTAGCGGTATCGGTATTGTTATGTTATACGCTCTTTTTAGTCACCCGCGCCCATTTCTCTCGAAGCGGTTCTCGAATATCATTAAAAACTGTAAAGCAAAAGTATCCCAATCGCAAATGCGAAAACGTATATTTATGACATGAATCTGAATATGAGCGAAATTATTTTCACACTCGTATCTAAAACTAGAGGGCGGGCGGTTGCGTTTAGTGGTCGGTGTGCTTTACTGGTTTCCCGCTTAAAAGGACACACAATATACGACATATACGAGTCTATGAATTATGAATGATATCACGTAAGCGGGGGAATTATTTCACGTCCTTCTCTGCGCCTCACTTTTGGGCGGAATTATCTTCCTGCCAACTAGAGATATGCCGCAGCAAAAACAAAAAAATGTCCTGTATCTAATATTATTTGTTGATACGATTCAATTGATAGGCTGGGCTTTCGGAATCCGACCACATGTGCTATTGTGCATATAAATTTCATTTCAGATATCTGAAATTGTTCTTCAGCCTTTATGTTATCTATATAAGGGACCACAGACCGACACGCGTTCGAGGAATTTTTGGTATTTCAATTATAGTTAGTTATTGAAAGTAATAATTTCGGGGAATCCTTGTGCGAAAACAGCTGCGAGTTAAATGAATGTACATACAAAATTTTCGTCTCAGGTGTGGACTGTGGAGCGGGTGAAACGCGAAATTATCCTTGAAAATCGGTAGCTTGTATATATTTTTTTTTCTTTAATCTCTAATGTACGCTTGGTTGGGTTAAGCTACATACGATACAAGTATCTGCGCTCAGTTGGAAAGTATTTTTTTCTGTTTTGAAAATCGCACACCTCTATATCCTTATCAAAAATTTACATAAATTCCGTGATGTCGTAACAGTCATCTGTGCGACTTTACGGCTTTTCTCGCCTGATCTCTCTACGAAGGTGACACATACTTTATATAAAATTTTTGAAAGCATTTTTCCGTGATACGAAAATATATTTATGGCGTGTTTAGATGTTTCCGAACAGTGTGTCTGGAGCAAAGGATATTCTCGTATGCCTAGCGTACAAAAAAAGATGATGGCAGAGAAATGTTCTGGGAAGCTATATAATCGACCGGGGGCGGATATTAATAAGTCGGCGAAAGAAAAGATGGCTGACTCTGACTATACTGGATGCTGGATTATATAAAGGTTTGGGATCACAAAATCTTTAGGAGCACTAAATTTGATAGTTTTTGGCTGTTTTTATGATAGTTTGGGGATGTTTTAATATTTTGTTTCCATATAAATTTAGAGCTCTTAACTTATGTGTAACTTATGGCAGTTGACAGTTGTTAAGGATTATAAATTTCAACCTACGTTTAAATGTCAAAGATTGTAATTCTAGTACTTTTTGGCATCATCTCTGTTAACTTTGTAAGAGCTTACTGTTTGGAATCATTGTTTTTATTCAAAGTAAAATTCCTTGAATGTCAAAATGAAAATCCCTCTTTTTGGCCGTAAAAATGATAGATATATATTAATAATAAAATAAATAGTTGAGCAAGAGATCCTTAGGGACCATAGGCAGTGTTGTTATATCGTGGGATTTTTTTCAGGGTATTGCCATAATTATTTTCAGGGTATTGAGGAGATAATTTAATAAAAAAAAATTGGTGCGACCGTATCCAACAGTCCCGAAATATGTGTATGTGTAAACACCGTGCGTGCGGTATGTGTGTGGCTTGATACACGTCATTGAGAAAAGAGGGAATTGTAATAACCGTATTCTTGATATATTATGAAATAACAAATACCCGTTTGCATTTCCATCCAAGTTAAATGACATCAACTGTTACACAGTAAATGAAAGTGTCATTGGAATTTCATTCGGCTTGCATTGCATATTGTAGAGGTGCTGGTCTACGAAATTTTTGTTAGTTGTTGTCCAGCTGTGATTTCTGCGTGCCTGGTAATTCACGAAAGATTTGGCACTGAATTTCCTCGAGATGTCCGTCACAGGGAAGAATTGTGAGACCATCATATATGAAAAACATGCTTTATTTCACATCAACAAAAAGCTGAAATTAATATGCCCCAGCTCATAAATGTATGCAATTATAAAAACGTATGCAATGATAAAATGTATGCAATGATAAAACACAGTGACGCATTTTCTGTCCCCGCAAGTTAAATGTGTGGAATTACTCCACCAGATTCCAATAACGCGCGCATAGATGTTTACACATCAAAAATTAAAATTTAAAATTAACTTTATGTTTCCCAGCATTCTTCGGGTCTAAATCAGGACACTGTTAAATAAATAAATTCTCTTTTTTTAAGTTTATGTAGATTCGCTAGATTTGAACAGGAGTGAAAAATCGAAAATCGAAATTACGAATTTCGAAGCAATACTCGTATGATCGAAGAGATACTACGGTCGTCCACTACTTGCGCAACGCATCAACCAAATTGGTGCAACACTTCATTCAACATTCAACTCTTTGGTTGAAGTATATTTTACTAGTGCACAAACTCATGTTGTTCGTGTTCAACATTTTAGTTTTGAACAGGTGCCCTCAGTTGCTCAACTCATATTAATTGATCTACATTTCTGAATTTTGATAAATAAGCATAATATTTTTTTCAAGTTTGTCAACTGTGTTTGAAATTGAATTGATAAATGATACCATCGTACACTTAAACAAGTATCATTGAATGGCAGCTACCTACAAGTTCATGAAATACAATTCAACAAAGGGTAGATAACTTGAATCACTTTTGCAATATCTTTTTTGAAACTTTGATGTCCCTAATAAAATATTCGTTTGCGGAATTTTCTTTCCATTAAGTTGAGCAACGGGTCGAACAGATAATGTGCAACACATTGCCAGGGGAGGATCTCTATAAACATGAATCGTTGTAACTCCTCCCTTCCCAATTCACCGTCATGCACAATTATGTTCAACGAGGAACACGAGCTCGTTCACTTGTTGAGCAAATGCGTTGGTTGCATAGAATTGAAAGTACCATACCAATAGGTTTTTTTTGCCCACATGATCTAGGTATATAGATCATTGATTTCCATGGTTTACAAAAATAATACGAGATCCAACTGTTGTTGCAAACCATGAAAATCAAGGTTCATGCGGGCATAATAATGCAAAAGTGTTCAGTTTGATGTTAACTTATCTTAGTGGACGACGAGCATAAGTAATTAGCTGTATAAAGAGACATGCAAACACCATTTGCGTGTGAAAGAAATTTTTTTTTTTTTAGATAATCGTGTGAACTTAAAAGTAGATTACCTATTTTTTTAAAATACAATTGAGGATAACGTATTTGTAAAAGTAACGTGAAAAGTTCCTTACCTAAAAAGAAAATAAGAAAAGAAAACTGGATTAGTAATTTTATAGTTGGAATAATTTTTTGTTATTTGTAAAAGGTGTCTTTACTAGTTGGAAATTTTTTTTAGAAAGTGCTTTATTTTCATGTGGAGAACTTAGAATAGAGTAGAAATATTTTAATGTTCTATCAATTACGTGTGTAGCTAAGATTACAACCAAAGTGTTTGTTTGAAAAAAGAAAAACATTTGCTGTGAACAATAATAAATTTTTAACTCAAGGAAAATTGACTGTCATATTATTATTATTATTATAACTTTATTGTTTTTTAAGTAAATTATACAAACAATACCAAAAAATATAGCACTAGCTACCAGGGCTTTAGGCTTAAAGACTGTCATAATTTTAAGAAATGGGTAACTTTAATCACTCTAAAGCTGGTATAATGGTGCTTTTCAAATTATTTTTTTAGAAAATCTAATTGCTTTCAGTTGTTGAATGAAATGTAACAACTTGATTGGACAAAAACACACGATGTATCCACCAGTAAATTTACTACTCAGTTCGCTTCCAAGTCCTTATCAAAAAAAAAAAAAGTTTTTAAACAAAATTTGAACACTGAAACTTAGGTTGACTTCTCAGGTTTATATTGAACACCTTCCTTCAGGCAGATACTATTTTAAGACGCTTCTTAAGCAAGCTTAAATCAAACTAAACGTAGGCTTACATTATTTGCCATCTTATCTTATTATGTGCCGTCCTCCTTGCTCCTAAATCAGCTTTATCATAAATGAATCCCACACTTTGTCTTTATCCTATATCCTATTATGTATGAGTATGAGTACCCCCGGTAGAAACGTACACCGATCCATACATAAAATATATGTTTCGCACATAAAATGATATGTGCAAATATGCTGAGGTGTTTTAATGGAGCAAAATCTGTGAACGGCAACAGCAGTGGTAGTGGTTATTTTTATTATTATTTCCCCATCTATCCTTGTTATCCTTGGATTTCTTTTTTCTCCCAAAGAATTCACACATTGTTTGTTTTTTCTTTCGTTTTAGTCTCCACCTACATGGGGATATTAAATGTAATCAGACAGACGTCTATGCGACGATGGAGATGAAGAATATTCGAGAACAAATTGAAACTGACATTGCACACTACCTATATATGCAGTACCCAGGTATGTGTAGGATGTAGGCTCCATTCAGATTATAAAAAAAAAAAAATCCGAAAACCCATTTTCCAATTTTATATGGATGATCGATTTGCCAATGCATTTTCCAATTGAATTTCATGATTGAGTGATGGGTAAATATTCTTCTGTTACATATGTATACCCCCAAAAAGGATACAACAAACAATACGACGAAAAAAAGGCTCTGTCATTTTGTTTGTTTACCAACGGTGGTGCGAAGTATGCCAATATTTGACAGGTGTGGCATATGCATGGATAATCGAAATTGAAAAGTAGATTTGGGTGCTAGTTAGGACCAAAATCGGAGAGGGAAAAAAAGGGTAAGTCCATCCTTCTTTGGCGCCTTTCGAATAAAAATCTGTCGAATGGAAATGTGTGTGGAATCAGAAAATGCGTAAGTAAGATGCTAGAGTAGAAGGCTGACGTTTTCGGCTTTTTTCTTTCGTCCTTGTTTTCTGAGAGAACTTTTACGGTTTGAATATAAAATGAAAATTTGATTGAAAGCCTTGGGTTTGTTTGACACTAACATGTATTGACATTGGCAGACATGTTGTTAGACATTGCCTGTTCTTTTGTGGCCTGAAATAAAAACTGACACACGTGACAGGTCCTCGATTTTTTTTTTTTTGCCACTCATGCTTGTGCGAGTAAACCTATTTCATTTGATCAGCAAAAAGGAGTTTCGTTGTGGTGTGGTTTGTTTTTTTCTGTGGTATTGAATTGGGTTTGGATTGATCTAATAGAAATATTCTATATTGGAATTTGTTCCCAGAAGTATCAGAAACATTAACAAACTCGAAGATAGACAGAATGTAAGCACCTGCCTCAATACAATTACTGGAAAAGCTGAATTTCTGTAAAATTCGAAGTGGATCCCAAGAGAGGCTACTTGGTATTTCCTGTATCCTTTCAACTGCTTTTTGGGTATATCTGGGAAATTAAATAACGGCTAATTGGTCTTCATTATTACCTTCATATACAGTAAGTCAAAACATCACAAACTGGCGCCCAACGGAAGTGAAACATTGAATATAATTGCTTAGTACAAGCGTAAAAAGTATAAAATCTGGTAAACATACCTATAAACATAATCTGACGCTTTTCCTTACCTAAGTCTCTTGCCATTGAAATAAAATTGCGTTGATAAGATGGATACATTATCAGTCCTAGCAATTTGGCACTGGGCGCCAGTTTCAAAGTATTGTCCCTATAATAAATAAGTAAATAGCTGACGCAACATGTCCGGGTCCGCATAGATTTTCCAAGGCAAGGAAAATCTCTCGGTTGGGAGAGTTTTCGCATATTTTTGCCACGAATTGAAGGCAGCAACAGTTTTATGCTGATTCGTAGCAACTGAACCGAGAAGCTCTCAGATGTTTTTTTTTTGACGTTCCGGTTAAGTGGCGCAGTTGACAAAACCCTCAAGATGTTTTTAGTGTTTTTTCCGGACACCATAGGATGTTGCTTTTGTAAAGAGAAATTAAATGTTTCAATAACACCATCATTTTCTACATCTATTCAGTCTTTGTTCCCTCCTTCTGGGCGCCAGTTACAGAGATACACTTTGGCAACCTCTGAATATTTTCTTTCTGCTGGGAATATTTTCACAATTAGAAGTTTACTACCTATATAGACAAATGTACCTATTGCTTGCACGATAAAACGCCTTGCGAGTCATTACTAAGTGCTTCTGGGCGCCAATTTAAAGAGCATACTCTTTAGCTCTGACAACTTTCTTCTTCTTGGAGATATTTTCACAGAGAGAAGTTTAATTCTTACACAATAAAACGTTGCACAAAACTCATTGAAAATCCTTCAATGACGCAACCCTCTCTAACAGATTTCTAACACACATATGTATATGTATATAAATTGAGAAATAAGCAAGTGAAAGACCATAGAAGGTCAATGACATTCTTATCCGTTTGACACACACATTACTCGCAGACTCCGAAATGAGAGAGGGTGTCGATTCATCCATCGATATTTCAATTTTGTACCCTTCGTCCTGCGCAAGCTCTCAGCATTTTATTCGATACAAGGAATGAGAAAATGGAATTTCATCTCTTGACAAAGGAAATATTGCGAATATCAGCTATGGATGACAAGACTCCTTAAGATTTACTTGTTCTTAACATTTTGTCCTGTTGTTGCTTGTACACACTTTGTCAGTGAATGATGAAAGGGCAACAGACCCATCCTCCGTCATGTGCACTCTTTTAAGGATAAACACTTCGATTGCATCAAGGTGATGTATGTCGTCTGGGGCGCATCAAAATGGTTCTCGTTGTAAATAGCCCTACTCCTATGCTTGTCTTGTTTTATTACATCAATCTCTTAGGAAAAGAGTGTCCTTGCTAGATATACAAAAAAAAAAAAAAAATGTAAACCAAACTCTTTGTCATATCGACGGCGACTGTCATTTCGCCTTCTGTGGTGTATTTTTTTTTCCAGTAGAACCGCGATGGGTTGAATTCATAAAAAATGTACGCGATATTTGTGTGTGGATCTTAACACCATTCACATCCAGAAGGGCTGGCCAGGCAGGAAAAACAAAAAAACACGCGAAAAACCAACATTGACACGAAACTCGAAAAAGGACTAGACGATGGGCTCTCCGTTTTAATGTGAAATTTTCACGGAACATGATAGACCTGCAAAACGGTTTCCATTAAAAATGTATTACGACTGGGATTCGTTTTTTTTTTTTTTTTTTTTTAAACACCATTGCGGTATTACTTAGCGTATTTTCAGTTATATTATATACAGTTTTTTGTAGCGCTGTACCTTATTCTCTTGTTATTGCTGTGGTATTTTTACAACACGTGCAGGACCTTTGAGTGGGGTAGAGTAGAGCACGAAGTATTACTTTATTTATGGAGATTCCCTTCGAGACTAGCACTTAGTGTGATGGGCTTCAATGGATGTAGGAAACCTGTAAGGTTGTGCACGAGAACAAGGTTTGACTCAAAGTTGTTCTTGGAACAGTTATTAGGGTATTTTCGTGAGCATCAACAAATTAAGTAGCAATTGTGGTTTCCGAAATGCATGGTGATGTTTGGTGTGGATAGTTTAGCTGCCTAAAATATTTTTAGCCCTTGCGTTGGGCGCCAGTCCTTGAACTTTGAAAGTGCACGGTAATCATTATGGGCATTTGTGTTTAATGGGGGTAAGTGAAGCTTTAACAGGACAGTTGTACACCTGAACTTACCCAGTAGTTAGGAAACACTTTTACATTTAATTTGTGTGTTTTTGTTGAACCGGTGCCTCTCTTAGTACTCTATCGTCTATTTTGGTAAACAAAATTCGTTTATCAATTTATAAGTGGCGATCATTCAAATATAGTAGTCGCAGTAGCTTAGTGGTTAATGTGTTGGACTGCTATGTGGGGGTCCCAGGTTCGAATCCCGCAAAAACCCAATTCCGACTTAGGGTTTTTTTTCCGCTGCGCTACCTCTCGCGAACGTCTGACAAACATCCGAGAGTATAAATGTCTTGAAAGAGCTTCTCAATTAGCCGTTTGAAGTCGGCATAGAATTTTAGATCCCTTCCATTCGTTCCAAAAATGAGAAACTCACACAAAACGAATGGTTGTGCGAAGCTAGACCTAGGGTCTCTCCGGACCTGTTGCGCCAACTATTTATTTATTTTTATGATCATTCAAATATACTCAGGTATATAATGTTTATATTATGCTATACAGTAAACGCCTATGTGTATGACTTTCAATTGACATTTTAACCCGTAATCCATGTTTATTAATACTGCACGAACTTTCAAAGTGTGAACTATAATGCCGCACAAGTACCCACCTGCACGTCACACCTTCTTCAAAACCATAATTTTCTCACCTCCCACCACACACTAAATATAACTACCTAATCCAACTTCCAGCACAAAGAACTTCAAACACTTCGGCCCACCTTCACCCAATTCTGACACTTAACCATTTCACCAAGAAGAACAAAAGCACACCATTCGCCCCCATCTATTGTCTTAAGCACCGCTAGACATGAAAATAAAGCCGCCCGCTCGTTGGTAAAAAACTTCTGGCGTCAAATGCTTAATCATGCCAAAGTTCAAAACTATAAATGTCCTCCCTTTTGGTCAGAAGTCAAGTTTTTTTTTTATTTGCTTTGCCCACAACAAGGTGAACGGTGAACCCTTTTATCCCTAGATACGTGTCCTCTTCATTTTTAATTTCCTCGAACCAAAACAGAGAAAAGAAAAAATTAACTTAATGAATTCACCACAGTCAAACGTGGACAACTATCACCCCAGCGACACCATTTCCATTGCCCCGAACTTTAGAGCCGACCTTTTGCCTAAAAAAAGAAGAACCACTTCCTCAGTATGTATGTATGTATGTATGTACTTCCACTTGGCTGAGGATATTATTTCTGTTCCCAAAAACAAAAAAATGCGACGACCGTAGCCGCATTTGAATGCCTTCATTTATATGCAAATTTTTGTTTCACCTCAGTCCTTCTAAAAATACAAATAAAAAAGAAGAACACCGGACCCAAGCCTTGACAAAAAAAAAAAAAAAAATGCCGCTGCTAATAATGGAATGAGAGCACTGAACCTGCACTGGATACACACACACACATAGATAGGTACGCAAATTATTTTTGTGGCTCATCCAAGAGGAGACCAAAAAAATATGCGGGTGATGCCTTAATTGAAAAGAAAAAAAAAAAATGCTTAAGCGAGCGGTGAGCGGGTATACTGATGAGTTCGTTTACCAGCGCTTTTAATATCTAAATTTTTGAGTGTACACAGGGTGTCCCGCAGATACCCTTCAAGCGACCTTTCACCAGTTCGATTCAATTTAACAAAAACTCAAAGGTTGCACCCCTTTCCGATGATTTACTGCAACAGGGTGTCTCAAAAACCACGCACAGAAGCTTCTGTGGCTTTCCACTCCGTTTGATTTAATTCAACGAAAATTGCAGAAAACTCGAGCAAACTCAAAGGAGATATGCACGTTTCTCGTGTATATCTATGCTGCTTGTTCACCCAATAAATTGAGGATTGTTCGTGCGCGATTTCTATTTTTTCCTTCTATCCTTTTCGGTATCTAAGATTAGAATTGTATTTACAAAACTCAAGTATTCGTACGAACAAAATCCACACGTACACTCTACAGAGTGCATGTTAATTACATCTCTGCACAGAAAATAAACCAGCGAATCAACACATGAATAACAACATTGCTGTACCAGCGCAAGGATGCGAAATATATGCTGCTGCTCAACGATCAGGCGTATTGTTGCCAATGTACACTACATGCAACTAGCTATCTGGAAAATTATTCAATATTCACAGCACGTAGTAATTGAGATCTAAGAGAGTTTAGTTTTAGTAATTTTCTTTTCTTTTGTTGGTGCATGGTGAATGGTGTATGCGTTCGGTTGGTCTGATGTTAGTTCAAATGGAAAATTGTGTGTGTGCACGCGTGCACTGCACATATGTGTGTGATAGAATTGATTCAACCGCACCGGAGGAAGAGAGAAGTAAATTTAATTTTTGCACTCACATTGAGATTGTGGTGGATATTGATTTGAGTTGAGCAGGGAAATTCTGGTGGATTTGGAATGAGTGCAAGGATATTTTGAACGAATTTTCCACAGAACTAAGAAGTAGAAATTGAATATTAAAATGTTCCTAAAGTTGGAGGAACACTTGTTGGCCGCCTGCTTCTTTTGAGCACGAGGGCTATACTGATTTGTGTTTGACTCACCGTTACACAGCCTTGAAGGAAAACGAGCGGTAACAAAACTAGGAGAATCTTAGTAAAAACCGACTTGAACTGAATTTAATATTGTGGTTACGTAGTCTTAGACCACGGATGATACTCACTCGTCGTAACACCATGCTGCCGAGGTATGGTGGACGAAGACTAACAAAGTCATCACAGTCAAAAAGTTAGACCGAGTTCAACGTAAGAAACTGCATAACGGGGTGTTTACGCTTCGCTCTGACTATGGGACTCAATACATATTCAAATGGAGGCTAGACTAAGTATTCACCATCTGTTACATTCGAACAACTTTGACCTCTATTCCTATCAGGAAGGTCATCAGTCCTAATTCAACACCATGGAGCCTCCAAACCCATTCAGCATGCCTCTTGATGACATGCTCCCGAAATATGGCTTCCATAAAAACTTCTGGGATGACTGGGAGAAATATAAACCCAATCCATCACGATTTGATATCATCTGGTACACAGACGGTTCTAAGATGGAGTCAGAGACTGACTCTGGAATCTACGGTGAATCGATTTGTCTGCTTGTCACTCAGACTGAAGTCTTTGCAAACAACCATTGCGCTAGAGGGTTCTAACACGCACGTGGAAAAACCTTATTTATCTTTTCAGATAGCCAAACACTGAGAGCTGTTTGCTCTTGAATCATCTGTCGTAAAATCTAAACTTATCTTAGAAATATTCCAAACCATCCATGAGCTTTTAACAAGAAAAACCTAGTCATCCCCCATTGGATTCCAGCCCACAGAGAATTTGAGGGTAACGATCGGCTTACTCACTGGCTAAAATCGGAGCAACCACTCATCGGCTTGAACCCTTCTGCGGAGTCAGCAAAACCCATTTCAGTAACTATACCAAGAACCTATCTCGCATCGAGTCACAATACAGTTACGCAACGGCACCAGACAGAATGTCCCCAAATTATCCTCCACAAAAGCGCTCTTCCTGATTAATATGGACAAAAATAACCTGAGGATCAACAGGAATAATCAGCGGCCACCGTCTCGTGAAAAAACATATTCACCGTATTGGCGTCTCACCGGATCCTATCTGCAGACTCTGTCTTGACGAATCCTCTCTTCTCATACTCACAGAATGTCCGGTTTTCTATGTCGTCTCAGGAAAAACATCGTTGGCGATGAAATCGTCAATTCAGCAACTCTTGCTGACATACAAGAAGCCGATTGGGACTTATTAAACGTTTTTCAAAAGAATATAAGGACTCCTATATCACCAAACTTCTATATTGTTCTCAAGTCCAACCTGTTTTGGAATATTGTAGTCCTGTTTGGTGTCCGAGCTATGAATCTGGCATTTCCGGAATTGAAAGCATTCAAAGCAATTTCTTCTTTATGCATTACGTGATGTTCATTGGGTCCCTGGAAGTCGTCTTCTCCCCTACATAAGCCGATTAAAGTTGCTGAATATGCAAACCTTTGCAGAACAAAAATAGAAATCAAATTCGTTATTTTTGTTTTGCCTCCCGACTGGCAGCATCAACTCAACATATCCTATCTATATTCTTAGTTCAATAAACATCAGTACCAGACCGAGGGCAACAAGGAATCTAATATCTTTATATCAAGGGACGTCTCGATGTAACTATGGAAGCAATGGCCCCATCAATTACTTGACGAAGGATTTTAATAAGTTCAATCATGAGATTGATTTCAACATAACAACATTAAATTTAAAACAAATATTTAAGGAAATGTAGTATTTTTTAAAATACCTAACCATCTTAAAAAAAATAAAAATACTAACAACTGATTAACTATAGCTTAAATGCTTAGTACTTAAATAAATAGAAGATCCTTGTCTTCCTGGCTGCCTCTGGAGTGGAAAGATGGCTCTGGGAATTTACCAGGGAAGGCTTCATAGACTCCTTTAAGAAGCCGCAGTGCCAGAGCCCCTTAAATTATGTCCCGCTTCATAATCTATCTATCTACGGAGTCTTGCATCAATTGGTTTAAAAAGGTTAGAGATTATTTGTTCAGAAATTTAACAATTCACAAGCCAGAGTTAGGTTGGGTAAATGGGTTGTCGAGACATACACAACTTGTATCCGCCACAGTCACACTTAGGTCACTTTAGATCCTTTGTAATGTCTTTGGGGTGTACCTGGTAACCTGGAAATCATCCCTAGGCTCTTACAAGGTTAAACAAGCCATTTATAGGCCTGGCGGAAAATTCTTCCAAGCCTTAAAAATAGTTCTCTTCCAAGAGTTCCACTTCTGATGCAGATTGCTGGGCAGTCGACCCCTCGTCATTGTATCATATATGCAAGTCGTCAATAAAAGTCAACAAACTCAAGCTATATTGGACGCAGGCTATATACCTATTTTTTTATTTACATATTTTGAAATAGAGTTGCTTACTGAAGCAACTTGTCAGCCAATACCCAGATCTCAATTTTCAAACACACGTTCATTACGAGGATCAAAACTAGCCCAGAAAATTGCAAAATTGCATTCCTGCTTAAACTGGCTCCCGACATGAGCCCACCATTTAAATTATTTAAATAAAAATCATCCTCCCTCGCAACTCATTTGAGGACCTTCCAAGATAAAATTAGAAAATCATCATTTGTCTCCGTCCATTGTCATCAATCATGAAATCCTGATGCGCAACCAAGTAAGAAGCAACGCAACAATTTAACTGCACACAATAGAGAGTCCTTTCACTCCTCAAAAAAAAAAAAAAAAAATCCAGAAAAATATCCTTTCAACTTAACAAACACTTGACTCAATCCTATCATGTTTCACATTGCCATCGAGGGGTTCATTGTTTCATATTGCCATGCCACTGTTGCATGCATATTCAAACCGTTGAAAAATTGACTGAAGCGGAAAAAAAGGGAGAACTGAGCACTGTAGGAAATTTTCCACTTCGAAACTATTTTGTGTCGAGATCGAGACACACAATCACAATTGCAAAATGCAAAACGGGGGCGACACAACAACACGACACCAGCGAGTCGCACAAGTACCTACCTAGTACGAGCACGAGTAGAGTAGATCTCTGAAGCCAGATCTGCCCGTTAAAAGAGAAACTTTTCCATTAATAACGATTTTCCATTAACTATCGATTGATTTTGCAACACTACACAAGGAGTGAGTTGACAGCAAAACGAAAGAAGAAAAGATGCAAAACAGTCCTTCTCCACCTCATAGAGCAAGAGCACTTACGTCGAATTACAACAGCCGATTGGGTGTGTGCTTTGTGTATCAGAATGCGCGGGGAGGGGGAGAAAATGGCAGCAGCAAAACTTCATCTTGTTGGCGAGAAACACAATTTCGCATTTTGCACCTTTTGTTATAAGAGAAGTTTAGTTTTTTTTTTTTTTTTTTTTTTTTTTTTATGGAAGAAAAGTATAAAATTCCATGACACCCACAGATACCGAGCTTCTTCGCGCAGATACTTTGTATATATCTTTTCAAAGTCGCAAAAGCATCATCAATACAATTTAACGTTGCTTAGCGTAAACACTTTGGCCAGGAAGTTTATAAAAAAAGAAATGCTAACAAGGGTATGGAGGGAATCCTAAAAGTTTATGCTTTTCATCATTAAAAGTTTTCAATATTTTTTTCTTTTTTTTTTTCTTTTTTACAGTGACAGAAGCGTGGTTTGAGGGATGAAAGAAATGGAACGTCTAAGAAATCAACGAAGGAAATCTGTCGACGTCGATTTTATTTTTCGCTCCGTCAGATGGCACGCAAATTCAATTCAACGAGGACACCCCAAAAAGTGCATTTTGTCTCTCCATTCCCACCGCAGTTCCAAGGGTAGTATCTACTCGTTTGATAAATAAAAGTGTGGCACTCCGTAAAAAGAGTTGTTTAGAAAAAAGGATGCACACCCTGGCCAAAGTCTAGCTGGCATTGGCTAACAACATGTTGCCAACTTGTAACGTACATACATAGACATACTACAATGGCATTACCTGTTGCAAAGCACAGTTGCAAGCATGTGAATTAATTTTTCATTTTCTTTTTTAGCTCATCCCTCATTCCGCAGGATATAGACCTATAAATGCCCAGCTATAAGCTACAGCACTGACAGTATGATGCACAGTATAGGCGGCATGGGTAATGGCATTCGTTGCTCTGCTGGCATTACCATGAAGATGAATATGCGCACATTCAAAATGAGTTGCATTCCCATTCCTCCACAGATACGGTGCATTGTTGCTTGTTGGGCAGTTTGAGAAGTAGGAGAGTATAGGAAAAAAAAAAAAAAAAAACAACCAAAAAAATATGAGCATAGATAGTTTTAGTAGTTGCGCTGAATTTCAACTCCTCCTACAACTTGTGTGCAGATATTTGCTACAAGACAAAAAAAAAAAAAACATCACTCCTAGCAATAGGACATGCGTTCTTTTTGCAATAACAAAAAGACTGAACAGAGAGGAGGAGAAAAAAAAACTGTAAGGATGCAATTCATCATGCTTGCCGGTAGGATAGTGTAACAAAGGGAACTTTTTTCCCAATGGATTACTTTCGGAAAAATGTGTAGTTTTTTGTATACGTAACTAGGTGCATTGACTTCGTTTAGGAATGTACGAGCATTTTGAGCCATACCTGCGTAGGGAAGTATGCTAATTGACGGAGGATATTTATAAGCAGACGGAATGTAAAATGGAGCACGTGGAGATCTGTTTGCGTTGGAAGTTGAGCAGATCATCGCATTGGTATCAACCGACTTGATGCTGAACATATTTATGCGAAGATTTTATATGAACAGAGCTTTCCAAACGGCACTGTGTTGGGCGCCAATTATGTTTTAATATTAAGACGAGATTTTAAAGACTGCGTAACCGTGACGTTCATAGTTCTCACATTAAGTGGGTGTAAACTACATCACATTAGTTCATTTACATGTGCCGGTGGGCTCGTTGGCCCTCGGTAATTTGTGTACAACGTACTTTGCTGATGGAACGTCCAGCTTTGAAGAAACCTATTCGGTGCTTAAGCCTAGACTATGTCTAAAGCGGGTGCATATATCCTTGGCAAGCCGCTTCAACAGACAGATTTCTGGAGGCCCAGAAGAGGATGAAGAAATCGTCAAATGTGATCGTGCTTACAATTTTCCAAGGAACGCTGCGTTGGGCGCCACTTACTCTTTTAAATAAGGTAGATTGCTGGAGTTTTTTAACAAACTGTAAGGCATTTCAGTGGAAATGTTTCCTTTGCTTATATTGGCTCCTTTATTGGACGCAATTATGTACATTGTATAGCCGCCGAAATGGAATTATATAAAGGTTTTGAATCTTAAAAAAAAGTTTTCTAGAGTCACAAACAAGTATGAGTAGGAGAATTGTGTATAGAACCCTAAATGAAACCGCCGCCGAATTGTGTAGAGCCCTATATGAAGCCGCCGACATTTTGTTCTCTGGTTCAATACATTAGAAGTACAATGGACGTTTTAGACCGGTTAGTGAAAATATTTCTCTAGCATAGGTATTTAAATCCTCATGTTGGGCGCCAGTTTAGCGGTGTATGATGCTTTAATGCCTAGTCTCATGCTGGCTGATGAACAGCTACATCACGAACACAAAGTGTAACAGCAGAAATGCATTCTGCAATTTGTTTGTCATATTATTCAATATATATGCAAGTGTTCTCTGATTGTATGTACGTAATTGAAGTTGGCCGAAAAATTGGCGACTATTATTATAACATGCAACTTGGACTAAGGTCCAGGGTGTTTTAAAGTCGATTTTTTTTTTTAAATAATTCCAAGTCTCCGTGACTTATTGCAATAGGCATCTATGACATCACTTCGCAGCTGATGCGTCCTTTTAGGTATTACTGAGCTATACTCAGAAATATTTACCAGCCGCCACTCGCAAGATTGATCTTAGTCGTTGGCAAAAGCTATCCATCTTTAAATCTATTACCGACTCTTTTAATTGTTTGCGGCCTCCCGTTGGGCGCCACTTATCTCGCACGAATTCAGTAAAAATAAAAATGAAGGTATCTATAATTCTTGGAATAGCCAGACACCACGTACTTAGCACACAATCTGGGGCAGCAACTTGCTGAGAATCGTGCAACATTTCTATATACAAGCAAGGTCCACAGACTTGTTGTAATAATCAAGTGGATTTCCCTGATTCAAGCGGTCCGATATAAAAACACTTACAAGCACGATTTCGAGTATAACCTACCTACTATATGTCGCGAGCAAGCCTTTCTCTAGCTAATTGCATGAAATCGGAGGCAATCCGCGCCACGTTTTATTAAAGTTCATATTTTGGTTTTGTTAATTTTTTTTTGGAAAGGAAAACAAATCTAAAAGCGTACCCGCAACACGTTTTATAAAAACCAAATATGTCGTGCTTATTATTACTTAACACTTGTAGATTTAATTCTTACACCTTGTTCCGTGCCGCTTTGGTAATCATAAGCGCGGCGCGCAAAACAAAACTAACTAACCAAAAATAATGCCGTCTAACACCTCAAACCCTACTATATGACGGTGTACCCTTCGCAGGGTAAGGTGCAAGTAAGGTTAGGTGCTGCAAAAGTCAAGAGGAAAAAAAAAAAAAAGAAAATATAGAGCACCATGAAAATTATTACTTCTAATTTTCTGGTTATGTTCCGCGTGACTCACGCACGTATATCAACCCTCGTCGAAGCATTAGCATGCCGTCACCCCTTAGCGCCAATTTGAATGATATCTAAACCTACCTGGAAGTCAATTTGCTTAGCCTTCAATGTGCGGTGTGTAAAACTATGAACACGGGACAGTTATGCGGTATGTAATTGTATATGTTGATGCACCTTGCTGAATGGGATTGGCGTCACGCTTTTACTAAAGCAACCACCTACACACTGAATGAAGGTATGAACTCGCTCTATAGTGCGTTGTTATTGTGACGGTTTTGATTTGAATTGTAATGCCGTGTCATGATGAATGAGTGAATAAGCCAATGTCTGGTTGTCGCAATTCATGCATAAATAAATCGGCAATAATCGCACTTGTATACGAGTTATACATACACACACGTATATAAGGGTGTACTCAGGGACATACGACGTCATTGTTAGGAGACATTTATTTTAATTGCGGCCACCACACCTTAGGCGGGATATATTTAGTCTGATGGATTGCACACTTGTGTGTTTGGGTTCAAAAGGGGTTATTAGCAGGTGTTAGGAGGGGTTGAAGAGTTTTCTATGCGATCGTGATGTTATAGGTGGGAAAAGGTTAATACACGACATCTTGCAGATAGCAGCAATAAGACCAAGAGGATTTTTTTTCTTCCGACGAGTGTAATGAGTTTGTAACGAATAGATTTCAAAATTACTGCATGCTTTTGACGCCGGTTTTCATAGTTGGATTGCAAACTATTGCGATGAAAATATAGGATACAATAGTAATCCACTGTCAAGAAGCTAAGGTCGAAGCTAATATCTCAGAAGTGAGCATGTCAATAATACTATCCAAGGATCGTAATTTGAATGGGCTAACATCGAAGAGTGATAGGTAATCGGGTATAGCCGCCCCAGTTTTGAGAAATAATTCAAAGGTATTATGGTTGAATAATTTACACTTGAACTCAAATATTGTAGACATAAAACCTTACAAGTAAAATCTATAAATTTAATAAAGAGTACGAATAATTTAACGCAGTTCTTTTTGAGTTAAAAAAAAAAAAAAATTGGGAACAATCGTTTATCAAGTCGAAATCTGCCGCCACCCTACAAGTTGATGCACTAGGCTTGAGCCTCGAAATTCGAGGTTGATCCCACAGACTTCCAACGACTGGCCTTGCGATTTATTGATTGTCATCGCAAAAGCCAATATCGAACTGAATCCCCTTGAATTGTAATGGAAGATCAGTTGGAATAATCGGAATTCGTGGGATAAGAACTTCCCTTGATGAACGTCGCTTGAATCACATTGTTCATCAGTTTCTTGAGGGAAAACCGCGCACAATTTCGGATGATTCAGATTCCGAAACTTGATTTTGATCGATTTCAGCTATGCGGCGGAGTTCGTGGCAAATCAAGCGAGTTCAAAAATTCCGTCGGATAGTTGGTCGCTTCATCCTCATCGGTCACGCTGTCAACGGATTTGTACGAATGCAGTTCTTCAGCGATTTGACTTTGAAATTTAAATAATGGAATTGAAGCTATCGACGTCCTTATTCTTCGTTGCTAGTTTTGCCCTGTTTACTAATGCAATCGAGATTTTTCTAGTTGTATGCAATACCGGGGAACACTTTGGCGATGACATGAGTTCCTCCTTCGACAATTTGAACTCAAACATTTGCCAGGAACGATATCAATCCAGTAGAAAGATCAACAGGAATTTGTCCATTGCCAAGCGCCAGCAGTTGTTTCGAGAATTCGAGAAGTGGTAAATTTCAACTTCTTGACATGCTGCCACAAAGACGACGATTTCAGGCATGCATTAAGCTCATCGGCAGCACTAGATTTCGGGATGACGGGAAGCGTTTGATGAAAATCTGCGGTGAAGATTTTGCAGTCTCGCATCAATTTCGCGGTCGCCGAATTCTTGGTCATTGTGCACGTTAGCTTGTCAACCGTAAGAAGATTCATCGTCAGCCTTAAAGAGGAGTGTGCAGTTGAACCGCCTTCCAACAATGTGGCAGCAATGCCAGAGGATGTAACTACCAACTAAATTTGAGATCTTGACCGAATTACTAACAGAATCAACGAAATGACGAATGTCTTGCCTGTACCACCGGGAGAATTCGCAATGAATACCCGCAAACCAATTGGATAACCTCACTTTTTATACGCAAACTTATTTTGGGGAAAAAAAAAAACTAACGAATTTATAAAGATCGCATTGAATTTCAATTGATCGTAATGCTTGTACCGTTTGGGGATGTGATGTACGATATACGACTATGCGGATTCAGTGCAATAATACTCAAAAATCAAATCAATTGCAGCAAGAAAAATAGCACATTTCCTCAATAGGAAATGACTGTCAAATTGCGCAGAGCCTAAGTCAACGTATAACGCCATCTATCGGCTTGTGGCATTGATCGCCGCACAACGCCATCTATTATTTATATCGTTAACTTCTTCACCCAAAATGCACGCAAAACGTCTTTTATCACAATGAATTTCACAACAAATTTTTCGCTTTTACATAAAAACATGCGATAATAAAATGCAAAATTTGGTCGAAAAAAAAAATTCACATTTTTCGCGTTTTTTCGAAATTTTCCAAGTTTTCCACTAAGAAATTTCTATTCTTTCAATCGAAAAGACATTCCGTAACAATTGCACACACAACTCCATAAAACAAACTTATTATTACTTACTTATGCGACTTCCAACGCTAATAAAAGCATTGGATACTCAAAGGTGCGAGGGTACCGCTCACGCTTCAGAGTTCAGAGTATGCATATATACATACAAGAATTGCTCGTTTAAAGGTATAAGATTAAAACAAAAACCTTGAACTCAATTTCTATATACAGCACCTCCACCCAGCGATGCCAACCTAGGCTTTTTATGCCTTTTAGGCATTATTTCATTAGCTAAGGCTTTAAGGCTTTTTTGTTTCCAAAAACGCATCTTTTTTCTATTTCAAATATTTATTTATTTTTTGATCTGATGGACTAAAACTGTGTTTGTTTTGTTCAATGCTATTTACCTACCTACTCATGAAACTAAAGTCATGAATTTTGTTCCTATTTCTTCTGTGATTTATACATAATTTAAGTTTTTTTTTTGGAAATAAAAATTGTTGTTGTTAATTTTGTTATATTTGTGTTTAATTTTTGATTTATTGTTCCAATTTACATAAAAAAATTTTTTAGGCATTATTTTATTGAAAAAGGCATCTTTTTTGCTCAAGTTAGGCTTTTTTTCGTCAAAATTGGTTGGCAACGCTGCTCCACCATCCGTCCATCACCACACCACACGTCATCATCCATCTGCGCATTTCCTCAGAAAGACATTGTCGCTGTTTTTTTTTTCATATGAAGGTGCTTGTGCGATGTGCGCCACAAAACCACCCCAAAGCAGAACAACGATCAAGAACCGCGGCTGCTGATAATATTCGATTTGAGAAAATAAATTTATTTTTTTCGTGTTAGATTTTAGGTTGTAGCTCAGCTTCTAGAGGACATAGAAAGCTGATTGATGGCTCGAAATAACTATTAAAGTGTTGGCTCTCCTACGTATTTTTTTTGTTTGCATTGATTAAGAATTGTTTGTGTAATGGCGAGTAAAAGGCAGTAAAGTCAGAAAAATAAGCTCAAAACGCATGAAAACTCGAAAACACGCGTTTTTCCAAACATAAGACTAATCTAGATCAATTGCTTACCCCCGAAAACCCCCATATACCAAATTTCAGCGAAATCGTTAGAGCCGTTTCCGAGATCACGGAAATATATATACAAGATTAGCTCGTTTAAAGGTATAAGATATTTATGACAATGTAAAACGCCCAAGTTCCTTTTACCTTTAACTGAATTTTATTGTTACAGATTGCCGCCAAATTAAATGGTTGCATCAATTTGGTTATGCTTGGGGAAGAAAACTACTTAAAAAATCTAGTTACGTAATAATTTGATCTCCTCCTATTTAATTAAACGGCCAGTAAATGCACTTAATTTTCATTATACATGTCCGATTGTGTAATCTTATCGCAACCGACATTTCCCACTTGGAAAATAAATCATTAATTGTAATAAAAAGATTATAATTGACGATTGACGTTACGATGCACTCTATTTGTTGTTTATAGCCATAATCAAATAAGTCTAAGCATATTCCTGATAGCTTTGCTAATGCTAATTTAGGGAGAACTAGTTGCAGAGGCTAGTGGGCGTAAGTGTTGACTTTTCAGTGCATATAAAACTGTTCAAGTATATCGAGAAATGGCACGTAGTTTTGGGCAAACTCGTATCTTTATAATTGACAAATAGCTGTTTTTGTTGTAATAATTTTTTGTATTCATATTGGATGATTGCAAGTTTAATACAGTGGACGTTCACTACAGCGAATAAGTGTTTGATGTCAATCACTATTCGAGCACGTTCTTTTTTTTTTTTAGATTTTTTATAATATTTTTAAGAAAAAGAAGTCAATAAAGTGAATTTTTGATATTAGATACATTGAATAGATGATGGTCCTGCAATTTAAATATTTTCAGGGTTTTTCAACCAACTAATATACACATTCATTATATCGGAAAGCAAATTGTGGGCACTATTCGTAATATAAAGAATTTAGTATCTGAAAAGCGTTCGTTGTATCGCAAATTCTCTATTTTGCATAAGTATTTGTTATAATGGAGGTACATTGTATGTTACAACATATGAAATGTCATTAAAAATGTTTACTTGCACAAAACTTTGCAATGTTGAACACTGTTATTTATTTTTTAAACTGCGATTATTAAATTATTAATTAATAAACCTTTCGAAAATCAATCTTCTCTATTGAAATCCATAGTTGCGACTTCATTGATTTATTGCTTCTTGATTGGAAACCTATCTTAGCGATCGTAATGGCTTGGGATGCCAATATACGTGTAATTTCAATTTTTCTCATACACAACACAAACCCTGCGTTTCCATTGCGAGCTTCAATGCATAGAAATACTGACAGACGACATTCAATGGCCCAATATTAACGCACCGAAGGAAATTGTATGCGAGTGGGGAAGCATAGCGATACGCAGCTCGATTTAAAATGAAAGGGGGTGCACGTGCCATTCAGTCTTGATGTCAAATAAGGTTCCGTTAATCCTAATCATCATTTCCACGACGGGTGGCTCTGACTACACTATTTGCCTCCATGTATGATCGGCTCTTTCTTTTTGCGAAAACACGATTTTTGTGGAGGGCAAAATTAGAACATTGTCGTCAATTCCGAAGTGTTTGTCATTCTTTTGAATCGATATTTTCTCATTTCCATACAAAATCACATTTCAGACATCACCCTCATTACCCCTGAAAAAATACAATTTCGCGTTTTCACGATTCGGGTAAAAATTTCCTATTTTCCGCACCTGGATAAATACGGCCAACTAAAATTACAAATCGAAGAAAAACAGTTGATGAATAAAGTGAATTTGTGTTGATCTAACTCCAAATTCGATGGACCGATAAACGATGGGCCACAATTTCTCTCTATTAATTTATAGATCACGAGCTGAAGTTATTTTCGTCATCCCAAACAACGTTTAATTTTTAGGAATCCCCACTATCCACCTCTGAAAGTATACAATTTCCGATTTTCACGATTGTCCAACTTTTCCGGTCGAAATTTCAAATTTTCGTCGTTGTGATACAAAATGCCGAATTAAATGTCAAAGTGACGGACGTACCGCCATCTGTCATTCAACAACAACAAATTAAATTCTGGGTGGAGGCAGTAATATTCAGCAAATTTTAAGTAAAGATTTTAAAACGTACTGCAATAAAAAGTAATTTTTATATTAGGTCAACATATTTTTTGCAACAAGGCATAGCTTAAATCGATTAAGGAACAAATTGAGTTAAAGGCTAAACATGCTTTAATTTACTACCACATTTTTTTTTTTAATAATTTAAGCTGGTTAAGCGTTTTTTAATAAAAACCAAGCCTCATACATTTTTACGTCAGGTAAATTATTCCACAAGAGCCTACCTCACGTAAACTTAATATTTACAAGTTTCCTTACTTGAGACTAGTTTCACTTCGTTTAATTTTTGCGATTTGGAATAGCAAACTTAGTCGACATAAATAGTACCACAATAGCAGGCCCAGGTCGCTTTTTTTTTTCTTTTTTTCGTAAGACTGCCTGTAAAAATATATAGGTATCTGCTTTATATTTGACAGATACATTTTTATTTACTGGGGATAGTTTGAACGTCAGTGTGCATATACATGTTGGCATTTATGAAGGATATAAGTTATTTCTTTTTTCAAAAACAATTGACTATTGGAGAAGTTTAGAAACTCCTTCTGGGAGAAGAAATATGAACGTATATGGATGTAGCGAAACCGATAGCTAACCACCAAAGGCGGAAATGTTCATAGTTTTTAACCGACTGAACACAGGGAGGGTTATACTTATGTGTTTCGCGCGTACCTTATGTACGTTCCTACGTGACGCCTTGTAGCCCAAACGGCTTGGACGATTTTGAAGAGTGAGGGTTTATTAAATTGGTATTCTTTGCCGGAGTGTCATTGACTAAACAATAAATATAAAAATATACACTACAAACAAAAAAACAAAAAAAAAAAAAAAAATTAGTGAGATCTTTTTAACAGTCAGTCGGTTTTTTTTTTTATTTTTAAATTTACTTTTTTATTATTAATTATTACTTCGTAAATAGAAACTCTAATTCGTGTCAGTTAATAAGTAATATAAAATTACAGTGATTCGGTTTTTTTTTTCAATTCATAAACCGAAGACACTCCCGTGAGTTCATATGAAGCATTAAATTTACTCTCTTCCGAAAGGATGGCTACAAATTTAAAATTGCTGTACAAATGTGTTGACATTGACAGCACTAAATATACTCCTTCGCTATTTAGTTTCATGCGAGTACTATCTGCGACTTTTTTGCAAATACAAAAACTAACTTTTCCTTATGGATTAATTTTACACAGCGACAGCTAATCTTATATTGTTTTCTTGCCGCTTAACGCATTTATTTAATTTTAATTTGCTATTTCTATTCACTTTTCTGGTTTAACTACAAAAAAAAAATTAGTCTCGGAATTTTTCTACAAAATATTGCTCATTGACTGAGTTTAAGTTCAAAATTAAAATCGTCATTTCGGCCAACTAATTACGACATAGTATGATCGTCAATATTGTTAAGGAAGACTTTGTTATTTATAAAGGATTGCATTGTTCCTCTCCACCCTCAATGATTTTAACCCTTTTCTCTAAATTTGATTCTGGTAAGACCTACTTAAAAAAAGAATCCACCTTTCTAATTTCTACCTTCTCTAAAATAAAAAGTAACATTTTAAAGTTGAAACTTTCAACACTTATACTGAGGAAATTAGTTGTGTTGTGACAGCAGCAAACATTCGTTAGGAATTTTTGATTATAAAATCAAGAGTCCAAACATTTTTTTCTGAAAGGTTCAGCTTCCTGGGCCTAAATAAACTTCGAAATATTTTTGACTTTACAGACGATTGCATACAAAGAAAAGGTGGTTCCTTTTTTTTTCGTATTTTATTGGACATTTTGAGTCTGTAAAATTGAACCGGACATTAAAAATTATTTTTTAGGAGGAGACCATTTTCTTAAATTAACCAAGCTAACAATATTTTTTTGTAAACACAAAAATGTTAATAATAATTTATATGTATATTCAAACTCAAGTTAGTCTTAAATTTTGTTATTAGTTGTATTGAAAGTAACACCCACAAATAAGTATAGTTGGAAATATTAATACCCCAGAATAAAATTGTCCACCTAATTCACATGCATATAATGTAATCGTATATAGGTCAGACCAATCGATTCCCTTCAAAGGAAGTATTCGGATTTTTTTATTATTCCCAACATTTTTCAAACAATTCTTTACATGTGAAAGGCGGTTTTTCATAAGTGTGGAACCAATATTTACTATTTTGGTTTAATTGTATGAATTACAGAAAAGGTCAGTCCACGTAACAAATGAAGGAACCACCAAACTCTCCCTTCAAATTGTTTAAAGCTGACAAAACACAGAACAATGTGGGGTGCTGTAATTGGCCTATAATTTATTGATTACATTGGAAATGTTAAAAGAAAATCCACCCCTAATAATCCCTCGAACAAAGGTCGCACCTTTAATCTGTGAAATGACTAAAAATACCCAAAGCTTTCCTCTTCGACTTTTACGAATTTATCGATTTTATCTAGGTCTAGTACTTGTTTTTATTTTTCGTCTCCCAACTTCAAAACAACTTCTTATCAAACGCGACAAACTTTAACGACCCACTTTTGCGCAGACATAATATTCAAATAGATTACAGACCTCATCATTACCATCCAAAGTTTGCAACAGGAAAAAAAACCCATAATAGCCACATCGGCTCTCTCTCAACCGCAAGGAAATAAAAACGCCAACATTTAGCCAAAATGATTAATTGCTTAAAGTACTACCAGAATACAAGATACAAATACAATATCAGTGTGTATACAAAAAAAAGAAGGAAGAAACATTTTTTTGAATATATTCTGTATGTACTCACAGTAACTTGTTGAGCAAACTCAACCTTCGGTTGGACAAATTCAATAATATGAACCATATGGAATGATTTTTCTATTACGTTTGTTTATAACAGAACCGAAAAAACAACAAAAACAATAATCGAACTCAGCAGATTCGATTAGAGATGTGAAGAAAATGCAAAGTATGAAGATACTTCAGATGTTTCTTCGTCTCTGAATTCTAAATTTCTCCCTCGAGTACTTCTTTTCTCGAATATCTTTTAGATAAATCGTCGGCGGCGCTGAGAAATATCTACCGTATGGTATTTTCACAATTATCACTTTTCCAAGAACAAAACAAAAAAAGATACGATTTTTTGTATCTTGAATAATTTTTTCTTTTTTTTATTCTTTCTATCACAATTGATCACTGATATTTATATATGCTTTTTTTATTCAATTATACACTTTCCATGGGTATTGGTTAATTTTTTTCTGCATCACTTGTAGAACCACTTGATGCACTCTGCACAGATAAAATAAAATACTCCAACTCTGGAGTGATATAGTGTCTATAGATCGCGACTTTTCCGCGGGCAAACAATTCGAAAAAAAACGACTCCGTCTCGAACTTGGGAACAGTATAACAACACAGTATGTTCGTTAAATATACAACAAAATAACCACAGTAAAAGTGTTAAGTATGAGAAAATTAAATTCGCAGATAAGCAACAAAAGAAATCACATAAATTTAGGACGACATAAAATAAATATATATGGAAATTGCTATGCACAACAGGATGTTAGACAGTGTTAACGGACATAGCAAAATGAGATTGCACGATTTTTGTTTGTTTTTAAATTTAATTTAATTTAATTTCTCTTGAAATATCGAAATATTACTTTTTTTCTGACTTAACTACACAAAACTCAATATCATACTAAAAGGACGGACGAACAGCGAATCATATCGGAATATTCAATAAGATACTAGGATACCCAGTCAGAAAAGCTGTGTTTGGCTCAATACTGCGCGCTGTCGATGTGGTGTGTACTGTCTGTGTGTGTGTGCTCTTGTTGTTGATATCATTGTTGTTGCTGTTGATGAGAAAACGTGGAAATTGTCGAACCACCAGGCACCACTACTATTGACGAGGCGAAAATTCAACATATACCTCGGTGTATGTGAGAATTTTCTCCACTCTCGGTGTTTTGTTGTTGAATAAGTGTGGCATGTGGTTTTCTCAGCCACCCCCTCAAAATAGTGGTGGATTTTGTTCACACATAGCCACGTGCAATGGGGGAGCATACACAAGGTACACCTATACAGAGGCTGCTGGGAAAATCTTCCCTTACGCAAGTCAGTGGAACAAAATAAAACGACACAAACACAACATAAGGGGTGGAAAATGTGATTCAGATTCAGCCCCCCGTGTTCGTCGTTGTACGCCCACACTCATTCTCTGGGATATCTCTTTGGTGAAGTAATATTGAGAAAATTGCAAAAAAAAAAACTGCCAACTTTGACATGGCAAAAGAGAATAGAAAAGAAAAAAATACACCACTAGCTATACACAACAAAACACAACCCAAAACAAAAATCCAGAACAATAGGAAAACTCTTTCCAGTGCGGGGAGCGCAGCGATACCTATAGATAAAAGAGCGATTGGCGTTTACGGCGTGGAGTGAAGGGCGGCGAGAAGCGAGAAGCTCACTAGACATAGAACATAGAACATAGAAGTCATAAAATCGCCGGGGAAATTGTTGTTCTCTCGACACAAAAACGCTGCAAAAGAAAGAAAGGTTTTTGTTTGTTTTTAATTTTTTTTCCTGAAGGAAAGTGTGTCAATTAGCATCCTGATAATGATAAGTGACCCTAAAATTAGCAAAAAACCGTCAGTTGGCAGAAGGAAGAGGACTACATTTATGTTGACAATCGCTGATAGCATATTTACGACGAGTTCTCTCTGACAGATGAGTGGGTATAGCTTGGGCCATGAGATCCGGTTCGAATTGAAAGACCTTGACAGGGGTGTACGATGTACCGTACGTACTCGTGCCAAATTTTAATTTAATGTTCATTATACCTACGACCTACACATTCGGAAGGCGGAGATGGTTTTTTTCCAAATAGGGTTTCTTTGATTTTTTTTTGTCGTCAATTTCATGGAGCGATTTTATGCAGTGCGGGAGTATGTCTGCCCAACAAGTTGAGGGTAAAGATCAAAGTGATTGTTTGCTGCTGATGGTTTAAAATCAGACCTATGACATCTTCCAATCAACCCGTACCTCGACTATCAGTGATATTAGAGTACATTTTTTGTTAAGACAACCTTTATAGGCTGGAACATTCCTAAATATTTTACAAAATATCGCTCGCCGAATTGTTTATAAAAATTGAAATAGTTTTGCAAAATATATTTAGATAGAGATGTTCTGTTGTATTTAAAAAAAAATAGCTCAAATGCACAGACGTAGGCTTCTCAACCACGTTAGCTTAGAAATAACCGAACTATAAATACAGACTAAAGGAGATTAATTTGGATAAAACCGCTTGATCCATAAAACTAAGCTTAGAATAGAAATAAGTTTATTTTCTGAAAAACTAACAAGAAAGTCAGTCCCGTTGGGAGGCTTTTTAGATGGATTAAAGTCCCTCACTATTGCTGAAAAAATGTTCTATGATAGTAAGGCATTTGTTCGACAGCAAGATGTTTGACCGGAGTACGAAATGGACTCTGGGGTTAAGAGCTGCATATTCCAAAGTGTTTTGATTAGGGGTTAAAACTAAGATATCGCTTATAGTATAGGTGGGTATGTTCTGAAGGAGGGGCGATCCAAGCTGATATATATATGCAGAGATTAGTTCACGAAAAGTTCCCTGCTTTGGAAGGTCTTCCAAAAAAAAACACTCATACGAGATGAAAACTCTTCTAAAGCAGTCGGGTAAAAGACTCTTAGCTCGGATTCGGATTCGGCATAAATTTGTTAGCAACTACTATAATACAAAAATAGAAATTCTCAGAAACGAATGACTGTGAAAATCTAGGTATCCTGTAGCATAACACCAGCTTCCTTAAAAATAATATGCTATAGTCTTAGGATAGCCACGCAGTGTCATCTCCTTTTCTAATGAAAAACGATCTCAAAGTCTATCAGTCTTTATTTGTCAACGAAGTTCAGGGTAAACCTGGGCCTTAATTATAACTGACCTAGTTCATAGGCTGCTGTCTCTATAGCAACGCATATCGAGTCAGCTTAGGTCTATTTCTGCTTGTCCGAACAAAGTTCCACAGCTCGTATAGGTCATCGTTGTACAGATATCGCCTCTGCTGGCTTTATCAGCTCAAATCGGCTAAATATCTAACGACAAAGTTTTCTCTCGAAGCGACAGCGAAATCTTCTTCGGCTCTTCCAGTTTAGAAGCATGATGAGGTCTTTTAAAGCCCACTTTTGTTAAAGTCTTATACCTCTCCCTTGATTTCTGATGAGAAATTCTTTTTAGAATTGAGAATATTGTAAGATTCTGACCGATTTGTCGATTAGGTGTTCTTTTCACCTCTCAGTTTTTGTTCTCCTCAGAACCTTAGTTTTAACTTATTTTCTTCCCCAAAAGTATGCTAAAGCCTGATACACATCCCATAAAAAATGTCACAACTGACGGAAAAGATAAAATCACCTTTAGGTAGCTCCTCTCTGTCTCGAAAAATTTAAAAAATAATGAGGGAAGTAAACCCGATTTCAACAAATATTCGGAACCTCCCCTAAACTGATGTTGCCTCATTTTCTTCATACAATAAGCCACTTTTTGTCGGTGCAGTGGCTTAGTGGTTAGTGTGTTGGACTACTAAGCGAGGGGTCCGAGGTTCGAATCCCGCAAAAAAAAAAAAAAAAAAAATTTCAACCTAGGGTGTTTTTCCACTGTGCCACCTCTCGTGAACGTCTGACAAACATCCGAGAGTATAACTGTCTTGAAATAGCTTCTTCATAAAATTGTAGATCCCTTTCATTCGTTTCAAACTTGAAAACTCACACATAAACGAATGGTTGTGAGAAGCTAGACCTAGGTTTCAGAGACGAAAAGAGACCCGACAATGGTGGTCTGATTCGAATATCTCTCGAATCTATACACTTTACTTTTAGTCAACTTGTCAAAGGAAACTCGGTTAAAAATGACCGATTTATCAATCTTCCCTCAAAATTTGATCTTTCGTTAAAACCCAAATAAAATTGTTTGGTTGATATTTATCAACGAACTTGGTTGAGTGGGGTTGTGAGATCGTCACGAAAGACCAAACGAACTTGATTAATAACAACCTTTTTATCTCGGTAGCTTTTTTGATGTGTAAACATCTAAGCGCGCGTTAGTGGAATCTGGTGGAGTAATTCCCCACATTTAACTTGCGGGGACGGAAATGCGTCACTGTGTTTTATCATTGCATACATTTTATCATTGCATACGTTTTTATCATTGCATAGATTTATGAGCTGGTGCATATTAATTTCAGCTTTTTGTTGATGTGAAATAAAATTTCTCCATTTCGTCCTTGCACCGTACTCAGAAGAAATTTCAATAATTCTGCAGGGAGATTATCATCTTTTACCAGTGATCATAAGCGGAGACTTCAATATCAATTTTGCAACTCCAGAAGCTCAACCATTTATTGATTTTATGCAAGATAAATTTAATCTTCAAATGAACTCCAACCGGAAAATTTCAACAACACGATATGGCACAACCATCGATGCTGTCTTCCAGCGTAATCTAGATAGATTACAGTCTCGAATGTACATATCTTACATTAGCTACCACAATCCGATTGTATCTATTCTACCGAAACTATCACAGAACGAATAAATAATTGTTATTTCATTATATATCAAGAATACGGTTATTATAATTTTCTCTTTTCTCAATGACGTGTATCAAGCCACACACATACCGCACGCACGGTGTTTACACATACACATATTTCGGGACTGTTGGATACAGTCGCACCAATTTTTTTTTATTAACGAATGCTCGTTTTTTTCAACAGAAACTAGTTAATTTTAAATATAGAGTTGGCGGCGGATGTTCGAGAATTACGGAAGGCCCAATTGAGAATCTCACACTCGCGACTCATAGGTAGGTTACTATGACTATGATGTTAGAAAATGCTCTCGTATATCTATTTACCTCCGTCGTTAGTTGTAGGGGGATTGCAATAGCATTTCGCCTACAATATCACTTGTCACATCCCAGATTTTGTGGATTTTCTTTTCTTAAACGGCACTTGCTGCTTATCATAGTTATAAGTATTAGCTAATCCTATAGAAGGTTAAAGTTTTAAATAAGATTCAGTTGGCTGTAAATATATCGCAAAGACATTTCTTAAAAAAGGAGACGTTTCAGGAGACGATTAATTACTACCTTGGAATTTATCTGAACCACAATTTACAATACCGTGTTGTTGAAATTCAAAATCATCTTCTACGGAGTCGCAGCATGAATACCTACCTACCTAATTATTGGTACAAGGACTATACCTAGCGATGGTATGCTTTCAAAATGCCTAGGATTCAGTTTAATAGATGGGACCAAATAAGCAACGATCGTAATATAAAAATGTAGTTCAACCCACTGTCCAGTCCACATCACTGCCTTGACGCCAACCTATCCACAGTAAGACTTCTCGTCATTATCGTCTACTAAATGTGCCCGCCATCCACAGCACTATAAAGGCTAGACAATAACGACAATAATTTGCCTGCTCAACTGAGGAAAAATATCTCTCTACACATCCATTTGATAATATCTATCTATTTATCACCGCAAAAGTATCTAACCCAAATAACCAAATTCAAATGACAATTTGTGTACGGACGGGTTGGGTATGGTCTATGGTGGGTATGGTGTATGCCATCATCAACAGATTGCAGGATAAAAATATATGGCTACATAGATATACAAAATATTCGACTAGATATACATAAAAACATAATGGATACAAACAGCGTTAAATTACTCACCATTATAGACAAGAAGAAAAGTCAAACAAACAAACAAATAAAAAGAAAGGAAAATCCAAAAGTTTTGTATATCTCGTTTACTTTTCGTTTTTATTCAATTTCCCCTAAAATTGCGCGTTCCATGCGTTCGGTTCGGATGCGAGGGTAGATTGCTTTTGCTTCTCGTATATTTTTGTATCTTTTCTCAATTATTTAGTGAGGTGAGTTCTTTTTTTTTTTTTTTGTCTTTTTTATTTGGAATGAAGAGAACAAAATGTGAAGAGAAAGTGATTAAGTTTGCGTTGGTAGTTGGTTGGTATGGTACTTCTACTTGGTGGCTTAGATTAGATAGAGGTTGGGTTCAAGTTTATGAATTTGAGAGGAAGATGTAGATGTATAAAAGTTTTGCTGTCGACATCGACATACTGACTCAATTTATTGGAAGTCGACGAAGTTTGTGCTATCGGTGGGAGAAGCCACGAGCCTAGTCTCATGGTAAGCTATTGTACGCATTAGACATTTTGTTGTGAAATCGTAATGGAAATATTTATAAAATATATGTTTTTACCGGCTGTATAGCAGTGCAAAAAAAAAAAAAAAACGCCTTAAAAATTGCCCGCCTAAAAAGTTCGTGAACTACCTACCTACTGTCTGAAAAAAAGTTCTAAGAACCTTTTTTATAGCACTTGAATGTTTTGTTGCCAAAGTGGCCAGAAACTTATCCACAACAGAACAATTCCCATTGATTAGATTCATTTTAAGATATCATCTTCTTTATAGCGTCTCATAATAAATGCTTCTAAATACAGTCGAACCTCTCTAAGTGGGATCTGGCTAAGTGGATAATCTCTATTAGTGGGATTTCTGGCGCACATTCATTTTCTTTTAAAAACAACTCTAAAACAAAGTGGCAAAAAGTGTCACCCGGTATTTTCAACTAATTTAGTTGATTTTTTTAAAATGTCGGTAATTACAGTGATCAATTGATAGGCTAAAAAATTGAAATAAAAAAAAAAAACAGATTTAAAAAACTAAAAATGAAACCACCTAATTTCTATCAGTGGCTTAGTGGTTAGTGTGTTGGACTACTAAGCGAGGGGTCGAGGTTCGAATCCCGCAAAAAAACCCAAATTCCAACTCAGGGTTTTTTTCATTGTGCCACCTCTCGCGAACGTCTGAAAAACATCCGAGAGTATGACTGTCCTGAAAGAGCTTCTCAATTAGCCGTTTGGAGTCGGCATAAAATTGTAGATCCCTTCCATTCGTTCCAAAAATGAAAAACTCACACAAAACAAATGGTTGTGAGAAGCTAGGCCTAGGGTCCCTCCGGACCTGTTGCGCCAACTAGGTAGGTAGGTAATTTCTATCAGTGCCTGGCGAAGCCGGCGGGGTCCAGCTAGTATTTTATAAATTATTAACCTCTGTAATTGGACCAGGCTTGCAAATTTATTTATTTTAACCTCTGTGAGCTCGTGTTTTTCGCTACAATTTTTCGCATGTGCTTGCCCAAACACTTTTTATTTTTTTGCAGCTCATATTTTCTTCCTTTACACTGAGGACCAATTGTATAGGGTTGTTTTCGTTAGCTAAAAAAATATGCATTATGTATTTCATTTTCTTTGAAGGTCTCCTTAAGTGAAACAAATATTTGCTCTATAAGTGAGGCTGAAATAAATGGCCCGCATTAGATTCCAGGATTAGATTAGCCCGGTTCGACTGTAATAAGTAAAATAATTCAAATAAAGATCCATATAGGTAGGTCCCTAGCGTGTTAGCTTTCAGCAACCATTCGTTTTGTGTGTGGTTATTTTTGAAACGAATGGAAGGGTCATACCACTACCACATATATTTATGTTAATGCAGGCATAACAACTGAATACAGAAGATTTCTCATGACAGTTAGAAGATTTGTTTACCGGTTTCAGACGGCCGGATTTATAGATTGTCACGATTAGAAGGAGAAGAAAAATCATTTCGTTATTATAGAGTCTTGCTGGATGAGTCGTTTCGATTCAATAAAGTCTATTTAGATATTTTTTGCCTAATTTTTAATACTAGTTTCGCTTGTGCTCGAAAACTGACCCTACCTTTTATAAAGATGTAATACCAAAAAAGTACCACAATATTCGATAATTATCTATTAATATTTTTTTTATAAGCGAAAGAGCGATATCAAGTTATAAAAAAAATAAGCCCATTTGAAAATAGTTTTACTCATGATTATTATTATAAAAATTTGGAGAAAAAAATACAGGTATGTCGAAAAATGTTCGTATCCATACTAAGATCATTGAAACCAACCGTCGTCAAAACCTCGAAGATATGCCCCTGAATTAAAATTAGGTGTACACGATTGCTTACTTTTAGGGGCATGCAAATTGCATTCCTTCGAAAACGGGTTCAAATCTTAGATGATATAATATATTTGAATAAGTTACTACTCTGGAAATATGGCGACGACAAATTGAATGTCACCAAAATAGGTTCAATTAGTTCAATTAACTGATAATTATTTTGTATGGGGAAAATAATATTCAACCGATTGTTGAGGTTGATAGAAGATAGAATTGACTTTTTTGATTGAAGAATGAAGAAGGACAGCAATATTTGTTTGGAAATTATGAGGTTAATATTGAAACTGAAATTTAGGATTTAAGCCTAAAAGAAGAAATATTGGACTTTATAACAGTTCTTAACTTGATTTTACCAATCTCAATGGCGATATATATACCAAAGACTTTGTTTGTGTACATCTGTGGCACAGTATCTTTCGAACGATATAAGTTTCATTCTAATATACTAAAAAAGTATACGGGAACTTCGGATGTTCCCCTATTAATAAAGGGTTTTTCAATAAGAGGTGTTATTGTGAAAGGATATGGTCCTGTATTTATGCTCGTGGTGGCCATTTGGCTGATGTTGTTTTTTGTTTTCGTTATTAACGGCATACCTTCCTCTTTATTATGAAATAAACATCCGATCATTTATCTCAAAAAATGGCATTTTTCTTTGAATATCAAGATAACACCTCTTATTGGAAAACCCTTTATAATGATTTCTTTTCTATGTCTGACACATCAGTTATAGGGATGGCAGTACCCAGTGTTGCCATAAAACATTTAACAAATATGTTATTATGAGACATACAAATTTCTATGGAAAAAAACTTACTTCACAAATTCTTTTTAGGGTTCCGTAGCCAAATGGCCAAAAACGGAATCGTTATAGAGTCGTCATGTCTGTCTGTCCGTCCGTAAGTCACAGCCACTTTTTTCCCAAATTTTAAGAGCTATACTGTTGAAACTTGGGAAGTAGATGTGAACCGCATTAAGATTTTACACAAAAATAGAAAAAAAAAAAAAAAACAATAAATTTTGGGTGTTCCCTTAGAACTGAAACTAAAATTTTGTTTTCATCAAACCCATACGTGTGGGGTATCTATGGATAGGTCTTCAAAAATGATGTTTAGGTTTCTAATAAATTTTTTTTTTATAAACTGAATAGTGACAGACACTTCAAATGTGGATCTGCAAAGCGCTAAAAAAATCTGCACTTATGGCAACACTGGCACTACCTTCTAATCATCGCTTGTAGCACAAAATCTGTTAAGGAGACCAGTAGGTAGTTCTTCATTACTGTTAAAGAATTTGAGATTTTTTTTGGTGCAGATATCTATATAGATCATTAATTTTCACGGTTTACAACATCAGTTAGATCTCGTACTAGTGTTGTAAACCGTGGATATTAATGTTCTATATAATCATATGGGTAAGATTAAAAACGTTTATTGTGTGGGTTTTCAGGAAACAGAATTTTCGTAACCTTCCATACAATATTTCTTGAATAGCAGGTACGTAACCTGTGTAAAAGATATCGGAGCCGACAGTCATCGGTAAGTAAACCATCCTGTCGCCTTACTATTATCTTTTATATGGATTATGTTGGCTTATTGCGGAAATCTCTATAGCTCTTTGAGCTTTCCGAAACCCCTCTGTGTTAGAGGAGAAACACACTTATGGAGAGGTGTCCCATTGTTCTTCTCCTTCATCAGCACTTACCGATGTCATTTACAAGTTAGGGATGCTATTAATTTAATTTGAAGCCGTCTTTTTACCTTTCGAAATCACTGAAATGAATGAAGAAACACACCCTTTGAATCTTATGTAGGTTGTGTTGAAAAGAAAAGTATCTTCATTATATTAAGGTAGTATTTGTAAACGTCGGCTGCTTCAACTTCTAAACGATCAGCAAACCGGAAATCAAATCAAACTTACTTATGTGTCATTTTACACTTAAAAAAAAAGCGCCGTATTGCCAAAAAAAGTACGTTTGTCTACTCAATTGAATTATATTGAACTAATATCATTTCAAAGAACAAATCCTCGATTTTATAAACGTATATTGCGGATACTGCGTTTCATTTCTAAAGGGTTAAGTCCCAAACGGTAGCACGGGGTCCAATTCTCAGCCAGCAACAGGTAGGTATACTGTGACCCTGTACATATTTAGTTAAAACAAAACAATCAACGATGAGCATCATTCTCTGCAACTTCTCGTCGTATACGGCAGACCCCCGAAAAAGGGCATAGTATAATTATGTGGTATACAGTACAGAAGTAGTATAAGTATACAATATACTGTATACCCTATACTCCATTTCGGGTGACCTGCATTTTTGTGTCCTAAAAAGCAAGACAATTGGGCTTACAAAATACGACAGAACTTGTTCATCCTAACATCGTCAAAATTTTCCACGAAAAATGACACATGCCTTATCGTAGCTCAAGTGCCCTCCATCTTGCAATTTTGGACTGTTTTGGATTGTGACTAGGCTAATTAATACTGGAATACTAAATCCGCTACGCAGGGAAAAAACTTTTTTTCCTACAAAAATCAAATATTGGTCATACTTACAAGAATAAGTCTAAACATGAACAACCATTTTTGAGTGTCTCTTCAAGTAATTGCACTCCAACTTTTTCAATCCACTGACTTAGTTGAGAGGATTTATAAGAGGAGTAAAAACGCAAGGTGGATAATAATTTGGAAGAACTTCGAACTTTGCCGGATTTTTCACCTATCAATCTTCCCATAAAATGGGTTTAAGAAGTAAAATAAATTGCCTATTCTTTTCATAGAAGAAACTTGTAAATAATAGCTGAACTTCGCCGCGCCGGCTTACCGACATTTAAAAAGAAATTAACTAAATTGGTTGAAAATTACGGGCGACAGAGGGAAACTTACCTATACTATTTGCCACTTTGTTTTATATATACCTACAGAGATTTGAGTCGACCATCTCCTCCAAAACAGGAAGAAAACATCATATGTGTCCATCTTTCGTCGCTAATTATTACTAAACAGAAGATTATGACGAGCAAACAAAATGCGAAAAAAAAGCTGAACTCTTTATTATTTGTCGGTGATAGTAAGATAAATATATTCATAAATGATTGTTTTTCTAAGCACACTCGTGCACTTTTTATGGCACCTAAAAAATCTCTTTATATTGTACATCAAAATATTGGGAGTTTACCGCAAAATTTCGATTTATTATTAAGCAACTTGGAATCCTTTAAAATCATACCTGAAATAATTTTCGTATTAGATATTTCGATTTATTCGTATGAGATTAATGAATATATGTAGTATACCTGGCTATACTTTTTTTGCAAAACCAAATGATTCGTATTCTGCAGGTGGAGTTGTTTTTTTTTTTTGTACGAGATTTGTATGACTTGGAAGAATGTGATGTGAAGTGCTATAGTTTGATGAGATATTATAAAAACTGCGCTAAGCATATGCAATGGAGATTACAATTTCGTCTGTGTGTACAGATTTAATTCACAATCTGTTCATTGTGTTTTTAAATGAATTTCAAACTTTTTTATGTGATGTAAGATCGAATAATTATAGTTAGGCGATTTAAATTTAGATTCACTAATTTTCCTGTGGCAGATGTATATCTTGGATTTATGACAGAGCATGGGTTATCTTCTTTAGTAAATGAGACTACTAGACCAGCTGCTGGTTCTTGCATTGACCATCTATTCGCGCGCTTCCTTAAGATTTCTGATAATAGTTGTTCTGGTATCAACCTTGAACTTCAAATATCCGATCACTGTGTGACTGGCTTAGTTTTGAACGGATTAGAGAGTAAAAATGTGAATAGCCGTGAAGAATTTGAGAAACGTATTAAAAAAAGAGTTCTAAATTATTATCTAAACAAAATATATTTTTTTAGTTCAATGCAGTACGGTTTTCGAGCTGGGCTATCTACTGAAGACGCGTTATTAGGGATCTGCTGCATCATACGGAAAGGTTTGGATGAAAAAGATCATGTGCTGGAGTTTTTGTTGACATAACAAAGGCATTTGATGTGGTCGACCACAGCATTCTTTTAAACAAATTATATAATGTGGGGTTTCGTGACTCAATACATAGATGGTTTATGTCCTATCTGAGAGTAGAATACAAACCTTTAAAACCGGAACTAAACTAAGTAACTCTTCGATTATTAATCTTGGTGTACCTCAAGGGTCAGTTCTTGGACCGAACTTATTTCTGATTTATACCAACTCTCTGATTACCAAACCATTCACAGGAAAAGTCAGAGCATTTGCTGATGATTTTGGTATTGCATAAAGTTCCGTAAATCCCTTAAATCTAGTGGCGGATCTAAATAGTGATGTTCAATTACTTAGAATCTGGTTTGCTGAACATAAGCTAGTAGTAAGTGATAAAACAAAACTTATGTTCTTCAGTCTTATTGATCAGGAGTATCCGGATATCGATATCATATTCCACGCTTCTAGATGTGCAAAGTACGCCCTGTTCCATAGTTCGTTTTCTGTTCCATGTTCCAAAGTATCTTCCGACGTTTGTGTTCCCTGTCATGTCAATTGCTTTAAAATTGAAAATGTTAACCATTTTAAGTTTTTTTGTGTTATAATTGACCGGAAATTAAGTTGGTCTAATCAAATCATAAGTTTGAAAAAATATCTGCTCTCCACTATTCGGTGCTTCTATCGTCTACAGAAGTTCTGTCATTTTAATGTACTAAAAAGAATATATTGTGGGATATTTCATTCAAAATTACAGTACGGTATAAGCTGTTGGGGAAGTAGCTATCTGAATAAAATTCAGCCTCTGATAATACTTCAAAAGCGTGTTATACGAAAGATATGCAATTCTTCTTGTTTAGCCCACTCAATGCTATTGTTTAAACGCAAAGATATCCTCCCGGTTAGACATCTGTTTTATTTTAAGGTCCTTAAGATATTTTTCATTCGAAGTGGTAACTAAAAAAGTCCGATCTATGGCGCTTATAACTGAAGGACCCGATATCAACCTCTCGTGTCCATTCCACCCTTTCATACCACTTGTCATATATCATATTCCATTCTTTCTTGCAAACTGTTCAATAGCCTTCCTAAAGATATACGATTCATATCAAATTTATTTATACATTTATGAAAAGAGTGAAACAATGGCTTCTTAGCTTTAATCACGCTGAAATAGAAATTTTGCTGCACTACATGGTTTAATATTTACCTAACATTTGTATATATTTACATTTTTATTCTTATTTACATTTGTTCACCCCACAATATGTTTTATTATAATATGACATTTACCTCTTTTTATGTTAATAAATACAAAATGTCACTAACTAGGTATTCCTCAATATTTTTGCTGCAACATTTACTATTTTGAAGTTTTGTAAATTGCAATATGAGGATAATGAAATAAATCTAAAAGCGCAATCCAATTGTCACCAAATCGATGTCTTTTTATTTTTCCTATTCCCAACCATCTCAGTGCAATCTTATAAGCCTCATTAAAATCCCATAAAAAGTTGGTACCTACCTACTTCTTCCAAAGATATTTCATTCATCCCAACCATCAAATTCCGCCAATGTACTCAACATCAAATAATATGACGTCCCTGTTTTCGAAAATAACTCGTTCCCAAAAATGTACGTCTCTATTGCCTAATTTGCTCAAATGAATATCAATAACGTTTTATTCTGTCTACGATAAACAAAAGAGAAAAATAAATCGTTCCAAAAAAAATTCTCCAAGTTGTGGAAATTACATTTTACGTTTTCGTTTTTGTAAGAATAAAATACAAAAAAAAAAAAAAAAAATAATAATAATTTCACCCGCAACCACTTGAAATTTTCCATTTCACCCACAGTTCAATCTTCAATGGATGTATGGCTGTGTTAGTAGTTAAGGGAAAAACTAAAAAAGAAAAACATCTCCCACAGGCCACAGTCCCACAGTATGTGGGTGTTCATGATAGTTCTCCACTTCCATGGAGAAATCAAAGAAACCAGCATAAGTTCTACTTCAACAACGTGCCAACATTAGTCTCACCAACGTGGCGTACGATTGTGGTGGTGGTGGTGAAAAACCATTGGGGCGGTACCACTACCACAGAGATTGCGTTGAAAACGCTTTTCGATTTCGTGTTGCCCATCTTCGAGGAGATTCTCACCATAAGTATCTGCCAAAACATTCTCGTTGGTGATTCTCCATCCGACATTTCCAAATTCCAACTTATACTTCATCTACAACTACAATCCACATTCATTTTGGTTGTGAACAGCATTCCAGGGAAATTACTCAGGCTTTTCCCCAACTTTTCCGCTGACATTGACTTCTCCACCTACGATGGGAAACTCACCACTCGTCACTTACACAGCTACAACACTTGTTTCTTTTGGATATCCATTTCCATACTATTCACATTCGGGATGGTGTGGAATTGAATTTTGCAAACACGTTTTTTTTTTTTTTTTGAATTGTTGTCCTTCATCATCGATCAAAAATTTGGGTGAGAAAATGATTGACGTGCACAAGTATGATAGATACAAAAATGCACACAAGTATCTGGACTATAATTGTGGCACGATTTCCGTGTAATTGTTGTAGTTTGTGTTTACGAATGAGGGTGTCTTTTTTATTCAATTTTGTTTACACTATCACTGGTAAGATGCCGAAGCGGGGAGGAATCCAAGAATAGAGAAGCGAAAAACGCATTTCAATTAGATCGGATTTGTTATTATTACGTACGGTGGTCTATTTTTGTTCAGTAGTCTGTCGAAATCTAAACATTTAATCCGCTGGAGTCAGTGGAATGATGAATCAGAAATGCCTCTACATACATATTGCTGGAGATCCGGGAGTGTATGGGGCAACCATTAGCTGTAAGGTAATTGAACCGGATTACGGATAATCATGTTTGAAATGCGGGATCAAGATTTCAAATCGGATTAAGTGAGTGAAAAATTATATTCGGATGACCTAATGTGCGTAAGACTAGCGCGTGGTAGGTGGGAACTTGTAAACTGAAACATGTGAGGTGGTATCTAGATCCACCACGTATTTTTGGCTTTCAAAATAGGCAGGTAATCTGTACAAATGGACCGGAAATTAGCATTTTTACGTTTATACAGAGTTTAGGCAATTTTTATTGTTGCCTCGTTTGAAACATTCTTCACTCTTAAGAGGTACGAAGACTTTTGCTGAGAAAGTATTGCCTGAGGGTTGGAAATGAGCCTACTATACATACGGCTCAAAGTTTTAATAGATACCATTTGGAAAATTAAATACCTACTCGTGGCCTCTGGCAATAGAGGTGCTGTTTTTACAAATATGTATATATGTATATATATATATAGTAAAATACAAACTGACTATTCATTTAAGTTTCACGTTAAAAACATTTTTTTTTTTTAATTTCAGGTTAAAAAAATATACAGTCGAACTTCGATAAGTCGAACTTTGATAATTCGAATATTTAACAACTCGAATAAAATTGGTTGGCAATAGCGCCAAGACTAAAATTTACATGTAATTTGTATTTAATAACTCGAACTTTTATTACTCGAAAGTCTTGATAACTCGAAGAAATGTTTTGTCGTCACCTTCGATAATTCGAATTCTGAAGGGAAATTCCCAAATTCTGCATGTTTTTACAAATTCGTTTTATAATGTATCGCTTTCGGGGGCACTCTGTTTGTATGCTCGTATGACCTAGTATACATACCGTTTGAAAAAAAGTGATTGGTTTGAATTTTTAAAAAATAAGAGAAAGACAAAATCAAATTTGGAGCATGACTTGATTCAACCACCTTCAAATGAGTTGGTTGCAAAGTCATTATCAAGCATTTTGCGTTTATAACGGGTGATTTTTTAGCTGGTTTGGTTTTGGCAACACTGGTTTTGACAGCTGACGTGTGTTTAGTACCTTGTGTCACTGTCAAACAGCTTCAGTTTGGTTTGCAATTTAACCATGGATCGTCTTACAAATGAACAACGCTTGCAAATTATTGAATTTTACTATCAAAATTCGTGCTCGGTTCGAAATGTTCATCGCGCGCTGCTTCCATTTTATGATCGGCATTCTCGACCTTCTGAGCAGTCTATTCGGAAGATTGTGACCAAATTTCGCACCAAATTTACTTTGTTGGACATTAAACCACCAACACGTTTACGTACTGTGCGTAGTGAAGAAAATATTGCGGCCGTATCAGCTAGTGTGACAGAAGACCGCGAAATGTCGATTCGGCGCCGTTCCCAGCAGTTAGGCCTTTGTTACAGCACTACGTGGAAAATTTTGCGGAAGGATTTGTGCGTAAAGCCTTTTAAGATACAGCTTGTGCAAGAACTAAAGCCAGCCGACCTACCACAACGCCGAATTTTTGGTGAATGGGCTCTTGGAAAGCTGGCCGAGGATCCGCTATTTTATCGAAAAATTGTGTTCAGCGATGAGGCTCATTTTTGGTTGAATGGGTACGTAAATAAGCAAAATTGCCGCATTTGGAGTGAAGATCAGCCAGAAGCATTGCAACAGCTACCAATTCATCCCGAAAAAGCCACTGTTTGGTGCGGTTTATGGGCCGGCGGCATTATTGGGCCATATTTCTTCAAAGATGATGCGAATCGCAGCGTTACTGTCAATGGTGAACGCTACCGAGCGATGATAACAAACTTTTTTTTGCCCGAAATGGAAGTTCTTGACTTGCATGATATGTGGTTTCAACAAGACGGTGCCACATGCCACACAGCACGCGAAACAATGGCGCAATTGCGAGGCGAGTTTGGTGAACAGTTAATTTCACGTTTCGGGCCGGTCAATTGGCCGCCTAGATCGTGCGATTTGACACCATTAGATTATTTTTTGTGGGGGTATGTCAAGGCTAATGTGTATAGGGACAAGCCCGCTTCGATTGACGCACTGGAAGCCAACATCCATGCATTCATTCGTGAGATACCGGCCGATATGTGTGAAAGAGTATGCCATAATTGGACTCAGCGGATGGACTACCTGAGACGCAGCCGCGGTCAACATTTGCATGAAATTATCTTTAAACATTAAATTGCAAGGTTCAAACTATCGATTCAAATAAATATTTCATTCATTTTTTCGAATTTTTTGTGTTTTTTTTTTTTTTAAAGTTCTAAGTCTCTTAAAAAATCACCCTTTATTTAAAGACTAATTAAAAAACAACCGATTCTGTTTATAATGGCTTAAATTCCATTGAAGATTTTTTTGAAAACCAAAATAAAAATACTTTTCAATCATTTATATCAGACTATTTTAAATATTAAATATGTTAATTTCCTGTACTTTTGTTTGTCTATATATTCGCAAAAAAATATATATCTACATATTACATAATGTATTCCTATCAATTTTGTATTTTCTTAATAACTCGAAGTCTTGATAACTCGATTTTTTTTGTGGCAAGTAATGGTTCGAGTTATCGAAGTTCGACTGTATTTATTTTTTTTTTTCTACAAATTAAGTTTGGGATTGAATAATTTTATTTTTTTTATTTATTTCTCAAAAATGACTATAAATTGTTTTTAAACTGTGGTGGTATTGACATACCATTAAATTTAACAATTTACATTTTTTAGCAAATATTACCCACTTCTTTGTTTTTTTTCTTTTTCTTTTCGAATATTCACCTTAAAATAATTCCAACAAATTGGAGTCTACATAATCAGAAAATCCCACTTCATTTGCACCCCATGCACGTCCACTGGGAAATTGAGTTTATAACTGCCAATGAAAATTCAAAAACAAGTCATTGATAACTTAAACCAGCGTCGGTAACCTATTTCAGTCAAAAATAAAATCATGCCCTACCTACGAGTAACAGATAAAAAAAACAGAAACTCCTACTAACGCTTGACTTCGTACTTAAAAATCGTGTAAAGTGTAAGAGCTTATAAGATAGTACAGTAGAAGCTTGCGAAAATTGCCTGTTACTGAGAGCTTCAACCTTTAAAAACTTACATTGTTATTTCAGATGAATTACCCACCATTTTATTTGACACTGTTCATATTCCTATATTTTGTCAACTGTTTTTTTGCTCACATGATCTAAAAGTTAGATTTCCCTGCATAACTATCAATTTTGTATCAACATCAACAACATTAAATTTTATTGTAATAGGTAATATAGTTGGCGTTGGTTGTCTATACTTTTTGGAATTTGACATTTCAGTAACTCATATTTCATTTAGCTGTACAATAATTGTTCGACGAAAAATCCAAATTAGTTTTTAATCAATTTTAAATAGGTAAATAACATTTCCATTCGATTTTCGGCACAAGTAACATAACCAAGGAAAATGTTCTTACTGGGCCAAATTTTATGATTCTTCTTTTGTTTTGTTCGTATAAGTGTATTTCAGGCAGTCTTAAAAGATAAAATTTTGGACCCGATAGGTGGCGTTGTTGTCGATCTCCGAAACTGCTCAACCGATTTCAATAAAATTTCGTGGATGTAAGGATAGGATACTTTTGGACCTGATAGGTGGCGCTGTTGCCGATCTCCGAAACAGCTCTACCGAGTTGATTGTAATTTGTGGATGGGTAGGTATGGTTGCTTCAAGATTGAAATATACTATAGTTTCGGACCCTATAGATGGTACTTTGAAAAACATAAGCGGGATAGGAGAACGGGTTGTGGAAGCATTCAAATTATTAATGGACATTGTCCAAATAAAGGACTTTGCTAAAAGTGAGCAGGACTTAATACGAAAGGTATGAGCAAAGGCGGGTGGGTACTGGGTACATATAAAAAAGACTGACGTCCGTATGTGCGCACTCATAACTCGGGAACCGATCCTTAAATTTTTATGATTTTTGGTTTAAATTCGCATGAGCCCAAGGAAGGACATATGCTCCTTTTTTGTCGTGAAAACAAAAATTTATGGGGATTAGTTGAATTTTTTAATTCCTTGGATGTTCCGGGCCTTCATCTATACAATTGAAAGTCGGCTCAGTTATAATTTTGCTGCGCAACCTCAATGCACCGAGACTTTGTAACAGAACGCGTTTGATTTGGTGGTGAACGATCTCAAATCAAATGTCATGCAAGCGACGGTCAAAGACAAACATTCTCATTCCACGGAATCCGCTTATTGAGAACGAATTTGTACGTCGTGTACTGTAAACTATTTTAGTCAAAAAGCGGAAGGTTGGCCGACATGTTAATCTTCTTTGTTGCGTTTGTCTTCGCCTAAGGAAGTTTCATACGGCGACAAAATTGGAAAATTTGAACGGGAAATTGGAAAGTTTGTGAAAATTGATTTTCCATACATTTTCTAAGGAGAGTTTTTTTTTTTTTAATTTTGATCGTAGTATACAGTCAGATCGTATTTGTCAAAAGCTATAGTTGGGATCAATAAAATTAATTTCAGGTGGAAGTGAAAATTATTTTAGTTAAAAAAGTCAATTTTGGGCGGGACCGAGGGACGAAGTTCGCCGGGCACGCTTGTGGTTTATAAGAATAGTAAATAAAATAAAAATAAATAGTTGGCGCAACAGGTTCACAGGGACCCTAGGTCTAGCTTCTCACAACCATTCATTTTTTATGAGAGTTTTTCATTTTTGGAACGAATGGAAGAGATCTACAAATGCAGATTCCAAACGGGTAATTGAGAAGCTCTTTCAAGACAGTTTTAGACAGTTTATTTAGAGCAAAGAGGTACTTTAGCCCCAAGCAACTTCTCCTTCTCTACAAAGCACAGGTTAGACCAGGCTTGGAATATTGTTCCCATATATGGAGCTCGGCCCCAAAACATTCACTTAACCTGCTTGATAGCATACAGAGACGAGCAGTTCGACTCATTGGAGACCCTACACTCACATCGAATCTACAACCGTTGGTGCACAGAAGACAAGTCGCTGACCTATGCTTGTTCTATAGGTACAAAGACATTATCCCTCGAAATGCAACTTTTGGGCGCCCAACAAGACAGACTGCTAATGCTCATGACCATACAGTACACTTGACAACCGCGAGGACATCAACTTTCCAAAACTCATTCTGTTACAGGACAAGCAAACTGTGGAACTCGCTTCCTGGGGATATATTTCCAGAAGACTACAATTTGAAGCAATTTAAGTGCAGAGCAAACATACATCTGCAGACATCTCGGGGCGCTGTTGAAGCGTTATAGGTTCGCCTTTCCCGGGAGAAGTATATAAAAAAAAAAAAAAAAAAATAGCAAATTTGAGTTCTGGCAGAAAGTTCTGTATTCTCTACATACCCCATTCAAACTGATCATTGAGTAGCTATATATTTGCCAGATTTAGTGCCGAAAGAAATTTCTTTCAGCATTTTCTTGGTCTTATAATCAACAATTTTTTACAAATTCAAAATCGTTTCCGGATCTATAGCATTTATTCAGATACTTCTGTAACCGAAATCCGCAAATATACGACCATTTGTTGACAGATAAAACGCAAATATAGAACAAACCATGAGTGAAAACAACGGTATCCGTCCTACTGTCAAAGCTTTCTCTAAATGAAGCTAGGCGCGTTTTATTCTGGACATCTATTTCTAAGGCTCTAGAAAAAAAGACACTCGCCTAAGAAAAAAATTCCCAGATTTATGATTGGGCTATCATACTTTAATTTAGAAAAAATACAGCCAAGTTTCTGATTAAAAGTCCAATATGGCAATTCTGTGAGCAGTACGTAGCATCACCCAAAGGGCCGCCACATATTCATACCCAAGCACGTTATTATTGAAATGGCACATGCGGCATCCATGACATGGAATGTTCCTGGTGGACAATGCGGCCTCATCTAACAAATGTACATGCTTAATTGACATAAAAAAACAGCTCCTCCACTCTCGATCTTTATAAAGTACACAGAAGACTACAAGAGTAATGCAATTAGTCCATCGCTTCAGATTACTAGTATTGTCCACATAAAATAACTTTATGTGTTCTCGTCCCTTCCCCGCACTCACTCAGATAAAAAGGACAACTTTTCGAAAACTACAATAAATAAAATTAATTTCCATCATCCTGTTATGTTCCGTTTCACTCCATGAGAGGAGAGTGCTCCGAGAAGATGAGAAAAAAAAAAAAGGAAGAAGAAAATCATGCGAACCGGAAAACTTTTTAATGTCATATCCTTAGCATACTGCATGTATTTTGAGCTCGAACAACGACTACCATCACTATGGTACTGGTACCTACCATTTCAGGCTCCGAGTTGTCATTGTTCTCCTGCTGCTGTTGCTGCTGCTGCTGCTGTCGTACCCCTTACCCGTACCGTAACACCCGAAGCCGAACGTTTGAAATTATAATTTTAATGAACTTTCCTCCGAGCATTGTACAACATGAAATTTAATTATATCGCCGGGTTAATGCCGATGCCAAAAGGGACGACTTGGCTAAAATGTGGGCGGACCAGGACCTCCACAGTATACCTCCAATGTGTGTATATGCACGAACAGAGAGGAAGAGATATTTTAAAGTAACTTTCGCCCCCGCTGGGTTATGGATGTGACACTCTAATACAGCATCGAATATTACACTTTTCAAAAACAACCTTCACTGTAGCGGAAAGCAATAACAGAGATATGAGCGCTCATTGTCCTAGTTTTCTTTCACTCGGCGGCAAGAGTGGGTTTTGTTTGAACTCGCTCTCTGCAATTGGCGTACAGTCGTACAGTATATTAAGCCAGGGGTCACTGACTAGAGTTTTGCATTCGACACACAAACGCGGATAGTCTTGTTGACCGAGGAGTGTATTATCCTTGGTTTTTACTATTGGCTCTGGATAAGATTCAAATCGAATGCAGGGAACTCTGAAGCTATAAAGCGATAAAGTCGCATATTTATATTCGTTTGTCCAAAACTACAGAACCGAGTGCGGGGTGGTTGAAGCAATATCCTGCGGCACTATATCACCTTCGATGAAATTTATTTCTACTTGAGCTGTTTTTCTTCATTATGCCAAGACATATATCTTGATTTTGCAGACAGGATTCATGGTTTGTGGGCGACGACGACCGACGACTTGTTGTCATCGTGTATATGTACTCGTGGTACAGTTGTTGGTTGGCTAGATGAAAATTGGTGAACATAGATGTCGAAGAGGAATGTCTATTTTTCTCATCTTTCAATGGCGAAGGATATTTGCTTTCATGGAATTAATATATTCAAGTAATTGCTTTAATGCGATAAGGATAAGACTGTGCCAGTGGAAGTATGTTGAATATGCAGGCTGTAATTCATACGTGGATGGTCAGCGCGCCGTTGAGGGATCTAAAAATGATGATACGTAGTCGACAGAAGTAGCAGCGAATTGCACGATCTATGAAGTCTTTAACATTAGACAAAGTGCGATCGGAATAATGCTGTCTACATAAGAGAGTAAGAAGCTTAACCTTCCAGCCAAAGGTGGGTGCTCCAAATTAACTCACCCTAATCGGGTATGCCTTGTAGCCTAATATGGAGGAATGGAATATTTCAAGATTTCAAGTATCTTGCCATCAACGCAATCTGCAAACCAAGGACTGCTCATTGTTTTGTCTGACAAATAGTACAGAAACCGCTCTTACGATTTTGACCAAAATACATATTAAAGATAATATCAGTATATTCTAAATAAAATCCCGTATTTAGTTTTTCTCAACAAATTCGAATAAATCCGTTTTTTAATTATTTCTCAAATATAACTACCCAAAAAGCGATCTCTGTTCATATACAGGGTGTCCTCCAAAAAGGTACACTACTTTGTTTTGCAGCCATTTTTGTAAACATTACATTGTCTTGACAGTTCATATTTGGCAGTCGTGAGGTAGATATGTTTTCTATATTTTTTTTTTAAACCATTTGGAATATGCACCTTAAAATAATTCCAACCAATTGGAGCCTTTACAATCAGAGAATCCCACTTCATTTGCCCCACACACGTCCATCGTGATATTCAGTTTAAAACTGCTAATGCAAATGCAAATTCAAAAACAAATCTCTGATTTCTTGCATATACATATATATAAAGGGTTTTTCAACAGGGACGCTACAAAAGTAGAGCGAAAGGGGCAGCAAACGACGCCGAATTTCTTGCCGCTCTTTTGACATTTCTCTTCAGGTTTGCCATTTCATGATGGATGGATATACGAGCCAACAACGAGTCGAAATTATTAAAATTTACTACCGAAATTCGGAGTCAGTGGCCTCAACGTTAAGAGCGCTACGTCCAATTTATGGTCGTCATAATCGTCTATCGTCCTAGCAGATCAACAATTGAGCGTCTAGTGGACAAATTTGAGTCCACAGGCACAGTACAAAATGTTCCCGTGCCAGTGAGACAAAGAAGTGCCCGAAGTGTCGAGAATTTTGCTGCCGCTGAGGCTTCAGTTGAAGAAAGCCCAAATGTGTCTCTCACACGTCGTTCTCAAGCGTTGGGGGTTGGGCATCTCTGTAACGTCGTTGTGGCGAATTTTGCGAAAAGAACTTGGCCTACGTCCTTACAAGATTAAATTGACGTAAGAACTGAAGCCGCTTGACCACCCAGAAGCGTCGTATTTTCGTGAATTGGGCTGAGCAACAACTTGAAAATGATTCGGATTTTCATCGAAAAATCATCTTCAGCGATGAGGCTCATTTCTGGCTGAATGGCTTCGTCAGTAAACAAAATATGCGGTTTTGGTCAGGCAGCAATCCACACGTACTCCATGAGTCATCATTGCATCCCGAAAAAATTACGGTTTGGTGTGGTTTATGGGCCGGCGGCGTCATTGGGCCGTACTTCTTCCGTGACGATCAAGACCGGCACGTTACTGTGAATTTGAATCGCTACCGTTCAATGATAACCGAATATTTTTGGCCCCAATTGGATGATATGGACTTGGAGGACATGTGGTTCCAACAGGACGGCGCCACAAGCCACACAGCGAATGTCGCACAATCAATTTAATGGAAACCAAGTTTGGAGAACGTGTTATCTCACGAAATGGTCCAGTCGCTTGTTCGCCTCGGTCGTGCGATTTGACGCCGTTAGACTATTTCCTGTGGGGCTACGTCAAGTCTATGGTCTATACCAACAAGACAGCGACGATTGATGAACTTCGTACGAATATCGAACGTGAAATTGCAGCAGTATCGGCCGATTTATGCTGAAAAACCGGCGAAAATTGGATTCAGCGTCTGGACTTCTGCAAATGTGCCCGTGGTGGCCATGCAAAAGAAGTTCGAGTTCCGTACATAATGGCATCCAACGTAATTTACACAGGAATAAAGAATTTCATTGATATCTAAACCCGTTTTTGTCTTATTTAAAAAAAACTTTTGTAGCGCTCTTATTGAAGAACCCGATATTTATATGAAAAGATATCGACCTATCACAAACAACACTTCCAATCATTGAGAACGTAAACCAGCGCCATTAATCTATTCCAGTCAAGAGAAAATCATGCCTTAACATTTATCAAAAATCAGAAACTCCTACTACGCTTGTTCTTGCACTCAAAAATATTTTAAAGTGTAAAGAGCTTATAAAATAATACAATAGGTGCTTATAACTCTCTAACCACATTTGGCAAAAATTGCCTTTTACTGAGAGCTTCAACTTTTAAAAACTTTTTTTTTTGAAGTGATAACTTCTTTAGGCGCGTTGGGCACTATTTGGATGGGCAAAAACTAGCAAACTCGCGACACCGACACCGACACCGACTCCGACACCGACACCGACTCCGACACCGACACCGACACCGACACCGACACCGACACCGACACCGACACCGACACCGACACCGACACCGACACTGACACCGACACCGACACCGACACCGACACCGACACCGACACCGACACCGACACCGACACCGACACCGACACCGACACCGACACCGACACCGACACCGACACCGACACCGACACCGACACCGACACCGACACCGACACCGACACCGACACCGACACCGACACTGACACCGACACCGACACCGACACCGACACCGACACTGACACCGACACCGACACCGACACCGACACCGACACCGACTCCGACACCGACACCGACACCGACACTGACACCGACACCGACACCGACACCGATTGCATACTTTTAGTTGTAAACTTTTGTACTATGGCTTACTTTTAGGGGTAGGTAATTTATAGCTTAATCTACGATGATTTTTATTTGAATACGTTACTATGATAATTTATGGTAGCGACAAATTGATTGTCACCAAAATTATTTCAATTACCTGTTTTGTATGGGGAATTCATAACTTAATTTTACCAGGCTTAATTCCGACATATTATATCCACGATTTTGGGTTTGTGCACATTTACGGCACAGTAGCTTGTGTTATAATTACCGAAACAAGAAATAGAAAACTGTGGTAAACTTGCCACCCTAAGAGTAGGTATACTATATAAATAATTGTAATATTCATGTCGCCTTAGTGTATACTGTAAAATATGATTAGTAATTTTTGTGTAAAATAATGAATATAAAACTACAATTGATGCCGTACCACGAGATCTAGAGCATTATCAATGGCGATGCAGCAAGGCAGAAAATATTGTTGTCTTTTCTCGTTCTTTTTCTTTTAAAAGTAAAATTTGTATTTTTCGGAAAGAAATTCATATTCAATTAAGCTTCAGTATAATTATTATTAATTTATTCGTTCTGTGCTAGTTTCGGTAGAATACACGTAGATACAATCGGATTGTGGTAGCTGAAGTAAGATAATATGTACATTCGAGACTGTAATCTATCTAGATTACGCTGGAAGACAGCATCGATGAAAATTACTTATATATGCTAAAGATAATTCTGCATTACTTCAAGATAAAGTTGGGAAGAGATTTGATGATATTCCAATCATTTTGAGTGGGAATTTCAACATCAACCTTGCAGATGATAAAAATCTACCATTAATTGAATTTTTAAATAGCAAATTTGATTTAACGATGAGCAATGATCGCAATCTTAGCACGACTAGACATAAAACTACAATTGATGCCATCTTTACAAGATATTTAAATAGATTCGAATCAAAATTGTTTGTTTCCTATTTTAGTTACCTACCATAAACCTATAGTATCCGTTTTCAAATATAATGTTAATAATGATGATGATGATGGAAGAGTTTGAAGTTGTTGATGAAATTTCATAAGTGTCATTGGTATTCATTTCAAAGAATACCCATTAATTTTTAAATTTAATATTTCATGTATATGTAAATTTATACATTTTAAGCAATAGATTGCAATTTTGTATGTAAAATAATATGTATTATTTTTGATGTAAAATACCGCATTAAATGAAAATGAAAAATGTAACATAATTTTTGTAGTAGTAGTAGTTTATAATAATGAATAAAAAAACACTTTATTTAAAAGTACTTCCTACACAATAATATATTTTCTGACGATTCGAAAAATACACACGTAATTGTTCAAGTTATCACTTCTGTCGGCACTCCCGGAGTGCCTTTTAATTTTTTATATGTACTGCCATATCAGATGAATAACCCAAGAGTGAATTTTATTTAACACTATTCATTCTCCTATATTTTATGAACCGTTCTTTTATCTAGCATTTCAACTTCTCAGATTTTCAGAACTTTACCTACCTATCTAATAAAATAAGAAAACAATCAACAAAATTATTGACGAACGAGAAAGTTTTGTTCGACCCAGTCGTGCACTTTATTACTTCATTTGTCCATCAAAGTATCCACCTGAGTACGGCTGTAAACTCCCCTCGAAATCACTACGACCACTGATTGTTTTAATCCTGCATTTAGAAAAAAATATCCCCAATATTCGCGTCTCTTTTGAAGTGTTTTACCTCTCTTTGGGCAATTGTGGGGTTCTCACAGCTTGCGTTCAGCTTTTGCTTTCTCTTAGGCCCCAGTTATAGGAATTCGTAAAACGAAAGCGTAAAAATGTTCTTTTGCTTTTTTTGACCACTTAAACTTGTTGGTTGAACTCAATCTTGGGTTTAAAACGTTGCTTATGAATTACGAAAAAATGAATAAATTATTTTTCTAGAAAATTTAAAGGTTCCCTTTTTTTTTCTAACAAACTAAAAAAATTCCGACCGAAACAGATTAGAAAACTACTGCAGGAGTTTGAGATGTCTTATCGTTGTTCACTGTCCTGAAGCGGAGATCTAAAAAGAATTAAAAGAAACCTTTTACCTCCTAGCTTTGGAACGCATTTGCTCATTCGAATATGTAAAAAGATTTCAACATCCGAATGCCTTATATTCGTAAATTTTGAATTCATTTACTACTGATCAGAACTCCAGACACAATTGTTCCTCATGTGAGATTGCAAATTTCCTAATAGCAACCAATATTTTCAATCGAAGACTCTTAAGCTACGATTAAACACACTCCACTTTTCATGTCAAGTTTTGACATGCCGACGTCACTATGACGTAAACAGCGCACTGTCCAGACAGACATACGAGTGACCAACGAATTTTAGAATTTGCCACTAAAAATGGCACGTGTAATCCTGCTTTACAAATTGAAAAGTGTGAGAGCAACATGAAGACTGGACAAAAAATCACACCTACATATAGAGAATTTCTAATTAAATCACCGGGCTGAATTTTGTTTCAAAGTTGCTTTCGAAATTTTACCAATTTATGCCAGCAATTAACAAACTAAAATGACACGTGCCTTTGAAAAGCGACTGCCTCTGAGCAACCAATAATTTCGATATCGAATAATGCACAGAGATGAAATGTCATGATATGCACAAGAGAAATCGATTTGTTTGAAATCCTCCCGAGTACATTCTGCCACCCAGAACAGGGATCTTTGTCATTCCTGTCATATGTTGTTGCCTGGCAATATTGTACAACAAACGCTGCCTTTCCATGAACTCACCTTGTGCAGGTGTGGGGTGGTTGAATTTAGTTGGCTTCGTAGAGGTGCATTGTTGTCGCACAAGTTGATTGCATAGAATTTGTCGATGTGACATTTGTTTTGATCCACATATGCATGGATGAAGGAAATTTTATTTCTTTTTTTGTTGTGATTTCTCCCAAATGAAAACCCGAGCTCAAAGGATAATTCGTTGGAACCGAAAACTCGATAACATGGGAAATGTGAATCAGAACGATATTAGACGAATATGTGCTGGCATACAATTGGATATATCACCAGCAAGATATAAACTATTTGATCTGCACAAATCGATCTGAGGCAAATATTTGTTAACCTAATTATTTTTCCAAGGAATCGCTGTGCCACAGGTACCTACCTACAGTTGTATTTGATTTCAAACGCCTTCTATGCATCAAACGTAAATTGAAACGGTTTGCTGCGAAATCTCTGCGCCACGTAGCACCAACAAATTAGGCAAATGCCGATACAGATATCCATTTGAAACTGTTCAAATCCCTTGAAACAATTTAATATTCCTAAAAGGGTCAACATCGGCACTAAACTAAACCCATTCCTTTGAGGGGCATCAGAGTACACATCGCCCACTCAGTGTTGATTGCGAAAACCTTTTTGCACGTTCTACCTTTGTTTCAATTTCAAGTTTCCATTCAAGCGAGGGTTTGCTGCCGCTTTATAGTTTCACTGAGGACCGTTCTGCAGAGCAAACACCAAAGCAAATCACATCCTGGAGGAGAACCCATTTATATAAGAGTGTTCTACAAAAGTGTGTTCTTAATCCAATGAAAAGCTTTTCCCTATATCCTTTTATTGCGATTATCTTGATCAAATATTTATTGAGGAGCAAAGCGACTACAGGTATAGGTATAAGTTGCTGCGTCGGCAAACCTTTTGGCCGACTCAATTGTTATATCCATTCGCATATGGTACCTAATAAAACTGTTCTCCGGTATACGAGTGTGTTCGGTGTTCGGTGTTCACTGTTCGGCCCTCAAAAGTGCTTAAAATCAATAACGTTCATGACTTCATGTTCTTCGAACGGAACGTGTAGAAAGACAGAAAAGCAGTCCTTTTTGTTGTTGATTCTGGTGATTTCACTTGTTCGACACGTTGTCATATGCATCAAATGCGTCCGTGATGATGATCCGCACTGAGAGATGTGTCAACACACATGGTGCACATGGTGTGCTCTCGATAGGATGTCAACGCGCGTGGTATAAGTCGCGCGAATCTAGTGATTTATGCCATTGACAGTATGTAGGCCTACATTTCACAAGTGGTACATGGCAGAGAGAAATCCTTTATCGGCTGGACGATGCGACCGACACCGACGTTGAGATTTATGTCTGGTAAGGGAGCAATTGGGAAATTCAATTTCTCCCATCATCGGAAGAAAAACGAACGAAGGCGAAAGTACTTTTAGTTTTTTGCCCGTCCGCCTAAACGTCAATACTTCATTTCCTTTTTCAATTTTCATCAAATTTGTTTTCATTTCTCGCGTAGTAAAAACGAAAATCCATGCATGGCATCCTTTCGGTATATACAGTTGTAGAGTGTGCAAAAACACTCCGAATAGAACTGTTTTCGATTTGTTCTCCTCATCGGTCGTTTGAAGAGCTACCGTTTTTTTTTTTTTGTTTTTTTTTTTTGTATGGGGGGTTTCCGTTCTGAGAGTCGTCCGTTAGGGATTCAATTCATCGTGGGAAATTGGAGGATGAGACCAGACATCGATGTCGCACTGTAATGTTGGATTTCTTTGGGAAAAGTGTTTCATATGGGTGTGTGTGCGTGCTTAGTGGTGCATATATAGATACGATGAGCATTTATTGGAACACGCGACGATGTGGTACAAATCAAAGTAATACGTTTAGGGTGGCGATGGGTGCAACGAACTGGATAACCCATTTTTCGTTTGATGTTATTTTGCTGATACGAGCGTTATCGCTGAAGTCGATTTACAATGACATTCATCCCCGAGTGGAGTCCCTTCATCCAAACTTCAAACTCTGCCACCAATTTTAATTTATGTAAAAAGCTCTCATTTCGTTAGATAAAGTTTTTTGGTTGGGTTCACGCATCAGACAAATTGAGTGTTGGGGATTGGTGAGGAATTTGATGATGAAAAGAAATAGGTACGGAGAAAGGGCAAATACAACTTGATATAAAAGTTTGAGAGGAATGTAGAAGGTTTCGAATTAGCTTCAATTAAAATTTCTTCAATGGCCAAAAGGATTTGTGCCCGGTCGGATGTTTATCGATTTGGGCATAACTTCAGAGAGGGTAGGTATGACAATTTTCATAATTGCACCACAAAAGACACATTTTTGTAAGCTTTGTCAAAGGTTTGACAAATTTGAAAAAGTAGGAAGCCACAACTATACTAAGATTATACCGCATTCTAGAGAAAGTTTATTTTTTAGGAGTATTTGGCTCACACCCAGTAAATGAAGGCCCATTTCCTTTGGTTTTATTTTAACAAAATTATATCGAGCTTAGCTTATATTTCCATGAATATTGTTTTTGTTTCCTTATTATTTTTCAATGACTGACTCGACTAATCTTCTATATAACCAGCCCTGTTGCGAAGATCAACTATCAATCGGTCGACGATTGACAAATTTATCAATTAAAATTGATGTTGGTATTGCGAAAAACAATTGATACAAATATCACCTATTGTGAGCATAACGCCAAAAATAAGGTTATTGTAAATGAAATCTCAACTTTGACAGTTCTAAAATATCTTTGATTTGAAGAGTGATTGTTACGATTTTTGCAAACAATTTAATTAAACAATAATTACGAGTGTTAAATCTGTGAAATTTATTGAAAACCATGTCATCGGTGGAATTATTTTTTTATGATGACGAAGACGAGACAGAGTACGAGGAATTGGCCGCTATACGGAGGAGTTTGCGAGTCGCATCTAATCTTTTGGAACTGGAAAACCGAAGGTAGTAGCTAATTTCGTTTCCAAGGAATGCTTTTGAGGTGATTCGTTGATTTTTTGGAAGATATTGGACCCAAACTTAAACCGATTAAATGCATCTCTGCTTGGTCTTGCGCAGTCAACAGCAACAGCAGTGTCCCTATTGAACTGCTAAACGCGTTATGGAAAATTGCATCTGCCCAAAATGGATAAAATTCATTACACATAGGAAGAAAAACGAATGGCAATAGCCCTTAAAAAATAACAACAATAACAATTAAAAACGTTGATGTTCAACATTTTCTTTTAAGAGTCGTCCTTATCAACACCGAAATAGCGATTGATAGAAGAATTGACAACTACCAACAAAATTGCTCAAGATTGGCATTCACAATACCGATTTGTCAACCGAAAATTGCTGCACGTTCACAGTCGATCAACACCTAATTGATCTTCGCAATAGGGGTGAATATAAAACAAAGTTGCATCCGTAAGACTGCCCATAACTCGAAAACGGATCTTCCGATTTTAAGACTAAAGTTTTCTCATAGTTTTGTTTTTTTATGAGCGAATCGGATATGTGGTTTTTATAGGCTTCGCAATGAAGTCCCCTGCGCCATATTGCCCGAAGTTACCCTATGTAAAAATGAAGAAAACATTTTCACAATGAAGAATATTTTAAGATAAGTTAAAGAATAGGTATCCACTAAATTTTACGGAACAATAATGAGTCTTATAGTCAATGTGACATTTTGTGAATTTAACAAGGAAACATGTTATACATTTCTTCAAAATGACAATACTTCTAATCTAGAACGTAATTTTCATCGAAACAACGGACAGGTGCTGTTGACCTTATATTGATCACAGTTTCTTCAAATCTGCTATCCCGTCATAATGTCCATGGATCTTGTGACCGTCTCAGATTGGACATTATGTCTGTTTGTTTGTTATTAATGTCCGTTTGAGACAGAAATAATGTCCATGGACATTACGTCCGTGGACATTATGTCACCCCACCTTTTTGTCAATATGACTATTTTTTTTTTTTTATAATTCACTAGTGCTCAAGGGGTTTTTGTTCCCTTATAATGCTAATGCACGGCACGAGTGGAAGGGTTAATAGGGAGGATAGAGAAGAGGTACTGGTGCACATTGGTCTTAAACAATTGTGGGCTGTAATGAGAGGGGAAAACCGTGTGAGGCAATGCATTCCACATGCGTGTTGTTCGGCTCACAAAAGAATCTCTATATTTTACAGTACGTCCGAAGGTAGGCTTAAGGGTGAACTGATGTGCATTCGATGTGTGACGGGTGTTGCGAGAGAATTGTTGAAGGGGCGGAATGCAGTTAGCTATTTCATCAGAGCATCGATGGTGAAAATATCGATAAAATAAAGAAAGGCAAGAAACATTTCTGCGATGTCCGAGCGGGTCAATAGACTCCGCTATATTTCTATCACCTATAAGTTTTATCGCGCGCTTTTGAATTCTGTCTAGTAGGTGCAATGAAGTTTTTGGTGCACCTTACCAGATATGAGCGTTGTACTCAAGCTTAGGCCGAATAAACCCCTTGTATATTGTAGCTAAGTCGAAGGGTGTAAAGTATTTCTTACATCGATTTAAAAAACCTAGACATTTCGCAGCGTTTTTGGCGACTTCGTATATGTGGTCATTCCAACGGATTCGGTCTATAGCCTGATGTCGATAACCCTGACACTTTTTTTTTAGAAAAAACATTCCATTTCTGACTAATTCAAACAGCTCTTCAAGTTAAGGAGGGAATCTGTCTACAACAAGCTGCTTTCACTTATCCATATTAGGCGCTTTGTCTGAAAGTGGAATGTCCTTTTAAATATAGGTTCGTTCTCCCCTTTCGTCTTGAATCTGGCGACTGGGACTCGAAGATCCTCGTAGCTGAAGAGAGGTGTATACCGGGTTCCATCCCTGAAAAAAACACAAATTCCGTCTAAGGTTTTTTCTAATCCGACATGTCTTTCGAACGTCTGACAAACATCCGAGAGTATTACTGTCTTAAAGGAGCTTCTCAGTTAGCAGTGGAGTTCTCAGTGGAATCGGAATAAAATTGTAGATCCCTTCCATTCTTCCCAAAAATTAAAATTTCTCACAAAACCAATAGTTGTGAGAAGCAAGGCCTTGGGTTTCTACGGACCTGTTGCGCCAACTAATTATTTATTTAGATATAGGTGCAAAGATTTAGCAATAGCGAGGCTTTAGTATTAACAAAATGATTGTTTTTAGACAGCGACAAACTGGCGCCCAACGAAGGGCTGGACTCTTCTTTTATTCTGGTAAAGTGTGAAGGCAGGCATGAATTGAAGGGTATATTCAAAGCATACCCACTAAGTATTTCCTGACAAATCATGCAGCCGTAACTGCACGAGCTTAAAAGTTTACAGCCAATCCCAAGTTTACTATTGAAGTACCAACTTTTAGTTATGCGAATATCCCGCCGCTAAATATGAATATTTTTCCCCAAAAGTCCACCATAAAGCGCCCAAATAAATCGCCTTTATGTCCATGTTTATATTCTCCCAAATACGAGTTGCGAATTTAAATCTTAAATATAACCGCCTTGTGGTAGATCCATTCCATACTTTCTTAAACTCAGCCTATAAACTGAAGTCCTTTATTCATACGGGGGTTCTACTTGACAAAATTTATAGTTATTATCCTGCCTTTTATCTGTCATTTTTCCGTTTGCAAACAAACATTTATTGCTATTTGGCTAAACGAACAAAGAGCAATAAAACTGGAAGGTATTACAAAAAATAAGAGAAAACATATTTTTCGCTTTGATATTAATCAAATATTTAAAGATTGAATAGAAATGGATATCGGAAGCGGTATATTCGGCATGTCCTTTTTAGGTCTGATTTTCTCTTCTCCCAGTCAATATTTATTCTTTTTCATCTCGTTCGTATTTATTTTTCCTTTCCTTTGCCTGACATATAAATATTTCATTTTTCTTGTTTTTTTTTTTTTTTTTTTTTTTGTATTTACAATTCTGCTGGTCAAATTCAAGGATACATTTCCATTGAAAATTAATACTACCCTGCAGGGCTAAGAGCCGCCACCCCACTGGCCATGGTCACATGTGTATATGTGTGCTTTGTAATAAACCCTACTCGCTTTGAGCATTTTACAAACAGTCATAGAGCTTATGTGTGCCGGTGGCAGGGGTAGTTAGAGAAGAGTGTTCTTTGCTATTTTTCAATTCAAATAGAATTACATTTTCCAGATTGAAAATATGATTTATTTTCGAGACAAGTCTTCTATATTTTATAACTCGAATGCGAAAAAAGGGATCTCACATAGGTATCCAAATGAAGGGCAGGACATCTTATCGAAACGTAGAGTTCATTTTCGTATAATGCGATGGACACTATTGGGTCCTTCGTCTCTGTACACTATTCCATATGCTGTGCATACATTAGGAATAAGATATTCCATCAATTTGGCTCTACGAGGACAATAATAACAACAATAACCTAGGTGGAGACGGTGATGAATACAAAAAAGAAAAGGGACATCGTGTGCATTTCAAAATAATGTATCGCAATCTTGCCCCCCGGGAAAGGTTATCATTCTGGGTATGGTAGTTCAACTCTGCATAGCTTAGCCGCCTGCTATGACGACTACAATCCAAAAGATGATAATACCAATTGCATGTGAGATGGCTGCAGTTTGGGTGGATACATTTTGAATCGTACATTCGTAATCCTTTCACCACATTTCTGTCAAAATATTCCAAAACCCAGTCCGCATTGAAGATAATTCATTCGTCTTTAGATCTGGAGGGGTATGGATGAGGGCGATTGCAAATATATCCTGCAGTGAGGCGAGCAGTTTTTGGAGTTCGGTCATCGACGGGAATATGTGTGACACTGACAACAAAGTGTTATATGTGTGTATTTACGGGCCTTGCTAAGAGGAGTCTTTCTATTCACACCACTCCAGATGAATGAATACAATTTGCGGTTGTAAATCCTTTCAGGGTATCTGAGGGACGTCTTAATGGAATTGCCTTTCAAATAGCACAGTGAAGCATAAAATTTAGGACTTTCTCCCGTTGACATTCCTCCTCTGGTTGGGGACTCTGCTCTAAGGACTACTCCATGAAATTGGAAGCAAGAAATCAGTGGGTGACTTAAGCCCAGTTTCGAAATATGTTGATGGAAATAATGAGACACAGAAAAGAATGCAAAGGCCATGGTATCTGTAATTGCAGAGATCATGCCTCTCTGTCAGCCTAATTGGGTGAATAACTCTTTTTAAGGTTGTGGAATGTACTTTATGGCTGTAAGTGTACTCATTGAGAGAGTCACAATAAGTTTATTGCCATTGGGATGGGTATCGCATGTGACTTGAGGTCATGAGTGATTTTAAGAACCTTACGTGAATTCTTTAGAAACATATCGAAATTATTTCAATTATGGTGTAGGGACTGAACCCTTTTTCGATCCCCGGAAAAGTACAAATTCCATCTCAGGGTATTTTTTTTTTTTCAGTCACCTTTAGCATACGTCTGATAAACATCGGAGGGTTTACCTTTCCTGGAAGCAGCTTCTTAGTTAAGCTGTTCAGCATAAAATTGTTGGTCCCTGTCATTTATTTCGAAAATAAAAGCACATGTTGCAAAAAGCAAGTCGTAGTTGGGACCGGTATTTAATAATTCATTCACTGTCACATCACAGTATACATTTGTTCAGATTTTAAAAACTATCTAGTTGGCAGTATAATCAGATTTATAATACCTGTAAAATTGCAAGCACAATTTACTCAATTGAAAGAAAAATATTTCTTTAAATTTATTTTTGTGTTTTTCAATTGGGATTTGGTAGGTATATTCTCAGATTCTGCTCTCAATTTAAGATTTCGTATGTTCAATTGAATAAAATTACCTGAATACCTCTATTTTTATTGTTGTTTGTCTGTGTTTAGAATTATGTTTAGCTGCAGAAATTTGTTTACGTGTGTAAATCTAAAAATAAATCGATATTTGGAAAGTGCTATCAATTCCAAGAAATGTTGAGATTTTTTTTTTCTTTTTGTACCAATTCAAAGTAAAAAAAACTGTCCAGGATAAGAAAAAGTGCTCAGATACTCTTTTTCATAACACAGAACTAAAATAAATAAATAAATAGTGCTCGGTTCGAAATGTTCATCGCGCGCTGCTTCCATTTTATGATCGGCATTCTCGACCTTCTGAGCAGTCTATTCGGAAGATTGTGACCAAATTTCGCACCAAATTTACTTTGTTGGACATTAAACCACCAACACGTTTACGTACTGTGCGTAGTGAAGAAAATATTGCGGCCGTATCAGCTAGTGTGACAGAAGACCGCGAAATGTCGATTCGGCGCCGTTCCCAGCAGTTAGGCCTTTGTTACAGCACTACGTGGAAAATTTTGCGGAAGGATTTGTGCGTAAAGCCTTTTAAGATACAGCTTGTGCAAGAACTAAAGCCAGCCGACCTACCACAACGCCGAATTTTTGGTGAATGGGCTCTTGGAAAGCTGGCCGAGGATCCGCTTTTTTATCGAAAAATTGTGTTCAGCGATGAGGCTCATTTTTGGTTGAATGGGTACGTAAATAAGCAAAATTGCCGCATTTGGAGTGAAGATCAGCCAGAAGCATTGCAACAGCTACCAATGCATCCCGAAAAAGCCACTGTTTGGTGCGTTTTATGGGCCGGCGGCATTATTGGGCCATATTTCTTCAAAGATGATGCGAATCGCAGCGTTACTGTCAATGATGAACGCTACCGAGCGATGATAACAAACTTTTTTTTGCCCGAAATGGAAGTTCTTGACTTGCATGATATGTGGTTTCAAAAAGACGGTGCCACATGCCACACAGCACGCGAAACAATGGCGCAATTGCGAGGCGAGTTTGGTGAACAGTTAATTTCACGTTTCGGGCCGGTCAATTGGCCGCCTAGATCGTGCGATTTGACACCATAAGATTATTTTTTGTGGGGTATGTCAAGGCTAATGTGTATAGGGACAAGCCCGCTTCGATTGACGCACTGGAAGCCAACATCCATGCATTCATTCGTGAGATACCAGCCGATATGTGTGAAAGAGTATGCCAAAATTGGACTCAGCGGATGGACTACCTGAAACGCAGCCGCAGTCAACATTTTCATGAAATTATCTTTAAACATTAAATTGCAAGGTTCAAACTATCGATTCAAATAAATATTTCATTCATTTTTTCTTAAAAAAGTTCTAAACCTCTTAAAAAATCACCCGTTATTACAATAAAGTGGGAACTGCCCAGAAGAAAAATTCGACGTTGGAGGCCTCAGCAGTTATAGCACGCCTGGAGTAGCCAGAGTTTACAAAGAGCGCCTGAATGAGAAACTCTCCGCAGTGTATTCACCTACAACCAGACGCCAACACCCAGTGCTACCAGTATCGCGACATCATCAAAGAGGTAGCCGAAACCAGATTAGGGTACCAGGCACTCCGGAGAAAGAGCCCGTGGTTTGATGATGAATGCGTACGCCGGAAAAAGGGGCCAGAAGATGTACATGAAGACGCTGCAGCGCAAAATAAGGGCAGCGTGGGAAGAGTATCGAGTCAGGAGGAGGAGGGAGAAAAAAAAGGGCCTATGCAGTCTTCGATCGAAGAGTCTCGCGATCGAAGCAAAACATCCGGGAGTTCTCCGAGAAAGCCAAGCAACTGACTGCTAGTTCAAGACCGGAACGCAGGCTCTTCGAAACAGTGAAGGAAACCTAGTCACCGAATCACAGGGAATAGTAGATGCGCTTAAGCAGCACTTCCAGCAAGTGCTAAATGGGCGTCATGTAGAGAGAGTGATAGGGAAAGAAGAAAACCCAAGTCCAGTCAATGAAGAACCAGCTCAACCACCCAGCATAGAAGCAGTTGGCTTAGCAATAAAAAAGCTTCAGAACAACAAGGCCGCCGGGTCTGATGGTTTACCAGCGGGCTGCGGAGCTCTTAAATACGGTGGTGATGTTTTGGTAGGGCGCATGCACCAAATCATCAACCAGGCATGGGTGGAAGAAAGCATGCCAGGTGACTGGACTATCAGCTCCATATGTCCCATGTCCCATCTACAGAAAACCGATCCTATATCTTACAAGAAATATCGAGACATATCCCTGCTTAATGTCGCATACAAAGTCCTATTCAACGTACTGTGGAAACGTCTCGAACCGTTCTGCAACACACTAATCGGCACGTACCAGTGTGGCTTCTAGCTCGGCAGATCGACTACCTATAGACCAAATTTTCACTCTGAGACAAATCCAGGAAAAGACCGATGAATTTTTAAGTCGAGACTCACCACTCTTATATATCGACTTCAAAGACGCATATGATAGCATTCATCATCAGGAGCTTTATGTGGCGATGGCCGAATTCGGTATCCCGGCAAAACTGAACCTCCGTCAACTTGGCAGAGCACTTTTCAAGGTTGATTTTCTCCGAAACCGTTGGAGCACAAAAATCAAAAACTTATCACAAAATTAGCACATAATTCAGAGCTTTTCAAAATCGATTTTTGATATTTATGTGCTCTGCCAAGTTGACGGAGGTCAAAACTGATCCAGTTGTATCGCGTGACACTAAAAAATACGCGCTGCAACATGCAATTTAGAAGTAGTTCCTCCGAACGATTCCAAACATGCACCAGATTTCGGCAAGGAGACGCACGATCATGTGATTGCTTTAATCTCGTGTTGGAGCAGATAGTGCGCAGGGTAGGTATCAACACCGGAGGCACTATCTTCAACATATCCGTCCAGCTGCTGGAGTATGCAGAAGATATTGACATCATCTTTCGCTCCCCGCGTGCCATGATATAGGCCTTTACGACGATTGAAAAACAGGCGAAATTTGTTGGCCTTGTAGTAAATGAGGACAAGACTAAGCACATGCTATCAACAAATAAAAAACCATCTGTCCACTGCCTAGGAAAGAACTTCACTATCGATATAGCAACAATTTCGAGGTAGTTAAGGAGTTTATCTATCTCGGAGTAAACATGAACTCCACAAATCACATCCAAGTGTAGGTCCGGCGAAGAATTCCCCTATAGGAACAAATTGTAGCGATATCTTCATGCGTTCAAAATTTATGATTTTTGCCACCAAAAAAGTCATTTTGGACCACAGTGCGGCGTTCACGCGGGGGGAATGATTGGACCGTATTTTTTTGAGGACGCCATCGGTAATACACTGTTATTGGCGATTGCTAAACTGCCGTAATAAGCAACTTCTTACTGCCGGGATTGGATGAGTGGGGAGGTGTAACCGCACACACAGCAGGATGTTGTGTGTTGGTCGCACAATCTCCCGTTTTGGCGATTAAGCATGGCCAGCAAGATCTCCCGATTTAATTTTCCCATACTTCTTTCTTTGGGGCTACTTGAAGTCGCGAATTTATGCCAACAAGCCTCAGCCAATCGCAGCCATTAAGGAGAATATTCGACAGGAATGCGAATAGTTATCACCGAATATCTTGTGCGGAAATTCATGGAAAACGGGCACAAATGTGTGTGCGCAGCCACTTGAGGGATATCATCTTCTCCACTTAACAGAACAAATTGTAAAGGTCCTGTACAAAATAGATTTCCCGGCTAGATTTTAATAGATAGATGGGGCTTAAATTTCTTGGGAATGCACCAAGGTCATACATGCGGGTCAAAAGCTGTTCTAGCTTCAAGTAAATCTAACGTTTTATAGACCTTTATTTTTTTAGTCGCAGTAGCTTAGTGGTTAGTGTGTTGGACTGCTATGCGGGGGTCCCAGGTTCGAATCCCGCAAAAACCCAATTCCGACTTAGGGTTTTTTTCCGCTGCGCTACCTCTCGCGAACGTCTGACAAACATCCGAGAGTATAAATGTCTTGTAGGAGCTTCTCAATTAGCCGTTTGGAGTCGGCATAAAATTGAAGATCCCTTCCATTCGTTCCAAAAATGAAAAACTCACACAAAACGAATGGTTGTGAGAAGCTAGGCCTAGGGTCTCTCCGGTCCTGTTGCGCCAACTTTTTTTTTTTTTTTTTTACTTTTACATTCCAATAAAGACTATTACAAACAATACCCAGGTACAGTATCTATTCACATGAATAGACTCAAAAGGCTTTTGTGGTTCCAGTGCCTTTACATATTATTTTTCAAAACTCACTTCTTACAAATTTTCAAACCGAAATATGGCGGCCCTTACGCAAGCAACAAAGAGTATAGAACCATACATCATTCGCCACAGCCCAAACACTGAGCCGGGATTAACTTCAATCAGGAACTTGTGTACCTTTTGTTATGATGAAAGTTCCCAAGGAAAACAAAAAAGGGTTTCACTGCTCATTAAAATATTCTACTAGGCAGCCACGGTGGGATTAATTAAAGGCCACTTTCCGTTCATTATGATCCTATTTTGGCACCAATTTCACCAATAATTCTCTCTCTTCACAGCCAATTAATTGGCCACTGCCACATAATATCTATTCACTACCCTTCTGTACAATGCATCTTGTGGTATTAAATTGACATTAAAATTATAAAATAAGTCACATCTGTGCCCGCGGGAGGACTTGTTGTTGTATAGGCTAAGCAAAAACCAACTTCCCCAAAGAGAGACAGATTCACTTTTCGTTGGCAGTCATTAGCCGCAACAAACCGACGCGAACCACCTCCACATCATGCCCCCAATCACCTTTAAAACCAAAATAAATTATAAGCATCAATCATTTTCTCTTTACAAGGCACACTTGACAAAAAATAATGCAGAACATCCCTAAAGCTAAAAACAGGCGAGCGGATTTCTTTTCTGATTTTTTATTTTTTTTACTTTGTAAATCCTTTGATAAAACTGCGCGTTATGTCCAACGCACAATAGCGCTATGACAAAGGCAGGACAAACGATGGTCGACGGGTACATAAGAAGAAGAAAAAAAAAATCCCCAATTCATCCACTCATAACAATTTCCTATTTCCCCCGGACACAGCGACGAGCGAACGACCAGGCCAGCCACCACCATTTACCACCACCCACGAAGGGTAGTTCCGAAAAAATGTCTGAACGCTGTCATAAAATAATTTATGCGCAAAACAGTGAGCGAGAGCATGGATCTATACCCTGCCAGCCCCTTGTTCCGCTGCTGGGCTTAAGACGACAAAAGGTGGCGGAAGTTCCCGAAGATACTCGCATATAGTCCTTGGCTGGGATTCTATTATACCGTTATTATGGCCGGAAATTTGCTTCACAAGAGTCTCACTAAAGGGGTTTGAAATTTCGTTCCGTTTTCTTTTGGTTTAGTATTTTGTGTTTTATTTTTTGTTATGCTGTTCCAAAGAAATTGATTGGCTAATTATAGGGTATATGCGATGCTGTGTGTTAACCTTTAAGCAATTCCTGTGATGCAAATAATTTTTGGGATTTTAGTTGAGGGAAAGTTTTTCGGCGAGTGTATCAGACCATAACTCTTCGTGTTGAAGGATCAGGCCCGCAAGCTGGGCTGAACGCAATAACTTGGGGTGACGGTATGGGTGATGAGGAGTGGAAAACAAAATGAAAAAGAATTTTGAGCGGAATTGTGCCAAAAGCATTCTAAACCACAGTCAAGTTCATAAAGTTGATGGAATATTTTAAGAGTGAATTTTTTGTTACGACCGCATGGCAGTGGATATAGATACTAACTTTGCCAGTGTGCACAGATTGAGGGTAAATTAAATGTTTTGACTTTTTGACGAGGTATTTTTCTTTGTCAAAGAGTTTCGACGGAGAAGGAGATAGAGAGAGAGAGAAAAATTTACATTACCTTGTACTTTTATCTGTTGAAGGAAGTTTTCGCAAAACGCAAAAAGAAAACATAATAACTATCTGCGTTAAATGATTGAAAGTCACACTTTCTTGCCTTTAAAGCACAAGGGGTCGCAAAATTCTGTCCAAATGTCTGTGTATTAGGCTTACCAGATTTTGCTTGCAGCTCGACGGGACAAAGAACAAAAATTTGGAAAAAAAAACGCGATTTCCAAATTTCTCCCGGAACAAAATAAAAAATCATTTTATTCATTTGAATGACAGCTGTCAATTTACGGAAATTACATTGTTATGTGATTGATTGAAAATTTTAACGAGAATTTGTTAAGGTCAATTTAGAATGCAGTCAGTGTGTTGTAAAAAGAGAAGTTGTGTACAGTAGTTTTATTGTGTACTGTCCCGGCGGGACAACCGAAATTCTGTCTTAAGTCCGGGACGTTCCGGGCAACCGAGACGTCTGACATCGCTAGCCTGTATGCTCCTGAGGCCTACAGTTGAATAGGCTGCCCTGATTTGGTCCAAGCTTCGGATTTATAGTTTGTGGGCCTACCGTTTTTCTTTTTGTACGGTAACCCCCATATTAACGGTACTTTCCATGTAAAAGTTTCTTGATACTTAAGCTTAAGTAGGTAAAGTTAACATGATTGTGTACTCAGTTTTCCGCTAAAAAAATCCAATAACGTTACTTTTGAAGTATGAATATATCTCGAAAACGGTTCATACAATTGTTAAAAAAATTATGGTCATTAGTAAACTAAAGCGAATTCCGTGGCCGATTCCACGGCCCTCCGACTCCGACTGCACTCTGCGCCGTTTGGCCACCGGCCTTAAAAAGTATGAGACCACACGAGACATTGCCAAGAGTGGCCGGTCCGGAGCGCCCGTTGTACCGAGAATATCGCCGCTGTTGACGAGGATGTCGAGCCGGAAACATCGTCCAGACGCCGTGCCTCGCAATTCGCCATCAGCCGGTCGTCCCTAAGACGAATTTTGGTCAAAGACTTGCGCATGTTCCCCTACAAAGTCCAGTCCATGCATCAGCTGCTGTCTGTCGATCGCCAAACGCGTGTAATCTACGCCCAAGCCATCCTCAATCTCGAGGACGAAGTGGACGATTTATCGACTAAAATCATAATGAGCAATGAGACGCATCACCACCTCAGAGGGTACGTGAACAAGCAAAATTATCGCTTCTGGGGCACCGAAAATCCACGAGTAATGCACGAGGAGCCATTATACCCGCTCAAAGTTACTGCATGGTGCGCTGTTCGCGCTGGAGGAGTCATCGGGCCATTTTTTTTTTTTTTTTTTTTTCGAGAACGCCGCTGGTCAAACGACAACAGTGGACGGTGCGCGCTATAGGGCCATGTTAACCGAGTTTTTTCTGCCACAATTGGACGAATTAGGACTAGAGGACATGTGGTTCCAACAGAACGGAGCTACGGCACACACAGCGCGAGCCACAACCGATATCCTGAAGGCGGCGTTCCCGGGTCGCCTCATCTCTCGTTTTGGCGATTTGCACTGGCCCGCAAGATCGCCCGATTTAACCGTTCCAGATTTTTTTTGTGAGGTTTTTGAAGTCCCGTGTTTACGTGAACTAGCCCGAGACCCTAGAAGCCCTCAAGGACAACATTCGACACGAGTGCGAGTATCTGTATCCCGAAGTTCTCGCCGAAATGATGAAAAATTCCATAAAACGTGCCCGTATGGCAATCAATTGTGACGGCGCCCATTTGGCCGATATCATCTGCTCGACTTGACCATTAAAATTCTATATGTTCAAGTAAACACAATCAAAAAACAGAATCGAAGTTGTTCATTAAAAAAAAAATGAGAGCCAAACAACATCGGATGACTTCTTTTGGCCCTTTTGGTATAATATTATAAGTACTTTTTTTAAGTATTTTTTTTTAACTCAAAACCGCACTTCGATTTTTAGCCATTATTACCCTCTCCTTCTTTTTTTTTTTAACCATTTTCAATATGCACCTTAAAATAATGCAAACCACTTGGAGTTTACACAATCAGAAAATTTGACTTGATTTTTATTTTTGATACATATGGCCCTTGCTAAGTAGTCCAGCACCCTACCTATGCAATGCACCCGCACCTATCCAAATGACAGCCTAAATTTCCTCCTGTCCCCAACCACCCATTTTACGAAAGGCTATTTCTGGCCTGGGTCCGGTTCAGTTGGTCAAACATATTTACCTCACAAGATTCAAATCTGACTTAGGTATATAGATATCATACCCATCGGGTAAACAAACATATTTACGAGTGTAAGAGAAATAAACACAATATTTTATTGGCCACGTGGGGAAATTCATCAGACCCATTGAAACGAACAGGCCTCATTGATTGAATGGGGACCGTTTTTAGACAGCTACCAAACGAATAACAAGAATCATTCAGCCATTAATTACTAGACAAGTATCCCCCTATTTATATTTCCGTTAATTTGGTTAAGAAAACACGCCAACTCGTCACAATATCAAATAAAGCAACCCCTCGGATGTGCGTGTCTACTGGGGGTTTTCGTTACCAATGTCAAATGGTGGATAGGACAGCCAAATTCGTTAGTTGAAGTCCATAAATTTCTCAAGTACAGCGCAGTTAATATCCGCAAAGGTGCTATGGTTAAGTCCAATTTTTTCTTCTCCCTCTCTTATGGGGTTAAATAAGTAATAAGACCTAGCTGGGGTAGAGCAGCTATCCTGTGTAAGAAGATTGACCGAATAAATTCTTGCTGATGTAAGTTGATGGAATTTCCAATGTGACTATGACTTTGACCGGCGTATTTATTTGTATCACTCCCGCAGTTGTAGTTTGTGCGACTGAATGACAATATTGCGTGAAGCCAAGCAATCAGGCGGAGACATAAACAGAGACGGTGACCCATCTTTTATATCTATACGAAGCCTTTCATGTTCCAATGGAGTATACCTTGGTCAATAGCATGATACCGTCTTCTGGTCTATATAAATTATTACTGTGCCTTTGTACTTTTGGGAGCAGGTCTATGTGACCCTATACCGTATACTTGAAGGCTGTGGCAGTGCGGTGATATAAAGGAGTTAAGTATCTAATCAGTCACATATCTACATGTGTTTAGATAAATTGTTAAATAGGCCGTAACTTTTATGGTAATTTATTTTGCTTTAATATGCGTATGCGTGTGTGTGAGTTAAGGGACATTGAGAAGGCACCGAACACCGAACGACCGGTTTATGTGAAAGGTTAATGTCAATTGGCAGGGTGACAAATTGATCTTTAATTTGTGGAAAAAAGCGGCTTAAAAAGCTGACGTAAGTAATGGGATTTTAGGCTATAAATTTCGTATCGCTATTGGGATCTTTGGGACATGTGGGAATCGGGGAGTAATTTAAGGTAGGATGAACATTTACAGGTGAGTGATGTTTTGCTATGAAGTGACGATATTTTACCGACCTCTTTTTTAAGCATTATTGCGGTTGAATATCGCAAATTGTGCGGAAAGCGTTGGCTTCCAAAATGTGTCCCCATAGACCAGCGACATACATAATTATGGGACAGATAAAAAGCCGCGAGGCACGCCACTAACCCACTAAGCCATGGGTACATCGTGTTAAACGTGGACATATATAGAGATTAATTTTGCATAGCTATATGTATTAATTACTTTGGGACGAACCTATGTCGATCGGGTCGGGTCAGAATCTAGACAATCGTCAAAAATACTACTTTTTCTTGTAGTGCTTTCTGCACCACGAAAAGAATTGTGCCGGATTGTTTCTAAAGGCTGTCCGTGCTAACGCATATACACATAACTTCAAGAACGGACAGCGTTCTTAGAGCTAGCAAGACGCGCTCCCAACAAGGGCTTTAAAAATGAGATAAACATGGAAATGAGGAACAATGAAGTACTAAGCAGTAATGAGTCATGAAGCTCGAAGTTAAAAATGCCTTTAAGTAGGCAACCTGGTCGTGGATTAGGGTATCGCTTATAAATTTCGATATTCCGTAATTCCGTTTTTTCGTACTTCCTTCGTTACCGACAAAAACATAGAAAGTTTAGTATAAAAAAAAAAGTACCAGACAGACAGCTGTGTGGTGTACCTACTACAAGATTACTTCGGGAGTACCACAAGGCTGTGATTTTGGACCTCTTCTGTCGTAGTGTCTGCGCAGGTATTCGGCTTTGACGATATTGCCTTGGTTTCTGTCGTGAATATTAAATTGGCTAGAGACTGCCGCAATTCGTCCCAAAAATGAAAAAAATCACACAAAACGATTGGTTGTGAGGAGGTACACTAGGGTCCCTAAGGACTCGTTGTGTTGCGCCAACAATTTTGTCCTTTTCTTCGTTTTAGATTCTGACGCCGAATAACTAGCTGACCAAAGACCGCATCTTTCTTGATAACCAGCCAAAAGATTCTGGAATATGGAACATTAGGCCTTTTTTATTATGCTCACATACTCTATATAGATCATTGATTTTCCACGGTTTGCGCAACATCAACAATAGTAAGAGATCAAACTGTTGTTTTAAACTATGGAAACCAATGATCCATGTAAATCATGTGGGAATAATAAAAAAAAGGCCTATTAAAGTACCTCGGTGAAGCTTTAAAATGCACGTCCATGACGGCAGAAAAAAAACTGTAAAGCTCAAAAGCTCTTTCCCTGCTCTTTAAATACGTCAGGAATATTCTGCTATTCAGAATCAGGTCAGCTCTTTACTTCTTTATGGAACTTGGATTAATCCTTTGCAAACTGCTATCTGATGGTCGGCGTCAAGTGTTAAAGGGTGCATGAATTATCACCAAAAAAAAAGTCATGCCATTTATACCACTATGGACTTAGGCTTTTTATAGCTTTTATACGTCGGTTATTTTGGGGAGTAGGTTTGTAACTTCTGTCTGTACAAGAAGCTCTGCTTGTTTACCTCAGTTTGACATTTGTATCTGCGGCTTCACCATCAAAGCAACCTACCAACTAAGGCCACTGGGGTTTTAATAATATTGCGCAGAACTTATTCGATGTCCCTGGTTGAGTTGTGTAGTGATTATGCCATTTGATGTAATAACCGAAACTACGGCCGCTGTTCAAATATAGATCCCTGGGGTCAGATTCTGTAGGGCGAAACGTCTTCTGGCAGGGTCTAAGCCTGCATTGAGATACAGTTAAGTCTGTGAGACTTATGATGGCTTCAAAACCATTGAAGGGTTCAGTGCTTGTCTCTTGTAGAAATGGACACAACTACTTTTTACGTAAAGATATCTATATTTTTTAAGCGGTGATCTATGCTATCCTATAATGTTGTCGGGCGTCATTGTAGGATAGCATAGATTTGTTCAGAATAGTTGGTGGGACCGAAGTATCTGCGTCTTTAGTGAAAGGATACGTCTTGCTTAACCCTATGACCAGTTCCAAATTAGCTCGAAGTTGCATGAACTCTTTGAATTCAGTCACACTAAGTTTGCAGAAAATACGATTTTCAACGATATTGTTCTTCAGGACTCAGCGAATTTTATCTTCGGACTTGGAACTATATTGGGTTATCATTCGTCCACGGTCAGGTCCTCCGATTGACGATTGATTTTCTAAAGACTGAGAGCACAATTGTTCGTGAAACGGCCGAACTTCTGCGAGATAAATCAACTGCAGTAGGCTGTCCCGCAGCAAAAAACACTGTTTCTGATGCTCTTACGGGATACGTTCGTTTTGTTAGTCATCTTAATATGACACCACTGGGCACTGACTGCGACGTTTATAAAGGGTTTTTCAATAAGAGGTGTTATTGTGAAAGGATATGGTCCTGTATGCGTGCTCGTGGTGGCCATTTGGCTCATGTTGTTTCTCATTATTTACGACATACCTTCCTCTTTATTATGAAAGAAACATCCGATCATTTATCTCAAAAAATGGCATCTTTCTTTGAATACCAAAATAACACCTCTTATTGGAAAACCCTTTAGAAAAGAAGACGATCATTCGGGTCACTTTCCTTGCCATTGCCCTGCCTTTGCTCGCGGAACGGGTTGCAGATCTTCGGCGCTTATGATGGTGAGTGCTAGTACAGTAGGTTCCTCATCGCTAAAGTGCATTAATCCCAGTCTTTCTCCAACAGTCGATTATGTTCCAGTATAATGGATAATATTGCTATATCCGGTAGTCAGGGCCGGACCAACCATATGTACTAGATGTAAAAATGCACAGGGCGCCAAGTTCTGGGGGCGCATTGTTAGGAAAGAAAAAATAATTTTATCTTCCGCGAACAAATACTGCCAAAGCTTGTTCAAATAAGCTCAAAATAGCAACATCCGTCACATCCGTGCTGAATTATTTTATGGGCATTAACTCACATCACTTGCAATGTTGCAACTTCAAAAGCAAAAAATGGAAATTTTGTCAATTTCAAGTATTCAACGAAAATTATCCAATGGCAAGATAGTTCCGAGGGCTCAATAAAAAAAACCCACTGAAAGTCTACCTCCTGGAGGATGTGGGAAAGACCTATACCATGTGTGTAAATATGAAAAAATGGAACGCTTTCTGTAAATCTTGCACAGGGCGCTAGATCGGCTGGAAGCGGTACTGCCGGTAACACAATGGACCAGGACCAGTTGCTTTCGACTGCTGCAGAGTCCATGTGTTTCTGTTGGTAGAAACTAGACTACCCGGTCACCCACCAACTATACACCGTAGGTATAGCCAATTCTACCTATTCTCATAGTATACACTTATTTAGAATCTTGTTTTACTCGGAATCCTTTGGTGCTATCAAATAAATACCTCAAGGACAGTTGTATGTAAGATTATAAAAAAACATTCCGTTTCAAATTCCAAGCATTTTTCATATAAACCCACCGAAATTAAGTCCAGGTACTAATTTAGTAAATTGACAAAGAGAGCGGTCAAACTGAAATAAATATTTCCTTGCCTTAAGAATGTTATGATTATGACACAGATGTATTTATAAAGGATTTCTATTTAGGAATACGTGGGCAGGGTGCAAGCTTATTTGACATTCCTCCATTATAGTGAGTCCTTTGGACATGCTTTCAGTACACCGCCATAGCTGTGCAATTTCCCAAGCGTCGTCGTCGACACCAACAAACAACAACCCAGGGGCTGACTTACTCCCGATGTTTACAGGTAATTAGCTTAGAAGTCAATATTTGTCGTGTAGTGTCCTCGTGCACTGACACTCACCCGCAATTTGTTTACCAAACTAATGAGTTTGGTTTTTTCCATAATAATTTTCCTTTTTTTTCGCTCCTTACTTTGAGCATAATAACGCCGAGGGTGAGTGGAAATTTATGGCCAAGTTTTTTTCTATCAATTGAACGCAAATAAATTCGATAAATTGTAGTAATGAGTTTAGTTAATGAATTTCTCCGAGTGTGTGTGTGTGTGTGTTTTTTTTTCTCCAGTGATTGGTGGTAAATTAGTTGCAGCAGTTGATGTGTGTTTGTTTGCAAGCCCACCTCATTAGGATAATTGGTTCGTACCGGTGCTGGTCCTAGGGATACGGTTTAAATACATGGGCACAATTTCCTTGTCATTTGGTATAATTGATTTTTGATTTTGGAAGCGATGGAAAAAAGGCAGTCGCGTCATTAGCGTATAGGTACATATTAATGGTAGCATTCAATCAGTGGGACGGTCGAGTTATTTGCCATTCCATTTGACGTTTGCGTTAAGTTTCGGGCAAACGCCAACTTAACTAAATGCCTATAAGGGAGATATTAATGTTAATGAAGCGTGCGGATATTGGAGTTGAAGTCGTGGTCGTTAGCTGCATGGAAAGGAGCTGGCTAAATTTTCTGTATTAATCATTGTAGAGAGGGGTAGATTGATAGACAACTCGCTATCTAACAATTTGTGCTATTCAAAGAGGATTTGTACTTCTAAATGCCACGACGATGTATTTCCGTCTGAAGAAACATCACGCAAGCACAAGCAGTGTTGCCAGGTGCTTTAAGTGAAATTCCCCTGCACAGACATTAAAATTCCCCATTCTTCGTGGTGGTATATTTCCCATGGATTCCCCAGAATCAAAATATCTAGTAAACTGAATCATGACTTATTTTAAAATTAGTCATACACGGTTACAATGATAGCGGCTACTTGCGAACGAGGAGTTGAGCCGTTTTCCGAGCCATTCCACATAAGAGGGAGTTTTTTATAATTTTAAAAAAAATGCTTTTAATGCAAAATTCACTTAGCAAATCATTTTCTGATTAGATTTTTTTTATTTTTATTTTTGTTTTTAAGAATGTTGGTTACGGTTAGGTTGGTGGCCTGGCGGGAAGTGGACCCATCACTGAAAATAAGAAACCAGGTAATATTGACAAATATCTGTTGTAAAATTTCAACAAAAATAGTTTTGTTGAACTGAAAAAAAATTGTTCAATACAAAATGAAATTTATCAATACAACTTAATTTTTATCAATTTGAACGATATTTTGTCAAACGGATAAAACATTTACCGAAAAACTACTTTGTAAGATTAACAAAAAACAATTTTCAGTTTAATAAATCGATAATTGATAAATTGATAACACACATGTTGAATCGATGGCAATGATGCCGGCATTTATATTTCACACGTGAAGTAGAAAGTTTGTTAGTGCGCCTGCGCATAAAGGTAAACGGTGAAAGTGAATTAAACAAACATTTTAAAATAAATAAATGGATGCGGACCTAATTCAGCCTTTCATCAATAAAAGAAAGCCCCATATGAAAATATTTCAAAGGTAAGTGAAAGAAGTTATATATATATACAATTTTTTTGTCAATTTGACAGAAAGATAAAGACCGAATTGATAAATTTCCTTGAAAAGTTAACAACACCTTGATTAATTCAACAAAATATTTTCATACGCACAAGAAACGATTTTTGTTAGCACAACAATTTTTTTTGTTATCACAACAAAAGTTTTAAGACAAGATAAGACTAACTTAAAAATTTGTCAATCTGATAGAAACATTTTGTTGGACTTATATTGACAAAAGAAATGGTGAATCACGCCCAATTTTTATCAAATACACCAGGGTTTTATTTTCAGTGCAATGTGAGCCATTTCTCTTTGTCTCGGAGCATTTAGCCAAAGCTAAAATACTTTAGCCAAATTACCCAACTGGATACTTCAGCACAGCCTTGTTCCATTTAAAAGGAACGTCCCGTTCAAGCATCTAGTTAAGTTAGTCTCACAGCTGTCTGACTAGATGTCAGTTTTCTTAGTTTTGATTGGTTGAAATCGGTCATATGAGCAGCTGGTTCAGTTGTGGTAGGATTGGCGACGAATCTGTTCAGGAAATTCGTGACTGAGTGTGGCTACTAAGTTGACAGTTTTCGCATATATGGCTGACGTAAAAAATGACATTCCCGATTAACGACCAATCTAGTTTTTGCGTTCAGGCTAAATCTCATCCAAAGGCACAATAGGATCCTCTAAGAAGCCGCAGTGCCAGAGCTCATTGAAAGCTCTCCCACCCTATAATCTAAATCTTATCCAGACCAATCCAGTCGACTTAAGATAACTAGATTCTTGAATGTGCCCAATATTGGAGCTAGGTACTGACATTTAATTTTTTTTTTCCTCACATTTCGTTCTAGAAGGGGGAAGATTCCCCTTTACCCCTTTCTTCAATTTTTTTTTATTGAAATCCCCCACAAAAAGGGGAATTCCCCACGACCTGGTAACGCTGTAAGAGATGTCCAATTTACTTTCTATGAACAATCAAATTCTATGAACACGCAAAGGCATCAGTTAAAAAAAAGTACAGAAACATATCGAAACGGTATGTGAGATTTCGTAACACATAAGGGGTAAAGTTTTGAAAATTGTTTGTAAATGTTGTTCATCACCCAAGACGACAGGAAGAACTAAGCGGGCTTCGGATATTGCAAAGTTTGTGAAATTAGAGCGCCCCGATGAGTGGCGGATTTGTAGTAAACTCAGATTTGCGAGCGTCTGATACTTGACATGACAGACTTCGCTCTTCGCAGCTGGTGGGGTTCAACTCGAAACAACTTCGAAGTTCGAACTCCCTCCAATGGTGCAAACCATTATAGTGGTCAGAGGATGGATGCGCTACACCAGTATAGGAACATAAGTACTATTAAAATGTTTCGATATCGGAATCGATGTAAGAGAGGCCCATGGAACATCTCTTCATCCACAGAAATTGATTGGATATAATCCAAACGCCTTTTAGAACTATTTATTCCTAGTTTTTGTATGGGCTTTGTCCATCGCAAAATGAGAACTCGTTAAACGTATATTTTCACTTTTATTTAATTTTATTAAAATCTAATTCTTAAAGAGCAATGTCGTCCGCTCGCCATGAGCCGTCGGAAAAAAAAGAAGAGAAACCGAGATGCCGGAAACTCGTCGGTTTTTGCCATATGTCAACATGTAGGAGAAACGTACTAGTTGTAATAGATTTTTTTTTAAACTGATAATGCTACTCGTTGATAGTCATTGATAGATGGCGTTAACAAGAACTGTTGATCTTTCGATTAGTTGAAGCTCTCCATGTCGGACATCTTGAATGTCTAGATACACTCAAGAGTCTCAGACTGGCACCAAAATATTGGAGTAAATAAAATGGTGTGTTGCGAGTTTAAAGCTTATAATCTGATAAACTTTGACTCTATTGCATGATCTTGATGAATTTGATGCAGCCCTTGAAAAGTTTGCACATATATGGATTCTAGTATCTTGATGATGGATTTTAATGCTTACATTGGTATGGATATTCGTTGCGAGGAACAGCGTGATTGGGAGGAACGGTGAAAGAAGATGGGTTCAATTTGGGCCGTTATGATGAAATGTTTGGCAATGGAATCCATCAAAGTGTTTTTTCACAGCTCTCTGAGTCATTGAGCTAGAAGTTTGGCAATGGGCTCTCACACCGCCGACACGAGCAAAATGTTACAATGCACAAATATAATATCGAAGTAGTAAAAGACTTTGTATAGCTGCGCTCAACAATTACCTCGCAAAAAAACATCAATCGAAGAATTAACAAGTCGTGCTCTTTCTTTGGATTAAGAAGGGATGTAAGAGAAAAATTCATCTCTCAAAGCACTAAGCAGATTTAATACAAGATTCGAATAAGAGACAATTATTGTCCCTAGGTTAGGTTAGGTTGGTGGGCTGGCGGGGAGTGTCCCGCGCCACACTCAGGTCAAAATTGACCCATTGTGATACCCGTCGGGGGGAAAGGTTTTATCCCTTATCCGTAGTAACCTTTTCTGCCTGTGAAAATTAATTAATTAATTACTTGCTGTGTCATTGCATACAAACCATCTTGAGGATTTGATGAAGTTCATGATTTTGTCCGTTGGTGTGCTAGATAGCTCGTTCAGATTGTTGAAGAAGAATTTTCCAAGGACTCTGTGTCTGGAGTGTTGAAGAGCTGGACAGTGATATAGGAAGTGGGTTGTATCCTTTATAACTCCCTCGTCACCGCAGCCTCTGCAAAGTTCTTCCTCGGTCAGTCGCATTTTCTTCATGAGGTATCGCATTATTGTCCCTTAATCATATAAAATACAAATTGGTCGAGACTATCCTACTAAAAGATCTATTTCATCCCGCTTACAGATACTTAAAACTTATCGAAGGACGAAGGCACAATTAAAATCTCTCGAGCGGCCCTAAGAGAGAGCTTCTTCGGGTGATTCTCGCTCAAATTAGCATTTATGGAGGTTGTTGTAGTAGATTTAACCGCGATTGGCCTCTACCTCGACGTGAACTTATCAAAAAGCTTAAAATAAAACATCTGAGGTGGCTATGTTATGCTCTCGCATAATAACGAGTCTTTGTATCCACCAGTTAGGAGTTAGGACCACGAAACAGAATAGAACCCCTCCTCAAGCGATTTGCACAATTGCAAAGCCACTTCCACCAACTTGGTGTTTCAAACTGGATATAGCTAGGGAACGAAGGCGAGAGGGTTGTTGAATCAATTTTATTGGTTTGGTTACGCAACTTATTATGATTTCTGTGGAAAACCCACCAGCCTAAGAGCGCCATCTAGTACCCGATACTGTAAGAGCACAAACACAAATACAATATAATGTACATAAAACATAAGCAAAAGAAAGAGAGGCGAAAAATAAAGCCAACATGTCAAAACACGTTTTGCTGACTGCGATGGGATTGCCGGCTGTAGGTATAATGGTAGTAAGTTTAAGTTCGACGACTGACCAGATTGGTCAGATCGGACGTGCTCACGTAAAGCGGAATAATTCATGAAGAGTGTTATTTGTATTCATTTAATAAAGAGTGTTTATAATATTATATTAAAAAGAAACAGTGAGCTTATGTGAAATCCCCAGCCCAACCGGAAAAATTTATTATTTCTCCACCCCTAAAATACCTAACAACGAGTTGGCACTACTTTTTCGATCGTGGTTTGACACTTCTTTCTATAGCCAGCCATTTTATTTCCGGATTACTTTATTCTCGAAAGTCAAGGGAAAAGGTGCAAACCGCGGTTAGTGTATTGGTAAAAGATTTCATTATACTGTAAAATATCCTTTGTAGAAATAAACTATACTCCCATGTACCATCAGTTTGAACGAGCGCTTTCATACCCGCAATTGAGAACAATTTCTCTCATTTTGCTCAGAGGCCGAGAGGCTTGTTGATTTTTATAATTTTCTTAGAACTGTAATCTAAGCAAGGCAAAATACAATTATTAAATTTGTTAAGCATTTTATGAAAAGTGTTTTAGGGCACTTTTCAGGGCTTTCTCAGGGTATTTTTAAAGACTTTCGAAGGTTTTTTTTTCAGGTTATTTGATGGGTCGCTCTTTCGGTCTTGTCTGTGCTTGTATTTCAGGTGTTTCCTGGTGTTTTTGTAAGACATATTTTTGTAATTTTTAGGGACAACTTCCAGAACCTTTTTCGTACCTTTTCCTGATCGAATTCGATTTATATTGGAGTCGTATTTCTTGACATTTTTCCGGGCGTACTCTGAATCGTGTGCTTGATAAACGCTTAATAAAGCACTTGGGTGTATACTCATGGGCCTTCTCTTAGGAATTTTTCACTGTTTTTTTATTAGACCCAAATGGGTCTTTATTTTTGGGTTTTTATTTAGACCCAAAATGGATCATTTTTGAATTAATTTGCAACTCGGTTTTCCAAACTTTATTTTCCCACTATGCACAGGTTGTCGAAAAGTCATAAGATAACTCCAGGAGTTGCAGATTAAGTAACCACCTTAAACACGAATCGAAGTCATTGTGAACTCCCCAACAACTCCCAATCTCAATTTTACCTTTCTCTTTGCTATAGACCTTACTTCCTACCTGCTTTGATTTGCTCACCAAGTTGCGTGCTAAAACAGAAATCAAAACATTTTTCAAACTACTTTACTATTTCGCCTTAATGAGATCAAGCAAAGTTCCGTATATTACTTAATTAAGTTAGACATTCTAGTAACCCTATGGCTGGACTCCATAATTTTTGCAACATATCTGTTTAGCTTAATACGGTATTAACGAACCACCTTCCTTGCTGGGGGGTGAAAGGCACCCTAACAAACCAAAGCATAGACCCAACCCCTAGCCTCAAAAGATTTCCTTATCTAATTAAGCCGCCCATAAAATGTCCAAAATACTTTCCGTTCAACTTCAATAAAAATAGTTGAAAAACTACCACTGCGCTGAAGTACCGAAACCGAAACTAATATCCACCTCTTGCAACGCGCGAATGCTTGGACAAATTAAAAGAAACCCAAGGTGTCCTTGTGCATAACCCAAAGCACACACAGAATGGGTCATTAGGTCTTATTACCCCCTCGATACACCAAGCTAAAGTGAGCACGTGATTGCCCTATCCCGGTATATATGCAATCTGAATAATTGATCCCGAAGATGACTATCCTTTTTTTGCTCTTCTCTCTCTCTCTCTCTTTCGGCCAATTGCTATCCAATTAATGTCACGGACGGGGTTTTTCGACCAAGTCGTGCGCTATTTGGAAGGTCTTAATGAAAATCTAATTTTATATGCAATCGAGGACAATACGCCATGGTTGAGGATACATATTATTTTTCTAGCATATATAGATACCCTACGCTGGCCGGCCGGCAACGCAATAAATGACAATCGTGTTGAGTGTGAGTTTTAATTTGCCGTGTTTTTACCTGCTTCAGATTCGCAACGAAGTATGGGGCCAGCAGAAAAAAAAAAGTAAATAAATAAAAATAAAACAGGGTTCGCTTCATTTCTCGTTCGCCCCATTTGGAATGCCACCAAAATAGACTAAACGAGATTTTTACCTTTTCTTGATGACATCACGTACGAACGATGTCGGATGGATGGTCGTCGAGGGTCGTGAAAGGCGGCCGGCGGGGGAATATACGATTTGACCGCAAGTATACGGTGTTGGTGATGACTCTTGTGACATTGCCATAAGGGCAAAGGACAGAGATGATTGCGCCTGGAAAGAGGTTCATCATTTTGTTGATTTTTTCGTGCAGAAGGGTGCCATTGTTGGTTATTGTGTTGTTGGAGGCGATTTTTATCATTTTCGTGTGGGTGACTCAAAGTGTCATTTAGTAAAGGGACATCAAGGGACACAGTGGTGCGCAGGAGTTTGTCCACATACCTATATAAATTAATTGCATAACTGTAGATGGTACTGGTACTTCTTGACATCATGGTCAGTGGTAGCAGCTCGTGAAATAGATCTCGTTATTGACTGGGGCGAATTGCTCTAAGCCAAGCTAAAACTAACAAAAAATAAGAGAAACAAGAATAGATGGCAAAACATACGCAGACATCTTAGCATCACTCACAGATGGCACTACCAAAGGTCAAATCTTTTAAACTCAACAATTCTGAATCACCCTAGGAACTGTACTACAACTTTCCCCTTCGACTGTGTCCCCAAAGTGGACACTGGGTTATGAAACTTTCACGCCGTGTAGGAGGTATATTACTCTGACAAATGGTCAAAAAATTTAAATTTTTCTACAGCCGTCATCAGAACAGACACAAAGTTAAAAATGATATCCCTCCTCAACAATTCTGCCACGCATTTCCCACCCCCTTCCATCATACCTCATACGTGATGGGGTTGAACTTGAAAGATAAACTTTTCTATATTTTTCTCAGTCTGGCAGTCTCATTAAGTGGTATACTCTTGTCCTGACATCGCACCCCCTCCACCCGTATTCTTTCAAGTCATATACAAGCCCTATACAACCAGGGGAATAGCTAGGTAGGAGTATCTATCCTTTAACTTAATTTCATATATACGCTCACATGTTCGTGTACATCCCTTTTTGGGCATCCCGACTCCTTTCTTTCATTTTTGTATTGCTCTTGCTAATATCAAGTTCGGAATTTTGTTGGTAACTTTTTTTTTCTGCCCCTTTTGCCACTTTTTGCCTGCCCTCAGGAATTTTAATTAGGAAAGGCGAATGGAATTTTTGTTTGGGGCTGCAAAACACCTGCAGACACAAACATTTATAATGGAAATATGATACTCGGCAAACGAGTTGGGCGGGAGGAATGTATTCATACTTTGACTGCCGCTTCTAATAACTGCGCTGCTGATATGTACGTGCGAGCTTGGGGGCATGATGGTGGTTCCTTAAATAGCTTCAAGTGAAATGATGTGTGGCTTGTGTGATGGGTAGGGCGGTTGCAGTTTATTAAGCCATAAAGAAGTCGAAGGAGAATCACTTTTTCCCAGTGGATAGACTCGGTGCAAATTTGTGGGGTCCTATAATTATACGGAGTACCTGCCTAGTTCACATATTATGTGTGAATGTGTTCTTAAAATTTGACATTTAAAAAGGTGTCGAAGGGAGTACCCCATGTAGGTCTTAGAAAGTGTTTATCCTTGATGCTGGGTTGGAGGGTCAATGGCGCACTGGCTGGTTATAGGACACAGTTATTCGGGCTGTAACTTGGGATATTTCAACCCGAAATAAGGTTCATGTAATAAGGATTTTCGACATTTTATGAAGCACATCACACTGTGGGCGCTGTTCGGATATAAACGAAAGAGGTGCACCTTAGGTTATGAACCCACATTTATTACAAAAATCAGGCAGTGTCAGATATGATCTAACCTTGTCTCTGACAAAATCACTCTCGTTATCATCGACGCCTCTAATTTATTTCTAAATGATGTTCTCAAGAGCAACAAATTTAAAAAATCTATCGTAAGTATCCCCAATCCCCATATCTTAGCCAGTATTTGTTACTCTCTATCTACAAAGGAGCCTCTCTTTTAACAAGCCTTCTAAAAGTGCCAGAAGCACGAAAGATTCGAACCGTACAAAAATTCTCTAGATAGAAAAAAATCAAAAATAAGCAAAACCATAACCGAATATTTCAATTGGCATATTTTTATATAAAATGGACGAATTCACTGGAATCTTATGACTTTAAAAATCCTCGCATAAGATCCAATAATGCCGATTGCTGCTCTCCACGCACTTTCTATGTATATCTTCCAAGTTGGATAAACTTCTTTAGGCGCTGTGCAGCTTCAAACAATACAGGGCCGGCATTCTGTAAGGCGAAAACGTTTAAACGTTTTCGTGCGCACGAACGGTTTGCTTCATGTAACATCAAAAACGAAAGAAATTCTCGTGGCCGCAAAAAAAAAAAAACAAACGAACACATTTTCTTTGACGTTTTCACTTTTCTTGCTTCAGTAACCCTAAAAACGAACAGATTTTATCGTCTCCACGAAAGAAAACAAACGACAGCTATTTTCTTGACGTTTATCATTTTCGTATTTATTCTTTTTGAATTTGGTGGTGTTAAGATTGTGCTGAATATTTTATTCGATATGCTAGCAAATTATTATTTATGATCGCATGATTTCTATCGTTTTTTGAGAAGCGAAATCGTTCTTCGTTTCGTTTTTTATAGAATCCCACCCCAGATCTCCACAGGACCTAATGAAATTATACTTCCACAGTCCGAATAAAACGAGTCTACGGATATTATGCTGTCAATGCTTTCAAAGAGTCATATTTGTTCCACATTCCAAGTTAATAGAAAGAAGAGAGAAGTCATGGTAGTTTTTATCCATAAAGCTGGTGAATATTCCCACACGCAGTCAAAATTATTATGAGTTTCATAACCTATACGTTTTTTTCTTATTCTGTCTTTATTCGTCTACAGTCTACATCAGCATAGTGGGCACATCGCCATCCCTAGCGAACATTCACGGCCAGAATAGAGTACTTTTAATACAATTTTTCAATTCAATTTTCAATTTCAAACAATTTTCGAAAAAGTACATCCAGAGGTTCTTTCTTCTACTCCGATATTGATATCGCGGTGATATTTAGGTCTTCATCGCAGTACCTTTATGTATATATCCGTATTCGTTCAACGCAATCTGACAGAAGGCAATGGCAAGCCAACGAGTATACCTTACCTACTGCCATTCTTTACCTTGAATGTGAGTTTTGTCACTTCTACAGATTTCTTTTTCATCTAACACAGCACGAAACTCCTTTGCTCTTCTAAATGAGCCCATTTTAAGGTCATTCTCTTACCCACAGCCCTTGCTAGTCTACGCTCAATAATTCATAAATTCGGCTCTTTTGTTGCACTCAGCACAGTGCCCACGTAGCCAACATATAGTCTGACTTGGCTCAGCACTGATTTTGACTACATCAGATTTTGCGACAAGAGACTCTGCCGCCTTTAGCGCAGTCTGCCTTTTAATCGAGATGGCGATATTCTTGTTGAATATTGATCCCACCTCAAGTTTCCGCAGCTCCGAGTACGGCCAAACACACTGCAACCCGAACTTTTCAGAACCAAGTGTTTGTCCATATCTAGACACAGTATGCCTGGCCCGTGTCCTGTATTATTTTAGAAATATTTCTATAGGCTGTAGGAAATAAGGCCCCAAAAGAGAAAATGAAATAAGGCCCCAAATTTGTGGTTTATTTTATTATGAAATTGAAAATAATGAAAACTACTTTTTATTTAACATTGTTGATATTGGAATTACTATTGAAATTTCATTTTCGCTCTAAACTTTAGTCCTCTGTATTTAAAATATTTTCTATTTTTTTAACTTTCTCGTATACCTACGTAGTTATGGTTATATAAAGATATTTTATTAGTACAAAACTTTAAACTCGAGGTTTAAGTCAATTCTGACATAACGATAAGATGATAGAGGAGTTCCTCAAAAAAGTTGGTCTCGCAATTCGGTCTGCCTGTCTCTCGTTCGTCTACTCCTGAGATCTACAGCATAAACGGCTGTGCGGATTTGTTTTGAATCTCGGATTTGGAGTTCGTGATGGGCTTACAGTTTGGTGCCGCTTTTTCTTGAATGATACTGCCCATGTAACAGTTTTAAACAATTTTGAGTTTATCGAAAATGGCTCATACGATTTCAACAAAAATTTATATTTGAGCTTAAGTAGGTGGGACTAACATTGCTTCGTATCCAGTCTTATTTCAAAAACGGTCCACACGATTTTAACATAAATTCCTTCCTAAGGTAATGTGGTCATTACTAACTAAATAGCAAACTCAGTTTTTCTCTAAATTGTCATAAAATACATTTTTGAAAAAAATGTAGGTTAAAAAAATTCGTTTTTTTAGTTACAAAACGCACATTACGATTTCGACCAAAATGCATACCTTTGCGTTTAATTGATATTTGAAAAATGATTGCTTGCTTCGTTTTCATGTCTCGAAAACTGCATTTTGTGTTTTGAAGAAGCCTTAAAAACAAAATACTAATGCTTACACCCTAAATAATGCCCAGTTTTCAGCTAAATATAGTAGAACTTTTAAGGACCAAGAACTTTTTTTGCACTACAACAACAAAATAGGTATAATGACTAAAATTTAGCTACACTTCTGCGACCTGACCAGCGCTGCCAAAAGTATTACAATAGGAGTATTATACTCCCTTACTCCATTGTTTTTAATTCCGGATTTAACTTGACATTTCTATATGTAGTAAATCGCAAAACAAGTTTTATTTTCTAGATCTCCCTCTGAGTGTTGTTTCGTATTCATTTTCTTTTTACATTCCTTGAAATTCCCTTTGTTTTGACACTGTTTAGGTAAAGGCGTTTTCAATAAGGACGGGTCGATAATGAAATCGAATAAAACAGGCTGTATGTGAGGTAATGATAAAATTCTTTCTTTATTTGAAAGGGCCGCATGTATGCCAATACGTGTATAAATATAACAAAGTCAATAATTGTCCGCCGCGGATTCTCACGGTGAAATGAATCCGGACGGCCAATTTTTGGCTGATTGATGGTTGGAGAGTCGACTTAGAAAGTCGACCGCTTCTACCGTAAAATGGGCGCAACTCGCGCAACGAAAACTCACTTTGATAATAAAGTTTTATCATTTGGACGTGCGGATCGATATTGTAACTTGCCTTTGCCACGATGGCATTGGTTTTAGCATTAGTGACTGAAAAATAAACATCAGATTATTCAAACGCCACCAAAACAGCAACATTTTATCATCATCTACCCATCCCAATTGGAAAACACTTAGGGAGCTTCCACACCGGGTGGAACAAAACGTCTTTTTTTGTTTTCTTGCTTTTTTTTTTGCCTTATTCAATGTGGGCGCGTATTTAAATGTGTGTATTTAAATTTCAGAAACACACACAAAAACCGTTTTGTTTATCTAAGGCGTTTTGTTCTATCCGGTGTGGAAGCAGCCTTAGTTTGGAATTAATTTCTTGATTTTTGTTCTGTACTCCCCGGTATTCCCCAAGAATTTCCATTACACTTCCCAACAAATACAACAGCAACAGCGTAGCCTTATCAAGTTGACAGTTCGCTAATTTGTTAGGCAATTCCTGTGTTAAGCTATCGGAAAATAATAAAGAGAATGGAAAACAAAAGTAAGCGCCGCCGAAGGGATATATGATGATGGGATGATATTTAGACTACTATCTAGAAGCAGGAAAATTCTAGGTTAATATAAGACATAAAATTCCCCCACCCCAGCACCGAAGTTGATGAGTTGTGGGGGCTGAGTAATGGTATAGACTCTCGACAATCTCTCCAGAGGAACCGTGAAACCAAAGGGTGCTCTCCTACCCGTCCTTCCTTTCTTGTCCCACTCCTTCCATAACTTTCCTCCTAATTCTATCTTATCCCATCCTTTTTCCGCCTGGGCTGGATAAAGGCGTCATACAGTTTCAGCCCAGTTTCAAAAATAGCCCGAGTCGCAAACGGAGTATTCGGATACCTGGCGCCCTCCGGATTAGCCAGCCTTATCTGTGTAATGCGGAGTTAATTCGATGGAAAATGAGAGACTTAAAAACATCTTTTGTAAAATCCACGGAATAAACAATTAAAAGCAAAATTTTTCAGTTTCAGAAAAGATTTTTTTCAGAACAAATGTCAGTTGTCAAACTGGATCTGTCATTTGTTTAAGCTTTGCTAGACATGAGAAAAAGTGTATTCCTGATAAAAACAAAATTCGCAATTTTACTAGGTCTGTAACACCGAATCGTGAATACCCCTAGAAGTGTCTTTCGAACTATAGACATTGCAATTAACAATATTGCAATATATTTTGTCAGGTCATCTCTGTCTAAGCTGGGTAGGGGCTCTAACGGTTCATAACTTTCTAAGAAACGATACGATGAAACCAAATCTCAAAGATGACGATATATGTAGATTCTGCGGAGACGAAGAGGTTCATGAGGACACACCTCACTTCCTCTGTTATTCTCCAAGCCTCTGTCACCTGAGGAACAGAACACTTGGAACTTGGAAGCCATGACTTACGAGAACTTTCTGATGTTACACTTTCTGATCTTCACAGGTTTTTGGGGACATCAGGATGGCTGTACGGCATCGGGTAGATACAAGAAGGAGAGACATGAGCTAACCTTCTAAAACACCAACGGTTAACCCCCCAAAAAAAAAATGGCATCACAATGGGTCCACAAGGATCTGAGTGTGCTATAGTAGGGTTTATCCTGCTCTACCAACCCGTAAACCTAACCTAACCTATGTTTTCTGAACAGTTTGTCTCTAAGACGATGATCGTCTGGACGATATAGTTTTTGAAATTTTGATCAGCTAAATAAGTTGTATTGTAAGTTGTTTTCAGGACGTTTTTATTTGTTATATTATATACCTACTCTGTCCGAGAGGGAATATTATTTATTATGAAGAGCGCATAGGTATTGCAAAGTCAATTGCCATCCTGAAAGTTTTACATTTTCAAGGCACGTATAATCGCCTATCCCCTTTCGTTATAAAAAGACACTCCAAAGTTAATAAAGGCACGTAGTGCAAATTCCTTACGATAAAGTTTAGTTTCTAATCTACATACCACTTCATGTGGAGCTGTTTCCACCGATATACCCTTCAAAGGTAAGTGCTGAGCTTGGAGTTCGCTTTAGTTGCAAAACCGACTTTTTTTATGAGGATAAGTGGGCTGTACTGCACCGAAATTTGTGGCATGAGAAATAGAAACAACCTCCATGAATTTATCAAAGATTGTTCAGTGATAAGATTTAGATGCCTAAGAATGAAATTGATGACGATATTTATACCCAAAGTCCTTATATCCTCATTATTGTCATTGTACCGATGAGGGCGGTTTTGTAAAAAATTATGGAAAATATACCAATGGAAAGGTGGATCTCTGCAGGCCAATTAATTGCCGAGTGTATTGTTGTTGTCGGTAGTCGCAGTAGCTTAGTGGTTAGTGTAATGGACTGCTATGCGGGGGTCCCAGGTTCGAATCCCGCAAAAACCCAATTCCGACTTAGGGTTTTTTTCCGCTGCGCTACCTCTCGCGAACGTCTGACAAACATCCGAGAGTATAAATGTCTTGAAAGAGCTTCTCAATTAGCCGTTTGGAGTCGGCATAAAATTGTAGATCCCTTCCATTCGTTCCAAAAATGAGAAACTCACACAAAACGAATAGTTGTGAGAAGCTAGGCCTAGGGTCTCTCCGGACCTGTTGCGCCAACTATTTTTTTATTTTTATTGTTGTTGTCAAAGGTTGGTGTTGATTTACATGTCTACAGAAGGAAGAAAGTCTGTTCAAACTTGCGTTAAAAAAGTGCCTCTAACCGGTTCCATTTAATTCCTATGGAGATCTTAAAGCTAGCGCCGTCTAGCGAACCGTTTGACCATTTTTTTAAAATCCCATTGTGCATCCATCACCTCCCACGTAGCTCGCCTTGATTTTTAACCATTTCATTCGCATTCCCCTTTTGTACACAATTTTTTTTTATTTTCCACTTTCAATACATCGCATAGCAATTAATACATTTTATTTACAATGTTGCATTCTTAATTAAACAATGTCACAACATTTTCTCTACTTCAGGCATAATTTCTATAGTAAACAAGGACACATCGACATCATCCTACCGTCAGCGTCGTGTCCTTGTGTATCGTGTTTTACTTAAAAACTCAATATTGTCCTTGTACAACAGCTCCCCACTTTCTCAGCGGACGATGGTGTTGAATTGCACTGTCACTGAGTGTGAGTAGGTGGTATGCGCTGCATGTTACTTCTGGCATAATTCTTGTATTTCCTTCCTTTAGTGATTGAGTTTAATTCAATTTATTGTCGCTGTCGCCTGCCATCTGTTATAATTAAAAAAAAAAAATTGCCAATGATTGCGACGACGGCAACGACACTCTGTTGAACGTAACGCATAAAACAATCACATTCAGCTTCGGGACATTATATCGTCCTGCCGTCGCCGATGAAACACCGACCAGTCGGTTCAGCGATCAATGGTGATGTCTTTTGCGAAAATCACCATTTTCAATATTCGTCGTGTTGAACGGATTTAACGAAAAAAACTTTTAATATAAAACTTGTTGTCCTTGTCAGGAGGTCTTTGCTCAACACCCCACACTCAAATTCAGAGCCGACAAAAAATCTAGGAACTCAACGAGTATTCCCGTGGACCCCCTCCTGCTACTCCATAGTAAAGGTTGGTATATGACTGTGGCTGTTTTTGTGTTTGTGCCTGAGTGAACGTGTTGCCATCAATACAATTATTGAACCAAATTCATTGGATTAATGGGAAATCACGTACAGAGGATTGCAGGCCCGTGGCTATATGGTGAGATAGACGGATATACAGTCCACGTGCAAATTAAGTGCTATTTGTTTGTTATTATATTGTTTTCAGGTAATGTTTGCTTACCAGTGTCTGTATACTATAGCTGAACAGAACACGTCAGCTCTCTATTGTAGTGCGTTTAATTTTAAATATTTTCTTTATAAAATGTGCAGGTAATGTTTATTTGCATGAATGTCTCTCGCTATGTAAAAGAGAAACCAAGAAATACCTTTAAGCCCCAGCAGTATTTTTAACCCAGAAAGTGGTTGAAATTTCGGGGAATAATATAACCCAAAAAAAAAGTGTAACCAACAGGTAACTAGGTGCAAGTAGCGGCTTAGTGGTTAGTGTGCTGGGCTATACTGAGCGGAATTGCTCACGTTCGATCTCCGAAAAAACACAAATTACTTTATCTTTCTTGATTTTTTGTCCACTGTGCCACTTTTGACAAACGTAGCTATATATAACTATCATGAGAAGCCGCTCAGATACTCGGTCTTCGAGTACCTATACTGACTTCTTGCGCCATGTTTTCTCTGATGGTTTTCAGAAATTTCCTTATTTTTTATCGGATGAATTACTCCTCGTACTTCTCCTTTAACATTTGTAGGTACTCCTATTTTTTTAAGACCTAAGATATCTTACAATTACAGCAAAGTGTAATGTCAACCTTAATAAATTTAATTCACTTTAAATTTAATGCACATTTGGCAGCACTTTTATCTGTCAAACTGTCGTTATAAAGGGAATTTGCCTCTTTCCAGTTTGTTTTTGTTTTTCGTTAGTTTGATGCAATTTTCAACTGTCAGGTCGGTATTTATTTTATTGGTACTTCAGATTCGCTCTTAGATTTCATTTGTCTAATCGGTAAATATGCATTGATTTTAATTTAATTCAAAAGAGTTTCATACTCGACATTCGAAAGGTATAACAATATATAATCAATTTTAGGCTGCACGAAGTTTTCCGTTCCAGCTAGGAACTAGGTATATAATAGTAACACATCTGTTTTCGACGCAAGAAAAAAAAAAAAAAGTGCATTCAACATTCGTTCATTCAATCACTTTGCCTTGGAAAACAAGGGCAGTAGGGCTATTTACTCCCATTTAGTGACCGAGGGTCGTAGTAGTTTTCAATTTTAAAGGGGTATTCCATATTTACCAGTAAGAGTTATGGATAGATGGATTTTCAAAAGTTCGTCTAACTTCTGAACTCGTCCATTCACAGGATATCTGCCACCGTCAAATGCAGTTTTGCTATACGTTCACTGGATAGGTTATCGGTGAAACAGTTGCAATTTTTGCCTTTGGTAATAAAATCTTTAAAAAAATATTTCTATTGTGCACAGCTAAAGTCAGAAAACACAGGCTATAAGAGCAGACGTTAGCCTAGTTAGCCTAGGTCTAGATTCCCCAACGATTTGACTGTACTATTTTTTGGGATGAATTGAAGGCCCTAAAATATTATTTAGAGTACCAATGGCGTATGTGAGAACAGAAGTTCAATGAGGCGGGTACAGCGCCATCTATCATCCAACATTCTAAATGATTTCCTTATGGTCGGAAAACGAACGATGTTCAAATTATTTGGAAATCTATCTATTTATATAAAAATAACTTGCTAAATGTGTGTGTGACAGCCTCAGAATTCACTACACGATAAATAGTGCGTTTTGTTGGCACGTTGTTTCTCCCAAAAATTTCACGTAACTTTCTTTTTTCTTATCGTCACAGTAATCGATGAATGATTTTGATAAAATGTTTTAACAAATAAAACACGTTGGTTAATCGAATATTTTTCCATCATAAATTTGCCCCATGTCTACTTCACGACTGCCAAATATGAACTGTCAAGACTAATGTTTACCAAAATGGCGGCAAAACAAAATAGTATACCTTCTCGGCGGGCACCCTATACTTCAAAGGGTAAGGTTGAGATTATAAAAAAAAAAAAATTGTTGGCGCAACAGGTCTGGAGAGACCCTAGGCCTAGCTTCTCACAACCATTCTTTTCGTGTGAGTTTCTCATTTTTGGAACGAATGGAAGGGATCTACAATTTTATGCCGACTCCAAACGGCTAATTGAGAAGCTCTTTCAAGACATTTATACTCTTGGATGTTTGTCAGACGTTCGCGAGAGGTAGCGCAGCGGAAAAAAACCCTAAGTCGGAATTGGGTTTTTGCGGGATTCGAACCTGGGACTCCCGCATAGTAGTCCAACACACTAACCACTAAGCTACTGCGACAGGCAGGACGATATAATGTCCCGAAGCTGAATGTGATTGTTTTATGCGTTACGTTCAACAGAGTGTCGTTGCCGTCGTCGCAATCATTGGCAATTTTTTTTTTTTAATTATAACAGATGGCAGGCGACAGCGACAATAAATTGAATTAAACTCAATCACTAAAGGAAGGAAATACAAGAATTATGCCAGAAGTAACATGCAGCGCATACCACCTACTCACACTCAGTGACAGTGCAATTCAACACCATCGTCCGCTGAGAAAGTGGGGAGCTGTTGTACAAGGACAATATTGAGTTTTTAAGTAAAACACGATACACAAGGACACGACGCTGACGGTAGGATGATGTCGATGTGTCCTTGTTTACTATAGAAATTATGCCTGAAGTAGAGAAAATGTTGTGACATTGTTTAATTAAGAATGCAACATTGTAAATAAAATGTATTAATTGCTATGCGATGTATTGAAAGTGGAAAATAAAAAAAAATTGTGTACAAAAGGGGAATGCGAATGAAATGGTTAAAAATCAAGGCGAGCTACGTGGGAGGTGATGGATGCACAATGGGATTTTAAAAAAATGGTCAAACGGTTCGCTAGACGGCGCTAGCTTTAAGATCTCCATAGGAATTAAATGGAACCGGTTAGAGGCACTTTTTTAACGCAAGTTTGAACAGACTTTCTTCCTTCTGTAGACATGTAAATCAACACCAACCTTTGACAACAACAATAAAAATAAAAAAATTGTTGGCGCAACAGGTCTGGAGAGACCCTAGGCCTAGCTTCTCACAACCATTCTTTTCGTGTGAGTTTCTCATTTTTGGAACGAATGGAAGGGATCTACAATTTTATGCCGACTCCAAACGGCTAATTGAGAAGCTCTTTCAAGACATTTATACTCTTGGATGTTTGTCAGACGTTCGCGAGAGGTAGCGCAGCGGAAAAAAACCCTAAGTCGGAATTGGGTTTTTGCGGGATTCGAACCTGGGACTCCCGCATAGTAGTCCAACACACTAACCACTAAGCTACTGCGACTACAAGGTTGAGATTAGATTAAAAATAAAATTTAAAAATGTCCAAGCCCCGTCATTCCCATTTTTATACCCCAAAGATATCACCTTCCTGTAGAAAAACGAAGCAAATAGTTGTTACAGAAGAAATTCGATTCAGTAAAACCAATTGGAAAATTCAAAATGGATTTTATGAAAAAAACCCTCTGAATTTCGCAAAGTTTTGGATACAAAATGCATTCTCCCCACTCGTGCATTAGTAACTTAAGACCTGATTCTGAGAAAATCACAGTAGGGTGTACGAATTAACAACAGCTCCGCACTTGAACTCCTCCCTGGATAATCATCATTGATTTTAAAACCACATCCCTACCACACAAGAAGTCTTGAACTATTATTATCTCCACACACAAGGTACTCGAATATGAGTTCTTCCAATAATATTGGTTTGCTGAAATCGGACTCAAATATCGAAGGATTTCCAAAATGTCCATCTCACAGCAACCATGACATGAATAATTACACAATATTTACTCCCTGAAACGGAAGAAGATTACAAGATAAAAAAAAAATAACCCGATATCACCTCTTCCGATGTGCAGCCAGCACCTCTTTTATACGTTCCACTTGAAATCCAATCGAAGTACGCTCCAATGATCTATAATCATCAAGAGCAACAACGGAAGCAACACACCCAGCACCCGAGTACAATGTAACACTCTGCACGCAGACGAATTCATCTCTAGATGGAAATGGAAACTCAACTCCCAACCCATCTTCGGAATAATGGTCAAATCCGCACGTATAGGCGAATGCCATATTAACAACCCGAAGAGCCCAGTAGGGGATCCCAGCATAGTAGCCGATTTGCTTCATCTGTACACGGCCGAACGAGTCCGCTCGGGTGTACATTCTATGATGGAACACTGTTATGTGGTAAGCTTACTTAAAATGTCGACAGGTGATTTAAGTCCGGAAATAACCCAATCTCTGAGTTTCGCTACGAGAAAATCGTATAAAGAAATGTGTACCTCTGCTGTAGGTTGTAGAGCACTGTCGGCCGATGACGGAGGATCTGTGGAGTATATAGTTGGTGAGCCTACCTCCTGTCACAGTATCCAACAACGGTCGGATCCGGATGACTGTTGTAGATATTAATGGTTTCATGTTATAATCTCTATCACTGGTAGTGTGATCTATTTTCGGGGGCTACAGTAGATTTGGCAAGTATATTTACAGCAACAGTTACATATCGCGCAATCGTTTTTCATGGCTAATGAAAACGAATCGAAACAGCAGCTGCAAGGCTTATAAAACGCAGTTCGCAAAAGGTAACTACTACCTATATAATATGTATATCCAGTGCCACAAATATACCTGCTGTGACGTTTACTTTATAGTGTGCCAAACGATTTTTTGACTTACCCTTGGGGTTAAAGGTCCTTTTTGCTATTTTTGCTTTGCTTTTTTTCCATACTTACATAAATTTTAACTAATTTAGTTGTTTGACAGTTCTACATCTAAAATTACAGAATGAGGATTTAAAGTTTGTAGTTTGTAGATTGTCTAAATTCGTCCGCTTTTGGAGCCATCTCTATATCTATAATACTCGAAGGAACCCTACGCTGCACACTGTAAGGGCACATACTCCAACCAGGTGATTGTGCTGCCATTTTTTATCCCTAACATTGTACGATGGCGCTTCTTAGGGCTCCGTCTTCGTTACTATACCTTTATTCCTAAAATATGAAACCCACTCTATAGGTACTTGCCATTTGAAAACATTGTTTTGAGGTCAACAGTCTTAGACTTGCTTCAAGAGACAGACAGCGACCACAAGAGCTTTACCGGGCTAATAGAGTTGATTGTATCCTCTCTCTCTGAGGTGGAAAACAAACATGGCTGAAAATAATCATTATTAGATAAATTTAATGCTCAAAAAATATTTTAGTTCAGACATTTGAAAAATGGAATCTTCCTGACTTAGCGAAGCTATAAACGAAAATATTGACTAAAGGTGCTATAAATTTCTATGACAGTGGGCCGTACCAATAAAAAAAACTAGTTTTGACTCTAAATTTTAATAGTTCATATTCCATCCAATTTTCCCAATTGTGAGCTTCCGTAAATTTAAAGTCGAGCTAAAATTTGTTATTAGTACGACGCAGTGTGTTCAGCCTTTGGAGGAATAAGACCTGATCTGGGTAAGTCGTGACTTTCCTACACCACTTACAGCAAAAGTAGGTAATCAGTGCTTCTTCAGTTCGTCAACGACCCATAGTCGGGGCTACCAAGACGCATCTATCGTGTTTATAAGACGAATAAATGGGAAACGTCTCAAGGTTTCGCATAACTTCTTGGTCTGTAAGAATAAGCATTTTCGCGTGATAAACATAAAGACAAGGCCGCCTACTTCGTGCCTCCTTCTTGCAACGGATTTCAAGGAAAATTCCCATAAATGTATCCCATTCAAATCGTCTAGCCCTCAGCTACAAACCTATAACGCTAAAATGAATGCCTTTCTAGATGAAAACCCGTTAATACGAGGTTCGCATCATGTCAGTCCTCTGGGACCATTTCTTTCCGCAATAGTTTGGTGTTCCCCAAAGCAGGTAAGTAGGTGCCTGCCCGTTAACCCAATTTTTAACGATCTTGAAAGATTCATTCAATAAATAACATTTTCTCTTTAAAATGAAGATACCGAATTTTGTAAGCCTACTGCCTCCCAACACGACTCAACGCTCCTTCAATTAGATTTTTATAGTTTTCTCACTTGGTGCCTCAAGAACTGGTTTGCGCTCAATGTCAGCAATGCCAATCTACTTCTAGCTTCTCATTACCAAAGTGCAACAAGTCTCCTCCCATAATTTACTTTCTCCACTATCAACCTATTTCGTCACTCACGACTCGGATATTTGATGAGGACGTACTGGCCCAGTGATCGTTCTGTTCGGATTACTGATGAAGAGGTTTCAGGTTCGATCCCCGAAAAAATACAAATTACATTTCCAGGTTTTTTCAACTAACCCGTGGTTCTTAAGCAAAGATTGCAAGTGTCAGTTTTCGTGGCAAATTTTGACATTTTGATGTCACAAAAATTCGCCATTTCTATTGTCACTCCTGTGTCTTTCGTGCAACTACGCTGCGACAGCCAGCGTGACCAGACGCTTGACGATCACACATAGTGTTACATTTAAGAGAAGTGTTTATGTCATAATGACGTGATCATGTCAAAATGTGCCACGAAAACTGACACGTGTATTCTTAGCTTTAGTTCAGAGCTTCGGGCTTGGAATATGATTGTAGGTCCCAAAATATCGTCTCAGACAAATAATTTATTTTGAGAAGCTAGGATTATGATCCCTATATGGGCCTTTTGCGTCATGTGTACATTTTTTAATATTTCTATAAGTAAACTTATCACTTGATTTTTAAGATGGTCCAAAGATTTCTACAAACCCGTATATGAATATACGGTAAGTAAGGTCTCCTCTTTAACGAGTTTATGGATCTAGAATCGATCCTGGAGGTCTGTCTTAGAAAACAAGTTCCTAATTTTACCACTCTACCGAAACGGTCTCAGGCTCATTAACCTAAATACCCCTGAAATTCGAAAGGGGCCCAGTAGTCATTCGGTTTATTTAATAACCTCTCAGTCTTCGTCGATTCCTCGTCACTTTACAATTCTTTTCTATCGTCTTTAAAACCAATCAAAATTTTGCCCCCGTCTCTTCTACATAAATGAACCAGCACACCTCCTATGGCTCTAATACCCTATTCACACCGAGCTGAAAACCAAGTTTTCCGCGAAAACACTCGAAAACAGAAGATTTCCCACACATATTTCAGTTTTCCAAACGAATAGTTTAAAGTCGTTTTCTACGTTCGAATGTTGAAACAAACACACCTTTTGCAATGTTCAGCAAATTCAGCAGAACAGCAGCTGGCCGAACAAATGTCACAACTCACAACTTAAAATCATTTTCCACGCTTAATAATTGATGGGCTCATATTGCTTTTAAATGCTTTGAATTTATTTTAATTGCTAACTAATGCGATCGAAATTTATAGCGAAAATAGTTTACACAGAAGTTTCACGACTAGTGTCTCACAGCTGATTGAAACGTGAGAGAAAAACTAGTTGGTGTTCAGTGTGAATGCATCGTCGAGTTTCTGACGAAAACACGGTTTTCGGTGCGGTGTGAACAGGGTATAACGAACCAATCTTCCGAATGCAGCGGAAGGTTAAATCAAACTTCACTGTTTCACTATTTGAATTCAACCGCAGCACCCAACCTGCTTAAGTTAAGTTCGCAATTCGCAGTTTAAAAACCGAGTATATAACAGATAGAAAAGCGGCCCAGGGACGCAACCTTGCGGTACGCCGCGCCGCCCGAAATTGCTTTAAGCTCCGAGTATTCATTTTCATTTCTAAAACGGAAGAGTCTATTCCCGATATATGATTCTAGAATATCATATAGGCATAAGGGGAGAACTTGTCGTAATTTAAATTTCAAGCCATTGTGCCACACCTAATCAAAGGCTTGTGAGATGTCACGGAATACGCTTGAGCATATCTTTTTTCTTCAAATGCTTTCTCGATTACGTCAGTAATTCTATGTACTTGGTCAATCGTCGAATGCTTGGTTTCGAGCCCAAATTGGTGGCCAGCGATAAGATTATTGTCTTCTCTAAACGGTTGTAGGCGCCTTAGTAAAATTCTCTCAAAAACTTTGGATATGACTGGAAGAAGGGAAATTGGTCTATACGACTTTACTTCATTTGGCGGTTTTCCTGGTTTAAAAACCATTATGACCTCCGCAACTTTCCATTGGCTCAGTACGTGTTTTAGTCTGAGCGCGGCATTTATAATATGAAGAAGCTTAATTAATGCTTTTCTTGGTAGAACTTTGAGAACTTCTCCGGTGTTCAAATCATAACCAGGAGCTTTTTTAGGTCTTAGAGATTCGATTTCACGTTTTAGTTCCCTTAGCGTTGCACTTGTGACCTTGTGAGTGTTAAATCGTCAGATAGTAATTCCTATTAATATTGTCGTGAACCGCTTGACCATCGTACGGTTTAAAGGTTTCTTCTAGACGGGCGGCAAAAATTTCCGATTTTTTCTTATCTTCCTTGGCCCATTCATTTTGATTTATTTTAATTGGCATGGGGGGAATTTGGGCCTTTTGGTGCCTTTTACAGCTTTCCAAAGTGAATAATTGGAATCTTTTTTTGCTGTTAAACTTTCAAGGTAAGAACCTATCGCATGATTTTTAAAGTCCTTAATAGCTGCCTTCAAAAAATTGCACAAATAATACAAATGTGCTTTATGTTGCAGAGTGCGACTCTGTTGCCATTTATTACGCGCCTTCCTTTTTTCGTTGACCAATTCTTTTATTTCGGGAGGATATCGTAGATCGTATTTGGCCGGCGTTTTCCTTGGATTAGGCGTATTATTCCAGGAAGCGAGCTGTACGATCTCAACGAAGCGATCAACTTCAACCTCAAGTTCATAGGGTGTCGTAAGTGGAACGCTCAGTTCAACATCCTCTTCAATTTCGTTCCTAAAGCCTTCCCAGTTAGTTGTTCTACCAGTTAATCTCGCTGGCTCAAGGTTATTTACTAGTTTTACGCTCAATGTTAAAATAACCGCTGAATGATCAGATGACAGATCAAAGATCTCTTCAACTTTGATGTAGTTGGTCGATATTCCTTTCCCGATGAAAAAATTTATCAGGTCAGGTATTTTTGAAGTATCAGTTGGCCAGTAGGTCGTTTTGGCCGTCGAGTATAAATCGCAACTGATGTACCTACTCCATACCTGCCCCATAGAGCATTCTACCTATTCGCGAGATATATCTAGAGCCCCAGAACATGTGTTTCGCATTAAAATCACCGCCAATAATGAAATTTTGTTTGAGCGATTTAAGCAAATTAGTATAATCAGTTTTTTCAAGCGCGGAACGCGGTGGAACAGTATATAGATGAAATTCTAAGAGTACGCTGACTATTTTTTACTCGAATCGTGCACAGTTGCATAGTTTCAAGCTCTATCTTCAGGTCTTCGTGTTCCCGAAAATGTACTTAAAAATTATAAGAACAAGCAAAGTGTAAAATTCCTGCTAGCCACACTGTATGCCACTTGTGACATCAAAGTCGCAAGACATTCGCTCCTCATATAGGTACCTACCTACCGGTAGATGTCTGAGAAAATATACGCACTATAATTACACCGAACAGACAGAGATTCAAGTCCTACAACGATGCGTGTATATACCTTACCGCACGACGTAAAATTGGTGCAGTTAAAACCGGAACTCTCCCAGATACAGCTACTAATATACTTTATGCCTCCAATAAAGTAACAGAGAACGAGTGTGTCGACAACGAAACATTGTGGTTTCATTCCGTACAAACCCTTTTAATAATGCCACAAGAATGTCCAATAAGTCAAAACCCGAAAATAAACCAAAACCATCATAGCCCAGGGATTACCTAAGCATATACCTACGTATTTTTCGCATGCGTTTGCCAGAATGTGTATGAGGTGGTATAGTGGCCCCCATATCGTTGACCCATCCCTAATGATGAATAGATTCTGGTTACATTTCCTGACATTTTGACTAAGGTGTTAATTCAGCGGTTTGACTAAAGGATGTGGTTTTGTGTGTTGTTACGTATGGTGATGATGTCCTCAAAATGGGCGATGGCAAAGCGAAAAACGGAAACCGGTTCAGTAGGTTGCCCCGCATGTAAGATGCAGTTACAGTAAATCATCCAAATACCGAAATTGCATGCTGCATGTGAAGTAGGTAGTACAGTTTTAGGACTACGGTCTTGAAGCGAATGACAAACTGTTTTAATAATTACATTCTCGGTCGTAGCTCGTATTGGGTACAGATGGAGACGTGTGGGAATATGCTTGAGGTTATTTATTTATAAAGGTTGGGACTTTTGGTTGCGCAAATAATTTGACCTGAGGATTCAGATCTCCTATGTAAATGGGTGGAAATAAAGTAATAGTGACGAAAGGTTGGAGTAGACATAGGTTCTTAATTTTTTTTTGATAAAATAAACAGACTTATAGGTAAGGTACCTATAGTCGGATTATAATTAATGGGACGTGTTCCACGCTTCGTGGTCAATCACTGCTTTTATTTATTTCTTCCTTCAGTTACAATACAACTTAGCTACTTACCTACTTATAAATATATCTTGTTTACATGCAAACACTTACACTAATGTAAATAAATACTTATTCCTACGTAGGCAATAAGCACGAGGATGCTAGCAGTGATTCTGCCCCCTGTTTACATGGTGTCCACAGAAGTTTGATGAACCCCTATGTATGCTTTAGGAAAGAATTCATCGTTATGCGGTGGGTAAGGCTTATGAGGCTGTTGGTTATGGAAATTTCGATGTCCGAAAGGAGAGTGATCCCTTCCTTTCTAGCCAGTGTTGCTATGAACTTTTTTCTGGGAATTTTCCTTGTCTAAATCATAACTAAAAGACTTAGCTTTTAAAAGATATGTGTAAACTTTTTCAAGGTGCAGAGCCACATGCATATTCGGCGTGTTTATAGACTGCACTAGGTTTTGTAGTTCCTAACTGAGATTAGGTAAGGTTAAGTAGGGTTGTGAGCCAAGGGATGACCATTATATCACCATTTTGGACCCATTGCCGTCCCAACAAGAACTGAAACCTGCCATATATGTCCCAACTAGGACATGTTACCAAAATCGAAAAATTAATCAAATTATTTGGGTTTAACCTCCTTTGTAGTTAAAACTCTAGAGCGTGTCCTTGACATCCACATGCGAAGTTTTATAGTAGAATCATCGCTATCAAAATCGACGTACGCCTATCTGAAGGGGAGATCCACGGAACCGGCTCTCCGCGAGGTAGTTCGGACAATCGAAAAATCCCTACACTATAAGGAATACACCCTATCGTCCTTTGTAGAAATAGAGGGGGCTTTTAACAACATACACACTGAGGCGATTCTTTAATCTCTGATAGAGCTGGGCATAAAGGAATTTATAATATGTAAACTTATGTAAAAGCGCCATCTGTGCTTTCAACGTATGAAGGTGTTTGCCAGACGCACCCATTGACGACTACTTGTCAGACGCACCCATTTCGACGACAACAGCTGCACCCAACTTAACGACGAAGGTGGGATGACAGCTGTTGGGAATTTAAATAGTTGTTGGACGCCGTCGTTTTCTTGGATAAGTTGATAGTTATTAATAAAGATTTTAATCGAGTGTAATCCTCTAAATTAATAAATAAAAACGTGTTTAAAACTCAGATGTGGGGTCAGAATATCACTGGCCTGTGAAATAAAATAAAATTTAATTAAAAATTCTGATAATAATTACATTAAACGTGTTAAAATGCCGCGTGTCTTGTCAAAACAGCAGTTGGTAGAAGCGCTCAGGGAAGCTGGCGTAGAATTCCCCGAAACAGCTACCACGGCCCAGTTAAAGAGACTGCACCACAGTGAAGTCAACAAAAGCAACAATTTATCTGCGGCAAGCGAGGAAGATGCCGATGCCGATGCCGATGCCGATGACGTTGCCGATGACGTTGATACCGAAGCCGACGATGCCGAGGAACTGAGAAGTGCCGCGTTGGATGAGGAATTAAGCGAGCTACGTAAGCGTCTCGAAGTGCTGAAGCTGCGGAAGCAGATTAAAGAGTTGGAGAATGATGCCGCCCCTCCTGCCGAACGACGATCGGAATTTGGCGAAATTGAGCACGCCATTCCAAAATTTGATGGCGATGACGTAAGCCATTCGGTAAAACATTTTTTCCGTGATTTTGAAGAAATTATGCAGACGGTAAATGCCGATGAAAGGTTTAAATTATTGAGCTTGAGACGTTCACTAATAGGAACCGCTAAAGTGTTCCTACTCTCGACGGTGGCGCTTAATTATAGCGAACTGAAGGCAGCACTATTAAAAGAATTCGACATAGCTGTGTCTCGCCAGGATGTGTACAGAATGCTAGCCCTAAGGAAGTGGAAAAAACAAGAAGAGTCGCTGCATTGCTACATTCTAAACATGCAGGCGATTGCCAAACGATCCGACATTGGTGAAACGGAGATCATTGACTTCATCATAGACGGGATGGGTAGTAACATATCCAATGTTAATCTGCTGTTAGGTGCTCGTACCATCGACGAACTGAAACAACTCGTTAATCGCTATCAGCAGAAATATTTGATGGAAAGTGCTACGAGTACATCAGGATGTATTTCTAATGCCGTATCGACGAAACCTGCCGCTGTAACCAAGCCGAATGTTAATAGAAATGCCGTACTATGCTTTAATTGCTCACAGACGGGGCATATTAAACCATACTGTCCACACCCTTTGCGCCGAAATGGGTCGTGTTTCCGATGTTGGGAGATGGGACATGACCACAGGACGTGCCCGAACCCGAAGAAGATGCTGTCTGCCGCTGCCGTTCCGAAGCGTAATCAACAAGTTGCTGCCGTTTCGAAAGTAGGGTCTGATAACGATGAAAGTTTAAGCGAAGTAGTTGGTGCTGTAAATTGGGTGAGTGTCGCTTTTGAAGTTGATTTGGCAAAAGATGTAGAATTCATGAAGTTCCTTTCTCTTTTTGATACGGGCAGCCCAACTAGTTTTATAAAGTCTTCGTATGTCCCGGTTAAGTTGCTGCGACGATTGAAAATTCCGAAATCCTCATTTTACGGGGTGGGTGGAAACAAATTAAATGTTTTAGGAGAAATGAAATGTAAAGCAAAATTTCATAATAAAATAAAGACGATAAAAATTAATATTGTCCCAGATGAAAGTATGGCTCTACCGATTATTTTTGGACGTAATTTTTTGTATGCTTTTAGTATCCATTTGACAAGAGTAAAGGTTAGATACTCTAAAGAAAAGTTGGTTGCTATAAATAGAAATAATAAATTTGTTTTGCCAAATGAACTTCTTACAACTCTTAATAGATATAGCCTCATCGGGAATAAGTGTTCGCTAGTTGGTAATAAACCAGAAAGATTTGAAATGGTATTGGAAGTTGAGGCAACTGAGACTAATTACGAGTACTATAAAATGCCGGATATATTTAATATTGAAGTTGTGTCTGACGAATTAGATTTGAATATTGATCATAAATTGGGTAAATTGTGCTGTGCCGAACTGAATAGTTTAATTATAGATGCTTATGTGTTGCCGAAAGATATTGAAGTAGAACCGTTAGATTATGAAATGAAGATTCATCTGACTGATAATGTTCCGTTCCACTGTTCTCCCCGACGACTGTCTTACTTTGAAAGAACTCAAGTGCAGGCAATAGTGAATCAGTTGGAAAAAGACGGTATTATTAGACAAAGTAACTCGCCGTATGCGTCTGCTATTGTGTTAGTAAAAAAGAAGAACGGAGAACTTCGAATGTGTGTGGACTATCGTGGTCTCAATAAAAAAACCATTAGGGATAATCAACCTTTGCCGCTTATAGAAGATTGTATAGAGTATCTTGAAGGAAAACAATATTTTACGCTCCTAGATTTGAAAAGCGGATTCCATCAAGTTAGGGTTTCTGAGGAATCTATTCCTCTTACTGCGTTCGTTACTCCAAATGGCATGTGGGAGTATTTAAAAATGCCGTTCGGGTTGAAAAATGCTCCGGCCGTTTTTCAGCGGTTTATTAATGTTATTTTCCGAGATTTAATTGATTCGGGTAAAATAGTTGCTTATATGGACGATATATTGATTGCTACAGCAGACTTTGAGGAACACAAATTATTGCTAAGAACCGTTTTGAGACGTATAACTCAACGGAATCTTAAACTAAATCTCTCGAAATGCCGGTTCGGTCATACGGAAATAGAGTATTTGGGATACGCCGTTTCTTCGCAAGGTATTGCGCCAAGTGATTCTCATATTGCCGCTATTAAAGAATATCGAGTGCCGACTAATCAGAAACAATTGCATTCTTGTATTGGGTTGTTCTCTTATTTCAGACGATTTGTGCCGTCATTTTCCCGAATTGCAAAGCCGTTGCAAAATTTATTAAAGAAAAATGCCGACTATGATTTTGACAAACCATGTTTGGACGCTTTTAATGAGTTAAAATGCAGACTAATTGAAGCACCGATTTTGGCTATTTATAGTCCTATAAAGGACACAGAACTGCATTGTGATGCCAGTTCAATTGGTTTTGGTGCTGTCTTGCTTCAAAGGCAAGATGATAGAAAATTTCATCCGGTGTCTTACTTTTCTAAGACAACTTCCGCTGCCGAATCTAGGTATCATAGCTTTGAACTAGAGACGCTTGCTATAATTTATGCTTTGAGACGATTCCGGGTATATTTGGAAGGAATACCCTTCAAAATAGTTACGGATTGTAGCTCGCTGACGATGACATTAGAAAAGAAACAAGTTAATCCACGGATTGCCCGCTGGGCCTTAGAACTTGAAAATTATAATTATAAAATTCAGCATCGTAGTGGTATATCTATGGGACATGTGGATGCCCTTAGCAGGTGCCAGGTTGCTGCAATTTGGGATGTTGATGATACGGATTTTCAAATCCAAATTGCGCAAGGACGGGACAAAATAATTATGGAATTACGGGATCGAATGGAGGTTGAAGAAGTCAAAAACTTTGAATTGAGGGATGGACTTGTATATAGAGTGAAGAGAAGTGGAAGAAAGGCATTATTCGTGCCGAATGAAATGGAAGATAATGTTATACGGTTGATTCATGAAAAACTAGGTCATCAGGCGCTGGAGAAATGTTACGATAAGATTGCTATGCATTACTGGTTTCCGAGCATAAGACGAAAGATTGAAAGATTTATCCAAAATTGTATTAAGTGCATTATGTACGCTATGCCGGTCCGTTCTAGCGAGAGGAACTTGTATAATATTCCTAAAAACCCTCTGCCGTTTGACACAATTCATGTGGATCACTTTGGTCCCTTGCCGTCCCTTAGTTCGAAAAGGAAGCATATTTTGGTAGTAATAGATGCTTTTACAAAATTCGTAAAGCTATATCCTACGAACTCGACGAGTACAATAGAAGTAATTTCCGCATTAGATAAATACTTTCAGTATTATAGCAGACCGCGACGCATTGTGTCAGATAGAGGTACATGCTTTACCTCTTTCGAATTTGAGGACTTTCTAATAAAACGAAATATAGAACATGTAAAGGTTGCCGTGGCTTCACCCCAGGCAAATGGGCAAGTCGAAAGAGTCAATCGGGTTATCAAGTCTATGCTGGGAAAATTGAGTGAGCCGGTAAATCATGCCGATTGGTCGAGTAAGTTACTAAAGGTGGAGTACGCTATTAATAATTCTATTCATAGCACGACGAAGAACTCACCTAGTATGCTATTGTTTGGTGTTAGCCAAAGGGGTGAAATAATAGATGAAATGACGGAACATCTAGAGGAAAAGATGGCTTCCGAGAGCTGCCGTAATTTAGATCAAATTCGTGCCGAAGCTTCAGGAGAGATTGATAAGTCTCAGAAATATAATTTAGACTATTTTCTTAGGCACAGTAAAAAAGTTAAAGAATATAAAGTCGGTGATTTTGTTGTTATGCGTAACGTTGATACTGCCGTCGGGACGAATAAAAAGTTTTTGCCGAAATTTCGTGGCCCTTATGTCGTATGTAAGATTCTCGGACATGACAGATATGTATTGCGGGATATTGAAAACTGCCAGTTGACTCAGCTTCCGTACGATGGTGTTGTTGAGGCGAATAGAATGCGAAAATGGTTGTTAGACCGAAATGAAGAGGCTGTTTCTATTGAGAGTCCAAGTGACCCTCTTGCCGTAGATATAAGTTTGGAGTAATATGTAGAGATTATTGATAAGTATTTAGTTTATCTTTTGTTCGAGGTCGATCAATTGTCAGATTGGCCGAGTTGTAAACTTATGTAAAAGCGCCATCTGTGCTTTCAACGTATGAAGGTGTTTGCCAGACGCACCCATTGACGACTACTTGTCAGACGCACCCATTTCGACGACAACAGCTGCACCCAACTTAACGACGAAGGTGGGATGACAGCTGTTGGGAATTTAAATAGTTGTTGGACGCCGTCGTTTTCTTGGATAAGTTGATAGTTATTAATAAAGATTTTAATCGAGTGTAATCCTCTAAATTAATAAATAAAAACGTGTTTAAAAATAATAAAATTGTCAATAGATAATCTCTATGCTTAGAACAAGAGCTATTCAGGCAACACTAGGCAATAGTCACTCAAGCAAATCTATCCATAGAGGAAAGCCACAGGGTGGCGTCATTTCTGCCCTACTTTAGTTTACTAACAAAATTCTGGTAAAACTAGTCACGGAACGATTCAAAGTTGTCGCATATGAGGATGACGGGGCGAAACTAGAGTCAGGGAAGATACCCTCCCTGATAAGCGGAATGATGGGGGCCGCTCTAGACAAGCTCAACACTTGTGCTGCAGGTTGCGGCCTTGTCGTTAACCCTAGCAAATCTGAACTGATGCTGTTCACCACCAAACCAAAATACCCGATTTTACCCTCCCCAGTCTAAATGGTTAACCACTCAGACTATCCTCCAGCGCTAAGTATTTGGGCATCCTGCTTGATACAGAACTTCACTGGAAACAAAACATCAAACACAAAGTAAAGAACCTTCTACGCCTGCAGCAGAACCTTTAGACAAAAGTGGGGACTTCAACCAAAGATGAACTTGTGTATATGCACGGCCATAGTCAATGATCTATCCAGCGATGGTCGCAAAAGGGAACTAGTGTCAATGGTTTCCGATTAAAAAAAAAGAAGAGAAGAATTCCAGATCGAAGATCATCGTGATCTTTGCGAACAAATGGATACAAACTATTGAGAAACCCCTTTTCCAATAAATAGCAACCGTAGATAACGAACTACCTGTTCTTACTGGGTTCTTAAATGTTCCAAATCAATCGGGATTTTCGCTTAACCGGATCTCGAAAAAGAAAAGCTGCCAGCGCTACTACTTGTTGTTCAACTCCAGCCGGTGTGGCATCGAGCGCCTTGAAATATACGAATCGAAGGATGACAAGAATCCGAAAATCATCACGCTCGAGAATTGCGTGAAAATAACGCAAGAGCCCCCTCCCGCCAATCTTGTTCACATTGTCAAAATGACCGGAACGCTCACGCTAAACACACTGACCGATGAAGACTTGAAGGAATGGTTGAATGCTCTGCAATCGGTGGTCTTTCGCGACAAGGTTGGAACGCTCAGTCGGGGCACTGTTATCGAAGAAGACAATCATGCGTCCGAAACGTCTATACGCTGCAAATGGAAATTGGAACCCAAATCGTACATGTTACACTTGACTGCAACGGAACTACAATTGAAATCCGCCGAAGACCTAAGCCACATCATAGCAAAATGACCTAATAGATTCATCCGAAAATATGGCTACCGTTATGGAAAATTCACATTTGAAGCTGGCAGAAATGCAGTACTGGGGAGGGGGTTTTCACTTTGGATCACACAAATCCACAGGAAGTTTTTCGTTGCATGTCGTCCAAGATGAAGTCCATGAAAAAGCTGATCAGTGGTGAAAGCCTAAATAGTATTGATTGTGGTGATAACCAATTGAGGGCCGCTCTCTCGATGGAGCCAGGTTCGAGAAGTCCATTACCACCCTCACCCTAGAATCCGAATGGTAGTGAGTTTGAAATGAACTCAACCCACAGTGTCATCTCGCTGCGTAGTTTTCTCCCGTCAACCGACTTATTGAATAGCATTTCAATCAATTCAAGCAATTCGTCCTCCGTCCCTTAAAAACATTCCCAAAAAACCGCCCAAAAAGCTTCTCACTCTTAACACCGACAAACCGCAGACATCACAACTATCATCCGCACCAACTACACCGCTATCTTCGTTATCGTTGCTTTCCAATGAACTGCTCAGCAGCAGCAGCAGCAGCAAAATTATGATAAATTCAAGATACCTATTCCAAACCTACGAACCCGCTTCAATAACGACCACAGTCGACCCCAACAAGAATGGTGGATCCACTATTATACTCAAACCGTGATCTCCAGACCTAGTTAAGAGCATCGCAGGTGTTTCGTGTTCTTCACCAGATCTGTCTGTTCGCCCCAAAAAGTGCTTAGATAAATAAATCAGCTGAACGTGACTACGAGAGTGTCGAGACTATAACCGATGCCTGGAAGTGTCGGTTGTCAAGCACACCGAACGAAACCACACCCCCGAAGACGACTTAACTGATTTCGCGTGGCAGAGAACTCAGCCGCAACGCCATAAAGCCGCATCCAAAGACACCTGCCCTAAACTCATCGTAAGCGATGACAATGAGGTAGAATCCACATACGACAGCTTGAACTTTTATGGCCAAACAACAACGCTTCCAGTGGTAACAAGACGATTGTGCAAGTCTCTTCGGCGTCGAATCTCCGCAAAACAGTCACCATTCCAGTGCCTAACGAATACGAGCTAATTGCTAGTCCAGACACGCATCCATGCCGAATAGCCGATTATAGCTACCTGGGCTACGGAGTACTGCGTAAGCCCAGCACGCCCGGTCCTCAAGTCGCGAACACGTCACAATCGAAGATGGGAAACGTCTCCCAAACCATGCTCAACGATTCGGAGATGACTCTCGACCACAGAAACTACAATGGACTCAGTTACACTATTGTAGCAAACCAAAACTTGTATAACCGTTTAAACATTCAATCTGCTCGATAAAATTTATGGAAATCTTAAAATAAAAGAAAACAAAACAAATTAGCTCTGCTCCTGCTAAACATTTAGACCAAACAACGTTGAAATTAAAATTCGCCTGAGAAACATTATTTTTTTGTCGACTTTTTTGGTTGAATAATTGAGTCTCTGTTAGTGTTCTCGTTTGCCATTGACTAACTTTTTTTTTTGTACTCAGTCCTTAATTGATTAAGTTCTTATCTAAGTTTCGAAGAAACGTTGGTTTTTTAATAACATAAAAATTATATGCTCGTATGTATACACGTATGGATAATTATGAAATTGAACTCAGTCAAAATTCTCACCTATGGTTCACTCGTATGGTGGCCTGCGTTATATACACTAGATGGAATATTTCCAGCACTCCTCCAAAAAGGCAGCGCGCAAATAACTCCGCTTCTCGTAAATATATTTAGAGTAAGCTACGCATGGGGTTACATACCAAAGAGTTGGAGGGAGGTAATGGTTAAGTTTATACCGAAGGCAGGTCGTAGACCAAAAGATCTTCCCAAATCCCACCGACCCATTAGCCTCACCTCCTTTTTCCTTAAAACCATGGAAAAAAAATGTTTGATAGGCATAAAAGGGATGATCCACTTCACATAAATCCATTACATAAAAACCAATATGCATATGCCTATCAACCAGGTAAATCTATAACAAATGCTTTTCAGGAACTTACCAGCAGAATTGAGAATTCACTCAAGAGCAAAGAGATTGCTTTGGGCTGCTTCCTTGACATCGGAGGAGCTTTTGACAACACCGAACATGCCCAAATATGCAGATGCATCCATAACACAGGCGTAGATAGTACTACATGTAACTGGATAACGAACATGCTAAACAGTAGAACCCAAAAAAAACACCATAGTTTCTTTCACAAAAAGACGAAGTCGGGAAAAGCTAAAAAAAAACCTACTCTGCTTGGTGAAACAAAAGAAGTCAAATACCTAGGTGTAACCCTGGACGAAAAACTCACTTGGAACTCTCACCTCATGAAAACCACAGACAAGGCCAGGATCTCTCTGTGGACTAGCAGAAGTCTGATTGGTAAAAGTTGGGGTATTAACCCCAAAATCATGCTATGGCCTTACACAGCCATAACAAGACCAATTGTCACATATGCAGCTCCCAGTATGGTGGCAAGAAACTAAACAAAAGTCAACGCAAGTCACGCTTAATGAACTCCAAAGACTAGCTATCGTATGCACTACGAGCGCAATGAGAACAACTCCCACTGCAGCGTTGGAAGTTATCCTAAATATTCCACCTCTCCATCCTTAGATGCAGAAAGAAGCTATGACAAATGCCTTCATGCTCATATCTGAAAACACTGAAAAGACCTTACCTTGGGGCAGAGGACATATCTGCAAGCGCACTCAAAAATATACTAGGATTTATAACTAAGTCCGGTATCATGAGCGAGCTCTAATTGGAGGAAATCACAATAGGCCCACTCGTGGCCGCAGTGATATGACAACTTCACGCTCATGGAAGCTAAATTGTAAGGCATTGATACCCACTGTCCTAAAAAAATTACATGTAGACGGGACTTAGTACGAATGGTATAAGTCACTTTCTTTTGGCTTTTTCAGATGACGATACAAGACCATAAAATCTAAGTAATGAACTTTCTGGGCACAGGCAAATTCGAGGGGTAACAGCTGGTATTTTAAACATCTCTTAACAATCCTTTTGAAAATATGTATTGTACGAAAAATTCCCAACTTTGAAAGAAAATTTACGAAACGATATTTACATAGTCAACGAACAACGCTTCTTCTTTCGCTCATTTTAGAAGTTTCTTGTGCTAATGTTGGCGCAGTGGCTTAGTGGTTAGTGTGTTGAACTTCTAAGCCAGGGGTCCCAGATTCGAATCCCGCAAAAAGCCAAATTCCATCTTAGGGTTTTTTTTTCCTCTGCGCCATCTCTGGTGAACGTCTGACAAACATCCGGGAGTATGTAAGCTCTCGAAAGAGCTTCTCAATTAGCCGTTTGGAATCGGCATAAAATTGTAGATCCCTTCCATTCGTTTCAAAAATTAAAAACTCACACAAAATTAATGATAAGGGTCCCTACGGACTTGTTGCGCCATCTTTTTATTTATTTTTATATGCCTATACCTTCTCTTTCACTCTTCTTCAACTTGTGGGCAAAGGGTTAAATGTGAGCTTAGCTTTTATTTTTGCTTTTCCATCTAGCTTTCAAGGTGAAGCTTCAGATTAGCCCAACTAGGCCTGCACCTGTAATATCTGGACAGCAGAAGAAAATAGACAACTTTATCTGAAAGTTAAAATGAACTATGTTGTATTATAAATAGTTACCCCACATATTTATATCTCAAGTGTGCCTTTTCCGAAAAAAAGTATTTAAAAAGATGTAGGTATACAACTTATAACTATGCCGATTAATATAAATAAAATACTCATCCAATCCAAAAGTCTGTTGGTAACATACCTGCAAAGAGAAGAAGAAGACAGAAAATGTATTAAAAATAATCCAAAACAAATTCCACAAAAATGATATTCATCAAAGGCTAATATTGGCAATCCGTTTTTCTAAATAAAACACTTATTCGGCCCAAAACTAAGCCCTAGTCCTTAAAATAAGAAGCCCTCTCAATATAAGAAATATTTAATAAAGAGTCCGCATTTAGAGTCTTCGTTTTCCCACTCACTGAAAACAGCATCTATATATCTATACATACAACTTACTTACACGAAGACAGGAAATACAACTTTCTTCTTTTCAATTTCACCAAGGATTAAGGTTTTCTTTTTGCCTCGCTAATCTATCTTCATTGATTTTAAATTGAGTTGGAAAAAAAAAATTAAGCACAAAATTTTTCTTCACATCAAACAAAGGGCGGAAAGAAGAAAAACTTTTCTCCCTGCAACATATATACACAACTTTTCGTACATCCTTTATGTATTTTTTTTTCTCCTTCCAAGTGGATTACTTATAAACTCTTATAGCAATCGTATTATCCAATTATTGATGAGGGCCAATTTTACGACCATATACACACGGTCCATCATCATCATTGCGAGGTGCAAGGACGCACTCATCCCCGCGCAATTCTGTGGAATCATATTATGATGTACTCCAAGGATATTCAGGTGGAAAAAGAAAGAAAATTACCCATTTCCTTCGAAGACGGCCTCAACTCTCAACCGAGGAAATATCCGAAATACGAAAATATACTAAACACACACACGTGTGGCTACGGGGATGTGTGCGTGCGTTTGTGACTCAGACTCAGTTCCGCTGGTGCAAATAAGTGAAAGGATATTTTCTTGAAATCCGATTATGTTGGCAAATAAAATTGTTCGTCATATACCTATAGAAAGTTTGGTTTCGTTTCCTTTCTTTATATTTCCGTGCCGTGCCCTTCGTCTCTTGCACTCAATCTGCTCTCCAAGTCCTTCGAGTTCGTGTGGCACATTTGTGTGCGGATCGTTTAACAGAAATTTTACTGCAATATTATTATACATCTATCTATTGTGTGTTTGTCAGACGCACAAATGAGAACTTAGAGCTGGTGGATTTTTAGAGCCCTTGATGTGCGTTCAATGTCATTCGTCGGCTAAGGTGTGTGTTATGTTCGCGAAGGATATTATTGAAAATAAAGGGAGTAGATATACAATAAGGAGAAAACATTTACGGGGAATCAGCAAAAAAGAAAAAAAAAAAAAAAATGCGGAATGACGAAGATATTCGATGAGGCGACTTTTACTGGTTTGAGCGAAGCTCCAACTGTTCTGTGCATGGGAGAAGCATAAAAAAGGACTTTTTTTTATTTTATTGTTATTACTTTTAACAATAGTTTAATCTTTTGTGCGACCCGCAGCGCCTTTGTTATTTTTCTTTTGTCACAATTTACGACATTTAATGGACAGGACGAGTGGGCGGCGGTTTTCTATTTTCTTTTTTTTTTGGTTTCCTTTGGAGAAAAGCTGATTGCGGAGTGTTTGAGTAGTTATAATTTTTTTGCGAATTCAGCTAGATGCTTTGCGCTTGTACTTTTTCAACAGAAAGAAGCTAAGAGGCTTTGATTGGGGGTATTTGTGGAGTACATTTGTAATCTGGATATTGATGTCAATTTCAATATACACAAATGAAATGTATAGCTTTCTATGGCAGACTTTTGAGAAAACTGTTTATGGCTCCATTAGAAGACGTTCTAGGTGCTGTTGTGAATGTAACAGAGAAACTGAGAGTGGACAGGTAAAAGGGCTGCAGCAGAAAACAAATGAACAAAATAATTAACGTCGATCCATTGAATCCTGCTATTTCTGCTAACTAGCAAAAGATCTCTGAACTGGAATAATTTTAATAACCAGGATAAAGGAGTCTTCTTTCTTGTGGACCATCGGGCAACCGATGTTGAGGTTCTACTCACCAGGCATGCATTTTTATATGCCATAATCTTGGAAAGGAGTTGGTCCATTATCTAAACAAAGTCGTCGCCAGATACTCTAAATAGCACCCCAGTACCGTCAGCTTTGTCGTTAGCTTGGATATTGGACGAAATTTTCTTAACTTCGTTCTTCTTAACTGCGAGATTCTACCCATCATCGATGTTAAAATAGCTTTGGCCACATTCTTAACATCGACTGTGGTTCTACTATACCTACACGGTCTTAATCGTCATCTCTGCAGGTTTCCGTTCGCAATTTTATGCTTTAGCATGGTCTTGTTACCTTCTGGTAAAACCTTCTTACATCACCCAGAGAAAAATAAAGTGTAAAATTGCCTTAAACGCCTTAGGTAAATATCTATCTATCTATACTTATAATAAAACTGTAGGCAATTTTTTTGTTACCTAATGGCGTGAAAACTACTTCGCAGATTTCGATGAAACTTTTTTTGAAATGTTTCTTAAGATTCTGTGCAACATATAGGCTATTCCTTTCATAGCCATGCCTATTTTTTAGAGCGTTTTTGACCAAAATGTGTTTTTTTTTCTGACTTTACCGCCTTTAACTCGCAATTACTCAGATAATTCTTAATCAATGCAAACAAAATAAAATACTTAGGAGAGTATTCACCTTTTTAGTTATTTCAAGCCTTCAATCAGCTTTCTACGTCCTCTAGAAGCTAAGCTACAACCTAAAATCCAACACGAAACAAATAAATTTATTATCAGCAGCCGCACAAATAAATTTATTATCAGCAGCCGCGGTTCTTGATCGTTGTTCTGCTTTGGGGTGGTTTGGTGGCGCACATCGCACAGGCACGTTCATATGAAAAAAAAATGCATGCTGTTTTCTCCAAATTAAGTGAAACGAAGGAGAAGTATGGGACGTGAATGTATATTGAATCAACAGCAACAATGTGTTTCTGAGGAAATGCGCAGATGGCTGATGACGTGTGGTGATCAGCGTTGCCATAAGTGCAGATTTGTCTGCACTTTGTAGATTTTCAACCCTGCTGCATATTTTTAAAAACCAGAAATCTGCGCTTCAGATTTTGTCTGCATCCGCAATAATATATTTTGTTCTTTTTAACAAATTTTAAATTTTGTTGCACACTTGATTTCGCTGTATGCTGTCATTTTCGTATTCAGCTTGTTACATAAAAAAAAAAATATGAAGGAAGATTTTTCTATAGAAATCTGCATTGCATTTTTTTTTTTTTTTTGTCATAATTGCAGATTTGTAAAAACATTTTTATGGCAACATTGGTTGTGATGGACGTATGGTGGAGGTGGTGCATATAGAAATTGAGTTCATGGTTTTTGTTTTAATGGTTGTTATAGTATCTACGTTGATACCTACAGTAAAGAATTGAAGAATTCAAGAAGTAAAGACGATATATGTAGGTGAATTATGTTGTTTGATTTACGTATTGTTGATGTAGATACAAATTTCTGTTCAGGCTTTTGTTTTAGTGGTTGTTTTGATATTACTTACGTTACGTTGTACCTACAGTAAGGATTAAGGAAGTGAAACTTTAGTACTTATACTTATACTGTTAATTTTAATTTTCTTAAATTGATGTTATAGGTAAATAGATTTTTTTGATTTATTGTTTCACATTGACAATGTTCACCGCTTTGTTTTAGCTAGAGTGTTGATTTTAAACAATAATGCCTTTGAGAAAACGGTCAAATCTTTGTTCTTGGAAATTATACAGTCTCACGCCGCGTACGAAGTTGCGGGCACAGCTAGTTTTTGTATGAAATGTTTTGGACACGCATAAATCTGCCAATTAATAGGACAGTTTATGCATGGCTAGGTAATTACCTTAGGTATTTTAACCTAGATAGAAATAAGTGTTATCCATCTAAGGACATACGTAACTCTGCTTAAACCTAAGGTGACCTCTTACCTCCTGTTGTCTCAATAGAGGCAATTTCGCCTAAATGCTCATTACCATTCATCAACCACCTTCAGTTAAAGGCATACAATTTGTTACTTATTGGTTATCAGGCGCAGTGGCTTATTGGTTAGTGTGTTGGACTACTAAGCGAGGGGTCGAGGTTCGAATCCCGCAAAAACCCAAATTCCAACTTATGGTTTTTTCCACTGCGCCAACTCTCGCGATCGTCTGACAAACATCCGAGAGTGAAAGAGCTCAATTAGTTCCAAAAATGAAAAACTCACACAAAACGAAGGGTTGTGAGAAGCTAGGCCAAGGTCCCTCCGGACCTATTGCGCCAACTGTTTTTTTTATTTAATTTATTGGCCAAATTCAGCCTAGGCTTAAGGTAAAACTCCTTAGAGGTCCTGGCATACCTTTACCAAAAACTAGGTTAATTTTACACAGGTTTAAAAAAGCTCGGTTACATAAGGAATATAAGGTTAGTTATCTTAGAACTTACCAAGTTCAACATGGCTTTAGGACTAAGTTGACTTATACCGCGATTTAGGCTAAATTTACACAGGCTTTTCTCTGGGTGATTGTTCCTGGAGTAGCATACATTTCCTCGGTACAACGCTTCTCGTGCGTAAACATTCATACGCTTTTTGTGTCTGATTTTGTTGTTCCGCACCAAGTGGTGACTGGTGATTGTCGACTGAAACCCACCACATCAGTCGCAGCCCGCAGTTTATATATGATGTCTTTCTGAAAGTTTTGCCACTTGTCTTGTTCCCTAGATGCTGCTGTGTAGAGGCAAGCGTTGCCAGACAGTTGAAATATTTCCCCCCAGACAAATCTGAAAAACCCCCAGATTTAGTTATTTTCTAAAAAAAAAAAACAACTTTTGAACAAAAAGTTGAACGCAGTTAAAAAAAAACCCCCAGATTTCCCAATAAACAATCAAAAAAACCCCTAGATCTGGGGGGAAAAACCCCCAAACTGGCAACGCTGAGAGGCATTGATTTACGCGATCGGCGAAGGTTCTGTCAGTCTCTTGTGGTTGCAACCCTTCGCCGTCATATTTTCTCACAGTGTTGGACATCCGCATATGTTCGTTGAAATATCCTCTCCCGATTTTGTATGTTTAGTTTGTTGTTGAATAGCGGTACCGTTGTGCGACTGAAGTTGCAGTTTGGCAATTTTTCTGAGAGCCACAATTTTTTCCTATCTTGAACCTTTTTTTAGTTAAAGCAGACGCTTCAAAAATGTTTCAGATGCTGTTATTTCAAAATAAAGATATTTAAGAAGAGACTAAATGTACAGAATGGCTTCAGAAATGACACTTTTTTCTCATTGGCCCTTTTTCGACTTTTCAGTATTCGCAGCGGTCACGTCGCTATGCATTCATTGGAAAAATAAAAAGGCGGGAAAGGAATTCCCCGAAAATGCAAAAAGTTGTACGATTAGGGTATGGGAAACTTCTCCAGTTTGGAATTCATTATATTCTTTATTTTTTCGCAGAACTTTCTGTGTGCGAAGCTGTCTTATACATATCACTTAATCCGGTCTATCTATTGGGAGGCCTCTTGTGCTATGTCAAAAAACCTTCATCAGCCGCCATTGTCCTCTAATACAGATAAACGTATACGCACAACTAAGGGTAGTAACTTAATGGAGGAGTGTATTCTTCGGCATATATCTGTATATCTTTCGACGCAAATTATGGCAAAGGCAGAATCCCATTTATTTAGCTCAGCGATGTTAAATTGAAAATAGAGTATTGAATTATAAATTTACGAGGAGGAATACATTCGAGGCCAAGGATAAATGAATTTCTTTGGCAAAACTAAATCTACTGGGTAACATAAATTTCTGAGTCTGAATAAACAGGAGTTATGTTGCAAGTTCTCCGTTCGGGATACCCCTCACTAGACACTATTTATGGGAATTTAATAAAGAAATATGTAGGCGAGAACTTTGCGGATAAGGATATATGATTAACAAGGAGTTGTTGTAGGTGTACCTGTTATTTTTGTTTTTTTTTTTTGTTTTTTGTAAATGCTCGCGATCTCCCTCTGCCTTTTCTACTGGATGCCATCTCATCGGGTATATAACTTGAAACTTTAGGTCTCCCGTTGTCTGACTGTGAGCACCTGAAGTGGAGGTATGTATGATGGCGATGAAACATAACACGCCGAAGTTGTCTTCTTATTTTCTTCGATTTTATTCTGTTATCCCTGCATTTTTTTTTTAAGGAACTACACACTCCCTCAAGCACATGCTCATATAATGAGCAAGCGGATGTTGTTCCGCAGAACTTCAAGTCAGAATAAGGGCCGAATCGGTAAAAGAAAGGGAGAAAAAAAGAAATGTTCCGTTTCCTGTTTCAGGATATTTTATATCAAATAAAGAGTTACTGTTCCGCGCTGAGATGAGCGGGAAATCGCTTAGTTGTGCTTGGAATGGATAATTCTCAAGCGGTGAACAATTCAGTTAGAGAAACTGAAAATTAGCTGAAGACAAAGAAAAACTCGAATACCGATTTAAAGAAAAAACTGACTTTATTCAATCGCAGTTGGCAAAAGAGTGATTATGGTACATCACTTAATTTATGATTTGCTGTTGCTGATGCTGATGGCTTATGTGTGCCACTCAGCTGTTTCTTGTAGGTCAATCACCCTGACCTATTTACTTCCCTCAGAAATAGTGAGCGATCTATGGCGGATTGCCGTAGTGTAGTTTCTGTGTGTATTGGTGTCTTTCAACAATGCCCACCTCTTCAGCTGGTGTGTTAGAGCGATGCAGTTGTTTTGATGGTGCATCTCGCTCATACCCCTATTCGGCCATCATGAAAATTTCTGCACAACTTTTTATGCACGACGACAGATGACAGCTTGACAGTTGTTTTGTTTTAGTTAACGTGCGGTGATTCTTCTTTTCTTCGAATTTGTGATTATTTTTTGTGATGTGTGCATTAAAGCTAGTTTCCCATAATGTTAAGCATTTATGTTGCTAAATTTTTCGACTACATTTGAGAAACTAGCTTCCTGCAAACGCACACCTCCCTTAGTGCGTGATTCTTTGTTGAGAAGCAACATGCTCCCGGCCCGGCCACGTGGAGTTCAAAGTGTCGGATCGCGGATGTGTCCCTTGCGTTTTTTCAGGATTTCGGAATTGTGACCTCTGGTGATGTGGCTGCGGTTTCACTTTGTGGCTTCATCCTCGTACTTGTGCATTGTTGATGTTTTGTGTCCCTTCGGTCGGGTTGTTTGCGAGTGTTGACCGAGAAAGATAGAAGTTTGCATTAGTTTTGGTTACATACATATAGATATAGGTATATATAAAAAAAATGTAAATAATATTTATCTGCTCCAGTTGTATATTAACAATTAACTTCAGTGGCAAGTCGGTTGATTCTTGCAGATTGGGATGAGATTTTTGTATGTGGATTCACTTAAGTCTATTTTTTTTTTTTTTTTTGACGTTTATTTCATGTAATTCATTTCTGTACAGTTTGTTTTTTGTTTACAATGTCTTTAAGTTCGATTCTTTCGATGGATTAGTTACCGGCAATGGGGATAGTTTCGCGATCGGGCGTTTTAGGACTCCTTTCTCTGTCCTTATGGTCACCACGCGCGTTAGACCATCTGCACCGGGATGCAGTTCGATTACGCGCGCGAGTAACCACGACGACGGCGGCAGATTATTCTCCTTGACCAGGACTATGTCTCCGGTTTTGATGTTCGGCTGTTGCTGGAGCCATTTGGGCCTTTGTTGAAGTAGATGAAGGTAGGTTGTAGTCCATTGCTTCCAGAACTCTTGTGTTAGTCGTTGTATGTATCTCCATCTATCGAGATTGTTTATGTTTTTCTCCGTCAAATTTCTTTCAGGGAGTGTTATTAATGATGCTCCGATCAAAAAATGTCCTGGAGTAAGAACCGTCAGATCATTGGGATCGGATGTCATCGGACATAGTGGCCTTGAGTTAAGGCATGCCTCGATTTGTGCGAGCAGGGTTGCGTATTCTTCGAATGTTAGCCTAGCTGCACCGATTGTTCTTTTGAGGTGATGTTTGATGGATTTCACACCAGCCTCCCAAAGCCCTCCAAAATGTGGTGCCGCTGGTGGGTTGAAATGCCATTTGGTGTTTTGTGCTGCAAGGTTTGCAGATACTTCAGCAGACCACTCATTGGAGATGTGTTTGCTGTCCTTATTCAGGTCGGCGGTTGCTCCCTTAAAATTTGTGCCGCAATCACTGTACATGTTGGTACACAGTCCTCTTCGTGCCACAAATCTCCTGAATGCTGCTATAAAAGCTGCTGCAGTGAGGTCGCTCACTACTTCGATATGTATTGCTTTCGTTGATAAGCATATGAAGATAGCTATATATCCCTTGGTCATCCTATTACATCTGCCCTTCCACATCTTCATTTCTATCGGGCCCGCGAAGTCCACTCCTGTGTTCGTAAATGGCCTTGAAATCACGACTCGTTCTGCCGGAAGACTTCCCATCAGTTGTTGGTGCATTTTTGCGTTGTACCGATGACATCGGATGCACTTGTGGATGGTGGATTTGACCAGCCGCTTTAGATTTGTGATCCAATATTTGTTTCTGATATCTGCCATCATAATTTGCTGTCCACCATGAAGTGTGCGTTGATGCGCATTGCTGACGATCAGTCTGGCAAAATGATGTGAGTCCTTCAGAATAATGGGATGTTTCTGGCTGAAAGGGATTGTGGAGTTTGATAAGCGCCCTCCGACGCGTAAAAGTTCTTCAGAGTCGAGGAATGGATTCAGGCTGAGAATGTGGCTGCCTTTGCCAATATTCCTTTTCTCTCTTAATGATTTTATTTCTTCTGGGAAAAGTTCACTTTGAACGAGTCTGATGAGCTGCTTTTGGGATGCATCTAGTTCATCTGGTGTGATTGGGTTACTCTTTAAAGATCTTCTGTTTCCCTTGTCTTTGAGATATGCAAAGTATCTTCGCCATATGGCTGTACTTCGTACCAGCCGGCTCAAGTCGGAGTATCGTTGCACATAATCATTGTTGATGAGTGCGAATTGGCATACGACCTGTGCGAAGTTTGCATGTATTTTTGTTAAATTGTCCTTGTAGAACAATGAGTTTGTTTCTACTCCTTTATTTTCCTTTTTTTTTGTTTCCAGATCTGTCTCGCCTATAGTATGCTGTGGATATTGACTTACGTCAAAATTCTTGAGGAATTTTGGTCCATGCCACCACATGTAATTGTGGATGAGTTCCTGTGGTAACAATCCTCGTGAACCTATGTCTGCTGGGTTGTCTTTGGTGCCAACGTGTCGCCAGGTGTTGGTGTCTGTAAGCGTTTGAATTTCGCTAACTCGATTGGCTACAAACGTTGTGCGAATTGAAGGATTTCCCCTGATCCACGCCAGAGTTATCGTGGAGTCTGACCATGCAAATGTTTTGGCGTTTTCAAATTGCATTGCCCTCTTTACACGATGTAAAAGTTTGGCTAGTAACAATGCTGCGCATAACTCTAGCCGTGGTAGTGATACACACTTAATGGCTGTGGGAGCCACTCTCGTTTTTGCTGCCAACAGATGAATGTGTTCCCCCGTTCCATTCATAATGCGAGCGTATATCACTGCCGCATAAGCCCTTTCAGAAGCATCGCTGAAACCGTGAAGTTGTACCTCTGCTGAATTCGTGTATTCGATCCACCGAGGTATCTCGAGGCCGTGAAGAATAAATAAACCTCTCCTCAGCTCTAACCACTGATTTTCAATTTCTGGTGAAACTGGATCATCCCACGAATATTCCTTCAGCCACAGTTGCTGAAGAATCAATTTGGCTTTTATCACGCATGGTGCGATCCATCCTAGTGGATCGAACAGACGCGCAATATCTGCAAGTACGGATCTCTTTGTGTATTTTGAAACTTCAGGTAAATTGATATTAACTGAAAATGTATCTTTCGCTGGATGCCATTGAATTCCAAGTGTTTTAATGGCGTCTGGAGCTTCGAAATTCAGAGGTAGATTTATTTCCCTTTCGCTTTCAGGAACTTGTTCTAACACCATCGCAGAATTACTGGCCCATTTGCGCAGAGGGAACCCGGCTGATTTGAGAACCTTCACAATATCTGCTTGTAACTTCACAGCATCGATTTCATCGTTCGTACCGTAGATGAGATCGTCGACGTAAAATCCCTCAGTGAGTACTTTAGTAACGTAAGGGTACTCGTGTTCCACATCTGAAGCTAGTTGAAGTAAGGTACGCACTGCCAGATATGGCGCCGATGCTGTTCCAAATGTGACCGTGTTCAAAGCATATGTTTTTATTGGTTCGTTCTGTGTATCTCTCCATAAGATAAGTTGGTATGGAGTATCTTCCTTTGCCATCCATATTTGCCGATACATCATGCTTATGTCTGCCGCAAAAGCAACCTTAAACTTTCTCCATTTCGTGATGAGATCTATGATGTCGGGTTGCAATCTAGGTCCCACCATTAGGCAGTCGTTTAGCGACAAACCATTGGAGGTTTTGCATGAAGCATCAAATACTACACGCAACTTTGTGGTGCTGCTGGACTCCTTTAAGACCGCGTGATGAGGCAAGTAGTACTGTTCGCCTATTTCCATCGTTGATATTACCTCTTTCATCTGACCTAACGTGAAGTACTCTTGGACGCACTTCGTATACGCTTCCTGTAGTCTTTGGTTCGACAAGAGTTTTTTTTCTATTTGAAAGAATCTTGCCATGGCTGCATTCTTCGAGTTTCCCAGGATTGGGCGAATCCCATTTTTGAAGGGTAGTCTTACCTCGTATCTCCCATCTTCCTTTCGTTGCACTGTTTCAGCGTAATGTAGTTGACATTTTTGCTCCTCCGGGGACAGTTTCCTGTCATCAAGGCTTTCTTCGATTTCCCAAAATTGCCTAAGTTGTGCATCTAGGGAGTTGAAGTTATTTTGAATAGTGAAACAAGTAACCTTTGGTGAAATCTGGGTTTGTCCTGTAAGGATCCATCCAAATTCTGTCCGTTGTGCTACAGGAGAACCCTTCTGTCCCTTCACTAGCCCTTCTAATATTATAGCAGAGTATACATCCGCACCTAATAGAAGATCAATCTTCCCGGGTATATTGTAGGCTGGATCCGCTAATGGTAGATTGGATAGGTGATCCCACTTTCCTTGCAGGGGATGAGTTGGTAGTGTTGCCGTCAACACAGGTAAAACAAATGCTGTGACATCGAGGGAGAAAGTTGGGTTCTTAAACGAGTGCAAGCTAAAAGTTACTTGATGTTTGGAGCTACCAGTTGGATTTTTTCCAAGACCTGTGACTCTAGCAGATACATTTTGTCGTTTGAGATTGAGAAGCTGCGTAGCGTTCTCCGTGATAAATGTGGCTTCTGAACCAGTATCTATAAAAGCCCTAAGTGTACACTGCTTACCATTCGATGCATACACCTTTACGAGTGCAGTCGCCATTAGTGTTTTTAAATGCATCTGATTGAAATGGGTCCTATATTGTTGCGAGGTGCTTGGTTGATCACTCGGCTCATTGAATGGGGCAGGTTGACTTAAGGGATTTTGCACATAATGAGATTGCGCATTGTATTGAGTTGTGCTTTGATTGTTAAACTGAGGCTGGGGGTATTGTTGGTGGTGCTGTGTCTCAAAGTGGAGCAAAGTGTGATGTTTGTAACCGCATTTTTGGCACCTATTGCTGCTATTGCAAGCGGAGGCGTGATGGTCATACCCTAAACAATTTCCACAAACACCATTTTTCTTTGTGACATCAGCTCTGGCCTTGACCCCTTGACGTCCATTTGTAAAAATCGTTTGCAATGTCTCATACCATGAGAAGCCTTGCAAAGTCGACATCGAAACTGTTTGGTTTGTTGCTGCGAGCTTAATTGACAGGCAGCGGAAGTGGTTTTACGAAACGAATTTGGCTGCATCGTTTGTTTCGACGGCCCATTCAGTTCAGAAATATTTTCTAGAGAACTAAAACGAGCCTCGATGAATGACATAAAAGTTTTCCATTCAGGAAGGTGCTTTGAAGTGCCCAGCCTTTCTTCCCAATCTCGTTGGGTCTGCTGTGGCAGTTTATTAAAAATAATATAAATGAGAATGGCGTCCCATTGTTCAATGGCAATTTCTAGGTTGCTAAGTGCATGAACGCATTCGATGCTGGTATCATGCAGCGATTTTAAACCTGCAGCGGATTCAGTGGTTAGTTTGCTCTGCTCTATTAACCTCCTCAGTTGAGTATTTACTAGTTTGCGCTTTTTCTGATACCTATCTGTGAGAATAGTCCAAGCGGAAGAAAAACTCTTGGATTCTATTGGAAGGTGCTGGATTAATCGAGCAGCTTCCCCACAGACAGACGTTTTCAGATACTGAAGTTTTTGAATCTCTGGTAATTCGGTGTTTTTTCGGATCAAACTATCAAATAAATTAAAGAATTCAGACCAATCTTCGAATTTTCCCGAAAACGGATTTATATGAATCCTTTGAAGTCGGATGTCAGAGCCAGCAGATCTCGTGTTGTTTAATCGAGACATATCTACTGAGACATCGTGCTCTTCCAAAAAACGGTCAAGCTCCTCATGCAGCTGTCCACTAAAGGTGAAATAAATTTTCTTGATCTTCGAGAAAATTTCATCTTGAATGTATTTTTCTTTATGTGGATCAGCAATATTTCCGATTATGTTCGAATGTTCTTTTTTCGCCCGTTTGAACATTTCATCGATGTCGGTTAAACGCCCGGTTAAATACCCCTTTAACTTTCGCGACACCTCATCACTTTTAAAATCTTCGAAATCCAGATTTATTTCGTTTAAAATGTCTTCTTGGATTTCAATAGATTTTACTAATTTGGACATTTTTCAAGTCTATCACAACACTTTTATTGAAATTAGTTGCAGATGCGATTGCTTTGATTTTTAGTTAATTTTATTGATTTATTGCAGTAAGTAATTCAAAAGATAAGAAATAAGGAAAAACTCCTACCTTTCTTCTGCCTTTGTTGCAGATGTAACCGCTATTCACCGGTTGATTCTTTGAGCAGTTGCTTTGTGAAGACCGCTTCGTATCGTTACCGGTAGTTTGAATCGTCACCGTTGGATCCGTTAAATGTTCTTCACCGTTGGTTTTTTCCGCTTCTTTCGTTGGGTACTGTGGCCGATAGACTGTCCGTCGGAGATCGGAAATGTATATTTACACTGGATCGATTATCCAGCTATACTTAGCCCACAGTACACTTTGAATTTCAAAAAAAAATTATTTGTTTTTAAAACTTTTAAAAACACACTGATGGACTTTCACAGAAATGTTTAAAAATGTTCCTTTTAATTAAAGGAGGCTTCGAAGGACCATGTTCCGCGCTGAGATGAGCGGGAAATCGCTTAGTTGTGCTTGGAATGGATAATTCTCAAGCGGTGAACAATTCAGTTAGAGAAACTGAAAATTAGCTGAAGACAAAGAAAAACTCGAATACCGATTTAAAGAAAAAACTGACTTTATTCAATCGCAGTTGGCAAAAGAGTGATTATGGTACATCACTTAATTTATGATTTGCTGTTGCTGATGCTGATGGCTTATGTGTGCCACTCAGCTGTTTCTTGTAGGTCAATCACCCTGACCTATTTACTTCCCTCAGAAATAGTGAGCGATCTATGGCGGATTGCCGTAGTGTAGTTTCTGTGTGTATTGGTGTCTTTCAACAATGCCCACCTCTTCAGCTGGTGTGTTAGAGCGATGCAGTTGTTTTGATGGTGCATCTCGCTCATACCCCTATTCGGCCATCATGAAAATTTCTGCACAACTTTTTATGCACGACGACAGATGACAGCTTGACAGTTGTTTTGTTTTAGTTAACGTGCGGTGATTCTTCTTTTCTTCGAATTTGTGATTATTTTTTGTGATGTGTGCATTAAAGCTAGTTTCCCATAATGTTAAGCATTTATGTTGCTAAATTTTTCGACTACATTTGAGAAACTAGCTTCCTGCAAACGCACACCTCCCTTAGTGCGTGATTCTTTGTTGAGAAGCAACAGTTACCGACTTCATTTGTGTGTGTTTTTTTTTCACCTTCTTCGGCATCGTATGTGTAGATATCCTGTTGTGTTAAGGGTGAACATTTTCAGCATCGTTTGGTCTTCTTCTTGGGATATTAAGGTGTGTCCTACTTCATTTTATTTTAATTTACTTTACGATACAACTCACTTAAGAAAGTTTACACTCTCTCTTTCTCTTAAACCATACTTCGTCGTCCTTATTTCCTCATTTTAGACGTTAAATTTCCTTTTGTTGCATGGTGCGTTTTTGCACAAGTAGTCGTTACCATCTTCGTCTTCTTGTTGTGTTGTTATTGTCGGCTCCTTGGGGGCATATGTGAAAAGTCATGTGATTTTATCGTTGGATAGTATGAGTCGGGTTTTTATATTCCTTGGTCCTGTGCTCAAAGATAAAAGTGGAAGTATCTAGGTATACTGTTTTCTATACATAGGTACCTACCTATGCATAGAGTCGAAAGTGTCTGCCTTGTGTTTATATTAAGTTATGGCGTGGGCATGTGTGGCAGATAGACACTTCTTCCAGACACCGCATGCGAGTGTGTAGTTAAAAAAAAAAAAAAACACCGTGCACACCTAAATACTCGTTTTGCTCTTAAGTAGAGTTTTATGTGAGGGAATTAAAATATATTTGAATTTTGTAAGTGGCGAGAAAGTTTCGCCCAAATGTGTGCTTTATAGGAAGCACCTACGATTGGGGGTTAAAAGTTGATGTAGTTAAAAATGAATGCAGTGGTAGGTTATTAGGAGGAAAGTAAATTAAATTGTGGGCAGCAACGTGGCAACGGGTGATAAGTCGTGAAAGAAAAGTCCAACCGAAGGACAGGAATATTTAAATATGTCTGACAGCCGAATGGCATGACCTATGGCTACTTACATATCGCTTAGTGCCATTATTCTCTTTGCATCACGGGCTTACCATTTATATCCTCACCGCGACTTACGAAGATCGGTCAATATACGAATCCACCAAGCACGATCCATTCCCGAGTTATGAGTGAACATACATACGTCAGTCTTTTTTACATAACCCGGTTTTCCCGTGCTTTCCATATTAAATTCCGCCCAGATTTCGCAAAGCTCCAAATTTTCAAATGTCCAATAATAATTTCAATTATACAACTCTAGATATAGCGTTTAAATTGTCTGTTTTTGATGTGTAAACATCTAAGCGCGCGTTATTGGAATTTGGTGAGTAATTCCACACATTTAACTTGCGGGGACAGAAAATGCGTCACTGTGTTTTATCATTGCATACGTTTTTATCATTGCATACATTTATGAGCTGGGGCATAATAATTTCAGCTTTTTGTTGATGTGAAATAAAGCATGTTTTTCATATATGATGGTCTCACATTTCTTCCCTGTGACAGATATCTCGAGGAAATTCGGTGCCAAATCTTTCGTGAATTACCAGGCACGCACAAATCACAGCTGGACAACAACTAACAAAAATGTCGTTGACCAGCGCCTCTACAATATGCAATGCAAGCCGAATGAAATTCCAATGACACTTTAATTTACTGTGTAACAGTTGATGTCATTTAACTTGCGGGGATGGAAATGCCAACGGGTATTTGTTATTTCATAATATATCAAGGATACGGTTATTACAATTCCCTCTTTTCTCAATGACGTGTATCAAGCCACACACATACCGCACGCACGGTGTTTACACATACACATATTTCGGGACTGTTTTTTTTTTTTTTTATATATACGTCTCCCGGGAAAGGCGAACCTATAATGCTTCAACAGCGCCCCGAGATGCCTGCAGTTGTATGTCTGCTTTGCACTTAAATTGCTGCAAATTGTAGCCTTCTGGAAATATATCGCCAGGAAGCGAGTTCCAAATTTTGCTTGTCCTGTAACAGAAGGAGCTTTGGAAACCTCGCGGTTGTTGATTAGCAGCCTGTCTTGTTGTTCGATCTGAGTGTAGGGTCTCCAATGAGTCGAACTGCTCGTCTCTGTATGCTATCAAGCAGGTTAAGTGAATGTTTTGGGGCCGAGCTCCATAGATGGGAACAATATTCCAAGCCTGGTCTAACCTGTGCTTTGTAGAGAAGGAGAAGTTGCTTGGGGCTAAAGTACCTCTTTGCTCTAAATAGGTAGCTCAACTTTGCGGACGCCGATTTTCCGATATAGGATACGTGGTTCTGCCATGTGATTCCTGAATTGACTGTGACTCCTAGAAGGTGCATTGAGTCCTTGTGATGGATTGGATGGTCATCCATTTGGATCTGAGGAACTGTTGATGCATTTTTTTCTAGAAAATGTTATGAGCTGTGGCTTGTTTGCATTAAATAAAACCAAGTTGTCCTTTCCCCACTTCAAGATTTTATCCAGATCATCATTTAGAGAATTAATTTGTTCACATCTCTGATTGTGTGATGTAGCCGTATTCGCAGCAGTGGCGATTCCTCTCAGTTAGCTAGTTTAGCGGCGCTAAACCAAGAAAATATGCCAAGAAAATAAATTCTTTGAAATACATTTTATACGCAAAATACAACATATGACGAAGTTAAAATTATTATGAAGATTAATAATTGCAACAAACAATGGAATACTAAAAAATAAAACTATCTACATTATTTCCAAATCATATTTTCCTACCCAAACACACAACACATTCTCCCATACAAAAATGTTCTCTTAAAATTTTCTTTAGCGTTAAAATTTGCGATACCAACAGTGTTGCCGCAAGCTTTTTTAAAAGTGTAACAATTTTGTTCAAAAAGTGTAACAAATGGATAAAAAATGTAACAAACTGGAAAAAAAATTGTAGGTATCTTCTATCACATAAAAAAAAAAAAAAAAATTTTTTTGACCTGCCTGTCCATTTTGTGTTTAACAAATAAAAAAAAAAAAAAAAAAAAAAAAAAGAAACAAAATTAATGTCCATCGAAGTAGATTTCAATTTCTAATTCATAAACTTTATTTACCACAAGATAAATAGACAGAAAAATATGGTTGTTTTTTCTCGTTCCCTCCCATTCCCATTCCCACTCGCAGTTTAATGTTTTGCACAACTTTTTCTCTGTGTAAACAAACAAATACAACGCGTGCATTGCGACTTCTCCGCATCGCACCAATTTTATTCCAATAGTAAAAAACCGAAAAAGCTATTTTATACAATACAAAATTATTGTTAGTGGAACCCGCATGAACGCACTATCGTACTGTAATTGGACACACACGTATTCATCGCAAACAATTGCAGTGCGTAGGGGAATCGCATCGCACGCAAAAAAAGTGCCCGTGCTTACGCTGGACACAGCGTGACAGTAATTGGTAGAAGTTTGCTCGAAAGAAAAAAGTGCTGCCAGTTTAACTTTCAATATTTTTAATGAGAAAAACAAAAAAGGAGGTTAATGGAAAAAAATGTAACAAAGCGAAAAAGAAAGTAACATTGTAACAAAATTGTAAAATAATTAAAAAGTGTAACACTTTTGTTACACTTGTAACATTGTGGCAACGCTGGATACCAACCATATTCCCTGCATGCACACACACAGTGCACACGCACAATCCAAAACTCCCTTAAAAAATGTCTCCCGCTTGTAGGATTTTAGCGCAAGAAATTGCGCTACCAAATTTCATATAATCTATATGAGGGTGTTTGACTACCAGTCGAAGCAAAGCCCAGTTAAATAAGCAGAAGGGATAGCGCAAACATTTGCGATAAACCGAAAGTGGATTGTATTGTATTGTAATGTGTATTGTGTAAGCAAGCACATTGTTTGCGTTCTCTTTTCTTCTTTTTTTTTTTTGTACTTTCGTATGTTTCTCTTTCTAGGGAAATTTCAGTAACCTAAGAATCTTAAAAGTTAAGTGCGAAATTTTGTAATTTATTATTTTATACCTATTTGCGTGGATTATAAATGTGAGTAAATAATATTTTTGTGGTGCTTTCTTGTTTTGTTTTGTTTTTTTTTTTGGTAAAATTGAGATGGAAGTAATGCAAAGGGAGAAGAGTAATTTTATATAGATCATAGTGAAATATTCATAACTTTGTTTTGTGCAAAAAGTTCCCAACGGCTAATGTGACAGTTATTGTAAGATAGACATTAGTTTTGTTTCCTTCCATAGGTACAAAATTTTGTCGATAAATAAGGGAAAATTACTTTCTCATATGTCAAAGCAAATGCTATGTTTTTATTTGTTTGTTTTATATTATTTGAATAGGAACATGTACCTAATTATTAAGATAAATAATAGGTTAGACATAAAATGCAATCTGCAACAATAACTGCTAAAACAAAATCCATAATTGAAGATCTACAAGGTGGGCCAAAAGATGTTATCCGATATTGTTTGGCTCTCATTTTTTTTTTTTTTTTTTTAATGAAAAACTTCGATTCTGTTTTGCTCGTGGATTTTCGGTGCCCCAGAAGCGATAGTTTTTCTTGTTCTCGTACCCGCTGAGGTGGAAATGAGCCTCATCGCTCATTATGATTTTGGTCGAAAAATCGAAAATTTCGAAATTATTCCGCGTTCTTGGGGATTGCATCGCATGGCTTGTTCACTTGTATTCTACATCTGTCTAGTCCACAAATGTCAAAACAGATTTGACAATGGCGGCCATTTGCAAAAATAAGACCATCTTCCAATAGGGTGATCTCTTTTGGTATTAGAGAAACCATTTGGAACGCGTTCGTCGATCGTGCCCAAAGCTATAAGGTTTAAAATCAACGCATAAGGACCGTAATAGAGAGTATAATAGAAACTTTAATGAAAACCAGTATTTCTTTTACGCTAACCATTAGCTGGAAAAACTGAAATATTTCTATTTACTGAACGGGAAACAATTTAGTAACTATCGCCAAAAAAACAATTTTCCTGAAGAATTAATTAAAAATGTAATTGAAAGCTACCCGAACATATTTGAATTCACTGAATTAAAGAACGAATTGACTGTTTTTTTTAGGAAAACACAGACGCTGTACAGCCAACAGGTACAAAAGGATATTTTGAAAAAAAAAAAAAAACTATTTATATATTTTTTTTTTAAACTTCCCCGGAACACGTAGCTAACCCATTGCTTAAGACAAGGAATCGCCACTGATTCGCAGGCCCACTGTTCGAGATGGAGGATATAAGAGTGCTGTCATCTGCAAAGCTGTAGATATTATTATTTGTCGATCCAAGCAAATCGTTGATGTGGAGAAGAAATAGAGTTGGAGAAAGAATAGATCCTTGGGGCACTCCTGCATTTATAGCAAACGAATTGGATGACACACCATCTACAACAACTTGGATCGATCTTCCCAGAAGAAAATTTTGCATCCATCCGCAGAGTTGTTGTGGTAATCCGTAAGACGCTAATTTGCCTAATAGGGCTCTATGCCAGACTCGGTCAAATGCCTTTGATATGTCCAAGGCTACGGCTCTGGATTCGCCGTGTTGTTCAATTGATTGTGTCCATAAGTGCGTTACGTAGCTTAGCAGGTCACCAGTTGAACAACGGCTCCGAAATCCGTATTGCCTGTCGCTTATTAATCGATGGCCTTCTAGATATTTGATTATTTCGACATTTATTGCCTTTTCCATTACTTTAGAGAGCATTGAAAGTAACGCTATTGGACGATAGTTTTGTGGCAGACATTTCTTCCCTTTCTTTGGAATAGGTTGAATGCGAGCGGTCTTCCAGCAAGAAGGAAACGTCTTCTGGGAGTACGACATGCTAAACAGCTTATAGAGTACAGGTGCAAGTTCTGGTGCACAGTTCTTGAGTACTATAGCCGGGATTCCATCGGGTTCCGTTGCCTTATTGCAATCTAGTTCTTTAAGGATGCGTTGAATTATTCGAGGCCGAAATTTCACTTCTGCCATCGATGATTGTATCCTCGGGATATGTGGCGGCTCTAGCAGAATCTAGGGTGGAATTCTTTGAAAACATGCTAGCGAAAAGATCTGCCTTTTCTTTAGGTGTTGTTGCTAGCGTGCCGTCTTCTTTTACTAGAGCTGGAAAAAAAGAGCAACTAAAGTTATTACTGATTGCCTTTGCCATGGACCAGAATGCGCGTGCACTTTGTTAGTGACTCTTTCGCTGTAAGTTGTCTTCGCCGATTCAATAATTAGGTTGCATCTATTTCGAAGAATTGTAAATTCAGATCTTTTTAGTTCTGAAGGGTTTGACCGCCATCCACGGAAAGCCTTGTTTTTCGCTGCGGTAGCTCGCTTGCATTCTTTGTTAAACCACGGTTTGTTTGAAGCTAATTTTTTGATGCAATGTGGAATACAGTCGCACCAATTTTTTTTTGAATGGGTTTTGCTACAACTCCTTTTTCATATCCTGCTTATCTTATACAAAGTGCCACCTTTCGAGTCCAAATTAGTCCAATCTATTCAAATGTAGCCAACCATACACAGCCACAAAATTTCATTGAAATCGGTTGAGCGGTTTCTCAGCGCCACCAATCGGATCCAAAATCGACCTATCTTTCAACCTGTTGCCAACTATTATATCATATATGTTATTTCGTTCCAATGGGCGGTTTTTGTGATTTCATTATTTGTACCTATTCAGTTGACGCAATAAGCAAAAAAAAAATGCATTTTTCCGTATGAAATACTTTGCAAGAGAGCCAGAGAAAAAATAACGGTGCTTTTTGAATTATTCTTTCTCATTTCTTTTAAAAACATCATAGACAAATAGTTAGCACTATCAAGTGATATATTCATGAACATTATGTGGAAATAATGAGCCACATAAATTTGAAAAAGTCGGAACGGAGTGTAAGTTTTAACTCGAAAACCGCGGAGTCAATTTTCATCATTATTTTTTTTTTGTTTTGTTCGTATTGAGGTATTTCAGGCAGACTTTTAAAAGATAAGATACTTTTAGACCCAATAGGTGGCACTGTTTTCGATCTCCGAAACCACTTAACCGATAACAATTATATTTTGTGGATGTATATGGTTGGTTCCCGTTTGAATAATAGGCTGCTTTTGTACCCGATAGGTTGAGCTGTTGGCGAATTCCGAAACCACTCAACAGATTTCAATAGAAATTTGTGGATTCGCCTATGTGGTTGGTTCCAGTTTGAAAGATAGGATAGCTTAGGACCCTATAGATCCGTGGAAACAGCGCTACATGAAGTAACGAAAACAATCGAGAAATCCCTAGGAAACAAGGAATTTACGTTGGCGGCCTTTCTGGACATAGAAGGTGCATTCAACAACCTGAATACAAGAACCATTATATCCTCACTTGAGGAATCAGGTTCATCACAGTTTCTGACAAACTGGGTTAAGACTATGCTTAACAGCAGAGTTATTAACAGCAGCCTAGGGGACTGTGCGATTAAGAAAAGTACTAATCGTGGAACACCACAAGGGGGAGTCCTATCTCCTCTACTGTGGAACATCTCGATTAACAAAATACTTACATCCCTTGTCAACAGAGGTATCAAGATAGTCGCCTACGCGAATGATATACCTAGTAATACTAATAACAGGAAAATACCTTTCCACCATTAGAGATATTATGGAATCTGCGTTATCAGAACTATCCAAATGGACGGAACACAACGGTCTTGCGGTTAATCCGGAAAAGACCGAACTCATTCTGTTCACCAGGAAATATAATGTACCAAAATGGGACCCACCGAAGCTTAAAGGTGTCCGACTTAATCTTTCGACCGAGGCCAAGTACCTGGGCGTGATATTCACCTCCAAACTTAACTGGAAACGGAATACTGAAGAAAGAATGAAGAAAGGACTTAATGCCTTTTATGCATGTAGGAAAACCTTTGGGAAAAACTGGGGCTTGCAACCGAACATTGTGCACTGGATGTACACCGCGATTGTGAGACCCATTCTTACCTACGGCTCAGTTGTTTGGTGGGAGGCGGTTAAAACCAAATCCCATCTTAAGAACCTGAACAAGGTGCAGAGAATTGCTTGCTTGGGAATAACAGGCGCTATTAAATCCACACAACAATTAGGTCTGGAAACACTATTGAACCTGCAACCCATTGAGCTATTCACTAAGCCAGATTAAGAGAGAACAAAACTTGGAAGCCTGGTTACTGCGGACACTCAAGTATACTTGAAATCTTCGATCGGAAGGGACTCATGTGTCATGTCACTCACCGATTACGAGAAACCCAGATATGACTTCGAGAAAAATTTTAGAATCACTATACCCAAAAGGCAGGACTGGAAATCACCCAGTACCATCATTAAAGGTATAGCCGTCTATACGGATGGTTCAAAAACAGAAAATGGAACAGGAGCCGGCATATTCTCAGAAAGGCTTGCTATTAGCCAGTCGTTCCGACTGACCGATCACTGCAGTGTCTTCCAAGCTGAGATATATGCGGTTAAAAAAGCAGCACAGACTATGCTATCGATGGGACTACCAGCAATGGAAATAACCATCTGTGTGGACAGTCAAGCAGCACTTAAAGCTATCGGCTCCAATCTTATCAATGCGAAATGTGTTACAGACTGCCTCGTGGCGCTCAGGGCTATACGTCATCAGTCAATTCTACTCTGCTGGGTTCCAGGACACGTTGGGGTGGAAGGGAACGAAAAAGCGGACGAATTGGCTAGATACGGCTCTGATATGAACCTTCAACTTGCGGACGGAGAGGTGCTACCGCCTTTCAACACTGCTAAGACTTTTATTGAAGGCGTCACCACACAACTGGCTAAGGAACAATGGAGCAACACCATCGGTTGCGTCATAACCCCAAGTCTGTGGCCTGTGGTTGACACCAAAAGATCAAAGCTCCTAATCTCCCTTAATAGAAGCCAAATCCGGATGCTCGTCGGGGTTTTAACCGGACACTGCATCATAGGAAACATGGCTAAAAGGCTAGGTTAGGTTAGGTTGAAATGGCTGTCGGCTAACTGGTTAGGTTAGTCGACACACTTAGACCATTATAAGGTCCCTTGTGATACCACGTGAATCTATAATTCATTCCTCCTACTCGTTGAACCAATCGGAGCTTCTAATGAAGCGTAGTAGATTTCGGATGTCTATGTTTTTTAGATCGTTCAGATCACTAAGGTAGAAAGCTCCAAAGTGGAGTTTTCGTCTCTGTGAGAGAGCCGGACAAGTACAGAGAAGATGGAGAACAGTCTCCTCCTCCTCCTCGTCAAAACAGCTTCTGCAAAAATCGTTAGAGAATACGCCAAGCCTTTTTGCATGCCTGCCGATAAGACAGTGTCCCGTGATGACACCTATTGTAGCACTAATATGCTTCCTATCGAGGGAGATCAGATGCCTGGAACGCTTTAGATCCAACTTTGGCCAGATCTGCTTTGTCACTAGACAAGTCGAGCCGGTTGACCACCTAAGATTTGTTCTTTCGATAGCGTCCAGCTTTATTTTGAGTTTGCAAGTAGCGAGTGGAATACCTAAGGAATCCTTAATTGGGAGCAGAGGTATCGTAGTTCCGTGTTTGGCGAGGTCATCAGCCCTGCAGTTACCTGGAATGTCCCTATGCCCCGGCACCCAACAAAGGTGAATGTTGAACCGCTCCGCCATCTCCATGAGAGACGAACGGCAGTCTTGGGCTGTTATGGAATTCGTGGAAACTGATTCCAGGCACTTGATAGCGGCTTGGCTATCAGAGAAGATACGGATATCTTTAGCAGATATCACGTTTTCCCTTAGCCAAGATAAGACCTCTTTTATCGCCATTATTTCCGCCTGAAAAACGCTACAGTGATCAGGAAGACGGAAGGAGAGACTAAGATTAAGTCTATTAGAGAAGACACCGCCACCAACACCGTCCACAGTTTTCGAACCATCTGTGTAGAAGTGGATCGATTCATCATCCACGGATGCTTCCTCCTCCCAGAATGATCTAGTAGGAATGGAGACCTGGAAGTTTTTATCAAATTGTAGTTCTGGTGTGGTGTAGTCGATGTTTACTGGAAGGAAGCTAAAAGGCTAGGACTTTTTGCAAATGACTTCTGCAGAAGCTGTAGAGACGAGGAGGAAATAGAGTCCGTGGAACACCTTCTATGCCACTGCCGAGCTTTACAAGAACGCCGCTCATCCTGTATGGGAGCTAGGTTCTTCGAAAGTTTGGACGACTTGGCGGGGGTACCTCTATCAGACATAAAACTATTCCTCAACAGATCGAAGTGGTTTTGTTAGCCACATGTCCTTGCATGTACAAACAGGGTACTCACAATGGGCCTTCATGGCTTCTGGGTGAAATTTGCATCGGTTGCAAAACTGCCCTCCCAACCTAACCTAGGACCCTATAGGTGATACTTTGCAAAAGATAAGCGGGATAGGAAAACGGGTTGTGGCACCTACCAATCAAAAAAAAAAAAAATTCAAACGACATTAGTCACAGCAACGCGGGGCTGGGTGTTCTAGTTGAATAAATAAATATTGACTATGAAGGGTTCGATTCCCGGAAAAGCACAAGTAAGATCTTGAGTTTTTTTCCACTGCGCCACCTCTCGCGAACGTCTAAAAAACATCCGAGAGTATAACTGTCATGGAGGAGTTTTTCAATTAGCCGTTTGGACTCGGCATAAAATTATAGATCCCTTACATTCGTCCTAAAAATGAAAATCTCACATAAAACGAATGGCTGTGAGAAGCCAGGGGCCGCAGAATCTGTGTAACATATGGCAATCGTTCGTGCGCACGAAAACGTTTGATCGTGTCGCCTTACAGAATCTGACCCCAGGCGTGTTGCGCCAAACAAATTTTTATCTACGTCGGAGCTCCACTGATGACCTTCTCGAATACATCAGTTTTTTTTTTCACACAAGAATCGCCTAACTTCGCCTGTACTAACATTTTTCGCAATTTATTGAGTTAGCTTCACATAAAAAATATTTCCATGCCTCATTTCCCATAGACCCATACTCCGTATGCCAGTTAAACGGCTGAAGAGTTTGAACTGGTTAACTTTGGATGATGTTCGTTTCATCACAGTATTCCGATCACTGGATTGAGAAGCACTCATGAAAACAACGGATTTATTCAAATTTATTACCCTGACATCTGAAGGTATATTTTAAACCAAATTCCCCAGCTCATTCGTATGCGACTTTTAATCCATCATTCGGATTTATACCACAGTAAAGCACATAACTTGGTATTCAATTCCCATAGTAACTTTATCGTTCAAAGTTCAAGCAAAGTTTCAAAATCCCCAGATAACAATTCTATCGCAAAATCAAACCCAAAGCATAAATCTACAAATTTCACGTTCTCAACGACATTAATCCGATTACGTTACTTAGGTAACATCAGACTACAACCCAGCAGTCAACCCACATTCTATATACAGACTTAAGATTGTTATTGGGACAAGGATAGCAATTGAAAACGCTGGATCCGTCCAGATGTTAGATTTTGCGGCAGACCGCTCAGACTATGCAACTGCTTACCGCAACCAATTAAATTCCCATTTTCCGAAGCAAAAACGCCAATCTTTCTCAACAAACTAAGACGAAAAAGCACAAAGCATGCAGTAAAAAAGATATACACTCCCATGCCAACACTCTATTAACACCATAATCATAATAAGGACGAAAGCAAAATATAAACAGCAGCCGAACCAAAACCACAATTCTCACTTCACTTTAAGCTCATTAGCAGATTTAGCTTGTACAACTGTATTATGCCCTATGTGTGTTTGTATGTAGTTGTAATACCCTTTCATATCCGTTTTGTACCCTGCCAAGTGTGTTGTCTTTTTCTCAAGGATCTGCCACCACTTCAAACTATGTATTGTACGAGTATACTACCCAGACCCACTGTGGGAGTGTACAAACACAAAGTCAGCATCTGGATTGTTGCTGATGGTCTACGTTAAGTTAAAGTGCCTTGCTTACGCTTTATTATTATATCTTTTCGGAATCATAACCGAATGTAAACCTCTGAACTCGGCTCTAGTGTATCGTTTCACATACACATAATCGTATATCCCGCAAGGCGTTTTTCTTTGAAAGAGATTTGGTTTACCAAAGGAAAACAAGCAGAGAAGAATAGAACCTACACTCGCTCTTGGTTAAATAAGCTGTGGCAACAAACCTCATGTCATTTGCAGTATAGAATGACGACGATGAGAGCCAAAATGTGGCTTCAGACTTCAGTTACGCAGTCAGTAAGTGAATTGTTTTTTCTTTGGTTTCTTGCAAACAAGCAAACAAGTCTCATAAAGGATATGGAGAGGTGAAGTGCTTGTGTTCTAATAAATAACAATCACAACGTATGAAAAGTCTAAGATGTGTCAGAGGGACTTAAATGACTTGCCATAGTCAGATTAAATGTATAAGAACTTTTTGCATAAATTCAAATTTGAGGCGGATATTAAAATTTGTACATCATCGGTGTGGACCGAGCTGTTTAAGGCGGCTGGAGATGGCGTCATGGGGAGCATTCATCAACTCTTCTCAAAAATTTGGTCCGACGAAAGTGTATGCCTGATCAACATCTTCTGTCCAGTTTCCAAGAAAGGAGACAGCCTTGAAACGCTCAAATTTTGGAGGTATGAGTTTCCTGAAAACACATGATCCTGTCTACTCTGCTGTGTGAACGCGTGAAATCACTTTGCCAAAGAACTGATAGGCCACTAACGGTGTAATTTTGTGTCCCCCACAACCAACCAAATATTTATTACTACGGCCGATCCTGGGAGACAATCGAAGTTCAGATCGATACCAACCAAAGTTTGTCCAAGGCCGCATTCGACAGCATTTATTGACAAAAGCTATATGAGGGCATGTCTAGTTTTGGCATTGCTCAAAATCTCTTCCGTCCGCGTATGACGACGACGGAGAAAGCTCTGTACTGCATAATGGATGGCATCGACCTCACTGAGATTAAAATAGAGCGATCCACAAAAGTGAATAAGTGAGAAAATAAATAAATAAATAGTTGGCGCAACAGGTGCGGAGGGACCCTAGGCCTAGCTTCTCACAACCATTCGTTTTGTGTGAGTTTTTTTTTTTTTTCATTTTTGGAACGAATGGAAGGGATCTACAATTTTATGCCGACTCCAAACGGCTAATTGAGAAGCTCATTCAAGACAGTTATACTCTCGGATGTTTGTCAGACGTTCGCGAGGGGTAGCACAGTGGAAAAAAAAAACCCTAAGTTGGAATTAAGGTTTTTGCGGGATTCAAACCTCGGACCCCTCGCTTAGTAGTCCAAAAAGTGACATTAGTGGGCTAACAAACTTTCTAACAGTGTTTGCGTCGTAGCTCAGGGAAATTAGTGGAAAGAAAAGAAAACAGACCGGCACAAAAATAATACGCGTCAGATTAAATAAAAACACAAGATAATTATAGTGGAAAAATGTTATAAAAAAACACTTATATTTATTCCGTCTCAGTAATATTTGCTCCTCTCACATTGGTTCCTGCTATCTGACTGACTTTCGTCATACAATCATTAGAACCTTCTCGGTTTTTCGTTAAGTTTTATATCCTCTCTCAATACATCGACCGCAGAGTTGCAATACTCATGCAGTTCGATACAGTGTTCTTACAGTTCTGCTTATATCTATTTTAAGAAAAGTTACAAGCTTAACGCAGCTTCCAATGTAGGCCCCGACCATCTAAATATGTCGAAAGCTTGTATTGCAAGCCTCTAAAGGGGTTACGACGCCTTACTGGCCTTGAGAAGAGGCTGTACAACTATATGTGTGTTTTGTTAAAGGTTTTTCATAAGCTGTTAGCTGTCGACTTATTTGCATTTTCATAAAATAAATATTTGGCGCAAAAGGTTCTAGGACCGTAGACCTAGCTGCTCACAACCATTTATTTTGTGTCCACTTTGGGACGAATGGAAGGGATCTACAATTTTTTTAATTGAGAAGCTCTTTTATGACAGTTTTATGTTTTAATGAAAGTCTTCCTTTTTTAATATTTTATTTTAAATTACCTAATTCAATTAGGGTTACAACTTACAATGTTAATGTATACATATATCTAGAGCTTTGGACAGGTTAAGGCAACGACCAAGAGGTTAAATAGACACGTGTGCGTTCGTTGAGATGAGTTGTAAGACATTCAAAACTGCTGTCATTGTGTCGCCGTTGGTAGCAGTGTCACTCGTCGGTTACAGGGTGTCTGTCTGTCTGTATCTGTAACAGACAGTTATCCTGCGTACGCTTGAAAGACGTACATGAAAGGCGGGGCAGTGGAAAAAGAGCCTTAAAATTGGAATTTTGTTTTTTTTTCGGGATTCGAAAACCCATCTCTTATTAGTCCAACACACTAACAACTAAGTCGACATTTACACGGCCTAAGAAAAAATAGAGCTTACTGCTATGATTCAGTAATTGGTGGGAGAAAAAGGTGCGGAAAACGTCCAGAAAAATATAGAACAGGACAAAGTTTTTCCATAAGTTTTGCAACTATGGAAAATTCTTATTCTGCCTATTTCGACTTTGGAATCCCCAAAATGGACTTGTTTCATAGTATATTCAACGGCTAACCTCAGAAGTATAGGAAGAGCACAATATGTAAAAAATAAGCTGGCTTCCAAATGCAAATGTGCAACTAACAAATTAGATGTATCAAAACAGCTGACCAGGTCGATGGTGACGCCGAATTCTCTATACCTTACAACTGCCTAAAAGTTTTTTCCAACCCTTTTGCTGCTTCTGAAAAGTCTCAATAAAAAGGGCCATTGAGAAAAAATGAGTCTTTTCTAAAGCCTTTCTACAAATTTACAATTTTCCCACAATAAACAACAACACTTTAATCATGTTCTGCTAGGCAACTAGCTATGCGGTACAGTTTAAAAGTTTTAATTTGGAAAGACATATGTACGAGCATTTGGAAAGTTTTCGAAGCCCTTTTCCAAATAAAAAAGGGAAAAAATAGCAAACATTTTGTGGGAGGCCCTCGAACAAAGTGTCAAATTGAAAATTTAGTTGCACAACGTTCACACTGATTGCAGTACCTTTTATCTCAATATTTGAGTCGTATTAGAATTTTACAAGCTTAATGAGGGTATTGCAGTCATTTCTGATTTGTTTAGACTTTTTTATTTGACTTTGTAAAGCTAAAAACTTAACTTTCTTAATTTAAAAGCCTTGAGTTATAACAGGCGTTAGTTTTATACATATTAGGAGTAAAGGATTTCAAACCTAAGGCGATAAGAGATGACTTTCCGTCACTTTTGAGGAAGCGCAACGATCAGTTAAAGCTCCGAAAATTTTTCCCTAACTTTCTCAGATCTCAGACGAGAACTTAGTTTATATGACGTAGTATTGTGACGAACCTTAAGGAGATAAAACTTTCATACCGTACCTATAAGGGCGAGAAGTAAGTGGCAAGTCCAGGGTTTGAGCTTTTCCCGGTTCATTTCTGGTGCATGTGTGGACTCTTTTACAACCTGTACTAATTCATCTACCTCAGTAAAGGTCTCTACATAAATTACATCGAGTTTTGTTTTTATCCATTACTAGGAGTAATGGAGTACAGTACGACCTCAATAAAAGCAACACCTTAAATTTTATCATTTTTGACTCAGTAGTTGCAACTCCTCAAAAAAAGTTGTCTCGACAAAAGCAACTATTGTTTCATGAACTCCTATTTCGTTCGCTATTATTTTAATACTTTTCTTTTCTTTTATTTTTGATATGTCTGGACAGTTATTTTATATCTATTTGTTATACTTTTTCTAGTTTTTCATCCAGGGCCTGCAATTCAAGCACTAAACATTCACCTTAAATATAGGCTGAAGAAAATGATGCATCACTGGTAACATTTGAGCTCTGCCAAACTTACTAGAGTCGGTGTGAAAAACAATTCTGCGTCAAAAAAGACACAATCAAAAATTTCTCAATTTTTGTTAAAAACTATACAAATTTTAGTTTTTCTATATTTAATATGAATTAAATTATTAGTTTTTGTCTGTTTACCTGTTACTGGACGTTTTTTTGTACTGTTCTGAGGTTCTCATTTTTGGCACCTACAACTTTTTGACTATCCTTTTGTAACGCAAATTTATAATTAAATAAAAGAATAAAGTATTAACAAAAGTAAGATTGTTCTATTTTATTGAATTTAAACACGTGTACAAAAATGAACTGCTCGCCGTCGCTGTCAGAAAGAAGAAGGCGAGCAAGACTGGAAAAGGCCAATGTGTCAGCTGTAAGCGATGGTTTACCAAAATGGATGGTCGTGTAGTAAACGAAGTGGATGGGTGTTGTGTCGTGGCTTCGTTCGATGAGAGCGTTCAGAGCCGCGTCGCCACACTTTAATACAACAAACTCAATAAAGGCAACTGTCCAAATCTCAATTAGTTGCTTTTATTCAGGTCGGGGATTAAGGTATACGGATTACGGAAGCTGAACGGCTCTCAAACTTGTAAATTTATCTCACAGCTGCTAGTTTGGAAGGTCTGTTGGTTTGACGGAAGTGCTGGGCAACGGAAAAAAATTCTGTATCACAACAGCAGATGGCTAAGTATAGGGGTTTTTTTATTGTGCCCGCATGATTCATTTAGAATTTAGATCATTGATTTTCATGGTTTACAACAACAATTGGATCTCGGATTATTGTTGCAGATGGAACATTTCTGCCGAAGTCAAGTCAATCGGTTAAGTAATGAGCACAAGGCTTCCAAAAAGTGAATAGTAAGATAATGTAACCGCATTGCAATTTTTGTGGCGTCAGTAAGTTAATCGCGTTTCGTCTTTTCATTTCAGCTCTTTAACCTACGTTCCAACTATAAGAAAGATCGCTGTTCAGCCTTTAAATTCAATAAAGGCCAGCTCATAGTAACCGCCCCAGCCCCATATCGCTCATATCACTACTGCGGTGCAACATTTAATAGCAGCTCATCGCAAAGCTACAAAATACTCACTTTCATCATAATTGGAAAAAAAAAGTCGTACTCCTACCTATTACTCTCGCAAAATGAGTAGCAAATTCCGAAATTAATTAGCCTGAAAAACTCAAAGTGTATTATATCGGTGGAGAGATAATTAAAAGCCGGACCTTCAACCCCAGTATGTGCGACGCGTATGCAGTATGCTAATTATCCTTATTTTTTTGTTTGTCCAAAATCCACCACCCGGTTTCCCCCCGTTGACCAGTTCTTTATGTCGCAAACATATTTGATCCTTTTCGTTTCTGTGACCGTACAAAATGCGGTCCAATGTCCGCCCCCCAGCCGGCCGTATGAATCCCTTTGCAAATTCATTGCAGCCCCTCCTGAGGACGACACTGGCGGACTTTTTTGATGGAACAGTTGACAAGAATTTAATTTCGTTTCAACAGTTTTAATGCGACTGACTGAGCGTTGGTCTCTGGTAGCTGATAGCCGTTGCCCGTTGCCGGTTGCCATCGTCATCGTCATCGTGAATCGTGTGTGCCTGTCGGGGCAGTGTGGGTTAAGTCAAAAAGGAACTCTCTGTTGCTGTTTGATTTTTTTTTTTGTCTCTGCGCATCTTTTTTCTGTTGCATTTTTGGTTTTCATCATTTTCCAGTTGTTGCTGGTGCTGCTGCTAGTGCCTGGTGCTCTTGCTGTTTATTTATGCACGTACACAAGGATAGTGAGTGCATTTCGTGTGGGTGGTAGTGTGATGACTGCTGAATGACTATTTTAATTAGTTACCACAGGACATTCGTTTGAACTCTGGTTGCATTGCTATGGCGTCGGATATCAGCGACAAGAAGAACGAGTGGGTGGCGGATATATCCAATTCATCCTGCAACATAGAGGGCGCTGTGTTATCTATTGTGTGCTTGGTGTACGGCTTGAGTTCAGAGTCAGACCAATGCGGCTGCCGGCCGGCGGCGGCCCCCTTCCTCGCGTATATCTCTGTAATTATATTGGATTCAGCTTATGCTTGATTGATGTTCCGGGAAATCATATTGATTGACGCTTTTCATTGAGTTTCCATTGGCAGTAATGCAAAACAAAAAACAAAAAACTCGTGCAATCTCGGTTGTGACGTGAGGACTCAAATAGATATAGCGAATGCGTATGCAAAACCAAACCAGAAAGCGGCCGATAATTATGATGTGATAAACTGATTAGACGGATAGTGGCAAGGCTGGTCGGGGGTTGGAAAAACACATACAAATAGGACATTCATCTGATACCGCGTTGGGAATAATTTCTATCTGTATAGGCGTGGATATAATTTGCGTTATGCAAATGCATATGGCGGCATTTGCACGTCCTTTTCGGTAATGAGCGGGGTTTCGGCATTCACGTTGACGTTGGGCGTGTGGTCTGCACAATATTAATAATATGTAACACGAGCCAATTCAGTCTATTGTTTCATTCTAATAAGCATATATGGGTATGTTTGCATCGGGTTTACATTGGTTGACGGTTACGCAGTGCATTGGTGGTGGCGGTGGCGCGATACCATGGCTAACCACACATTTCATCAAAATCGTATTACACAATTTGTGGAGGTGGTGTCAGATGGACTTTAATCACAAAATGTTTACCAATTAGGTAATGTACCTGGTGTGGTATAAAAAAAAGGGATTTGCCGCAAAATTTGCATTTGTTTGACCGTTTTTCTTTTTTTTTTTTTTCGCAAACACATTTTATAACCATGTGCTTTGAAAAAAAAAAAATGGTCAAACAAATGCAAATTTTGCGGCAAATCCCTTTTTTGAATAATGTTTGCTGAAGGGCTTAATATGGAAATGCAGTTGCCTTATGCAACTAATGACGAGAGGTGCGCCGATCTTTGTGTTATAATTATTGCAACTTGGAATCGTGTTGACTAGTGGTAGGTCCTGGCTACTGATGCGGGGGATTGTTATTCTTTTTAAATTTCGAACTATAAATCTCTCGAAAAAAAATTCTAGTATTGAAACTATCTGCGCGCCACGCTCATTCGGGAAGATACCCTTACTGGCCAGTTGCAAAAAGTGGTTGATATGAACCCTATTTGTAATTCGCAGGTCGCAGCCTACTCTTTACTATAGACTAATACAGCAGGGGGGATTTCCCTGATCAATCTCATCGATTAAAAAAATAAAAATAAAAAAAAAAATAGTTGGCGCAACAGGTCCGGAGGGACCCTAGGCCTAGCTTCTCGCAACCATTAGTTTTTGTGTGAGTTTTTTTCTTTTTGGAACGAATGGAAGGGATCTACAATTTTATGCCGACTCCGAACGGCTAATTGAGAAGCTCTTTCAAGACATTCATTTTCTCGGATGTTTGTCAGACGTTCGCGAGAGGTAGCAAAGTGGAAAAAATCGAAAAGTTGGAGTTTGGGTTTTTGAGGGATTCGAACTTGAGACCCCTCGCTTATTAATAGTTCAACACACTAACACTAAGCCACTGCGACTACATCCTATAATCTAATCTCGATAATTTTTAATGCAACTGTGAAAACCGGAATCAATTTCGTGCAGTACTTTTTTAATTTATTCGGAACAAACACCTTACAGCCGGAATAAACGTTACGGTTTTATTATATAAAGGATAGTAAAATAATGAGAGAAAAACAAAAAATCTTTCTGAAAACAAGTAATTGGAAGGCAGGAAATAGGGGTTCTGTATGGAGTACATTTTGGCCGTCAATTGTTTTGAAAGAATTTGATTTGCAAAAGCGTTTTAGTCGCGTTTTTCTACTTGTTACTCTGTCTTTTTCACACAGACTGCGGACAGATGTCGCTGAGTTTCTTGATAGTGCATGTATCGGGTTTTTCAATAAGAGCGCTACAAACGTTTTTTTTTTACATAAAATAAAAACGGTTTTGGATATCAATAAAATTCTTTATTCCTGTGAAAGTACGTTCTTTTGCATGGCCACCACGGGCACGCTTGCAAAAGTCCAGACGCTGAACCCAATTTTCGACGGTTTCAAGCATAAATCGGCCGATACTGCTGCAATTTCACGTTCGATATTCGTACAAAGTTCATCATTCCCATTCACAGTAACGTGCCGGTCTTGATCATCACGGAAGAATTACGGCCCAATGACGCCGCCGGCCCATAAACCACACCAAACCGTAATTTTTTCGGGATGCAATGATGACTCATAGAGTACGTGTGGATTGCTGCCTGACCAATACCGCATATTTTGTTTGTTGACGAAGCCATTCAGCAAGAAATGAGCCTAATCGCTGAAGATGATTTTTCGATGAAAATCCGAATCATTTTCAAGTTGTTGCTCAGCCCAATTCACGGCTTCAGTTCTTGCGTCAATTTAGTCTTGTAAGGATGTAGGCCAATATGTTTTCGCAAAATTCGCCACAAAGACGTCACAGAGATGACCACCGCTTGAGAACGACGTGTGAGAGACACATTTGGGCTTTCTTCAACTGAAGCCTCAGCGGCAGCAATATTCTCGACACTACGGGCACTTCTTTGTCTCACTGGCACGGGAACATTTTGTACTGTGCATGTGGATTCAAATTTTTCCACTAGACGCTCAATTGTTGATCTGCTAGGACGATGATGACGACCATAAATTGTACGTAGCGCTCTTAACGTCGAGGCCACTGACTCCGAATTTCGGTAGTAAATTTTAATAATTTCGACTTGTTGTTGCCTCGTATATCTTTCCGTCATGAAAAGGCAAACCTTACTGAAGAGAAATGTCAAAAGAGCGGCAAATGTCAATGTCGCTCTACATTTGTAGCGTCCCTGTTGAGAAATCCTTCATTTACATAGTTCTATCCTAGTTTGCATCCATTACAGACAATTATTTTGCTCTCTAATCCCAAATTAGCCATCTCCATAAAAGTACTTCGTAGAGCTCTTATCCAATGAGCTCTATCTACAGTCTTGAATCACGACCAGTGTAATCATATTGCGGAAAGTCTTCCATTTTGTATGGGAATTTCGATAAAGAGAAAAACCAACAAAATCTTTGCGGAATCTGGCAAAACAAAATGCAAGCTATAATCTACATTTGACCATGATTATCAACTCACTGAATGTCTATAAAAAGGATCTCTTGTAAGTCGTTTTCTATCGAAATTTTTTATTAGCTTACAAAAAGTAATGAAAGTTATGTTAACAACCTTGCTTTTACAACGTCGTACCTGTTGTGGCAACTTATTCAATTGACAGATAGAATACACATTTGACAGTTTTCACAAATTGAGAGTATCTAAGCTCTTTTATTGGTTATTTGCATATTAATAGAATGAAAGCAATTGCCATGGTCGTAGCTTGAAATTTAAGGGCGAACAAAGGCACAAAAACCCATCCATATATTAAGTCAAGGAAATTGATTTCAAAAATGCAGAATTCCTTATGTATATCTATATTCGTAATGGACTACTAAGCGATGCCTTGGTGGTAGGTAAGTCTGTAAAAAAAATTATACGAATATCCAAAGCTTCGTAAGCACTTTTTGCTGTCTTGCAAAAACACAGCACTGTCGCCAGTTGGTTGTCAAATAAATACATTCAGTTTCAGCTTTAAAATCAAAACAAGTAGCAGAAAAAAAAAATGGGCGCACCTTCAGAGCAGCGTTGCCGTTTGGCTCCCTTTAAGGCCTCAGGAGTTAGGACCCTTCCCCCCTCTTTTAGAAAAATGATCAAAATGCCTCCTTTTTCATCTGAAAACTTATACAAAGAAGTGCTTCGTAGTGGAAACAAATTGCTTTTTTTTTATATATATATAGGTATATACATAAGTCCCTTTGCTGCTTTTTCTTTTATTTTATTTTTCGCTATATTAGTTTTCTATTCGGAGGTCCTTTTTTTTTGGCTCGGGCTCATTTTCAGTCCCTTTTTTGAAATTTCTTAGCGGCAACGCTGCTTCAGAGAATTTTCTCAAAGCTGTCACTTCTCCGGCCCCAATTGTCATTAATGGTCTGGGTATCTACATCATTACAGTTGGATACGGCAGTTTGGCAGGTTCACAATTCACATCTATACAATTCCGTCTTTTACCTCGAAAAGTATCTGAAAAAAAAGAGGAAAGAAAAAATACCGCCAATTGACAATATAAAATTTAAAATTCAGAGCCTTGTAACCGCCTCCAGCTGCTGGATACCCCACCCTAATGATTCCCTTCGACGATATAGGTACGCCGCCTTTTGCCTGGCTCTTGTTCTACTCCTGAAGTCCTGATGCGGGTGTTTTTCTCTCATATTACATCCCACTCTCGTTTTCGACTGAGTTTCGGTCTTTTGTTTTCTCCTGTCCTTCCGTTTCATTCAACACGACAGAATAATAAAAGATGATGCTATCCTGATCACATCCTTCCACCCACCGTCATAGCATTGATCGAAAAAAAAAATTACAATAAGATTCGCTGAATTTCGCAAAAGGTAATTTCTGATTACTACAATCATTGCGATTGGCAATTCAAGGATAAAGCCAAGGATGTACCATCACCAGTCGAATTAAGTAGAAGGAATCAAATTGAACTGAAATACATGCGGATACCGAATCACAGCAAACGCGTACACCGGGATCGGTTCGATATGAGTACGACTATTCATCCATGAATGCTTCTTTATTATTATTTCTTCCTGTCGGTTGGCTGTGGTTCGTCCTCGTTTTTCGTTTTGCTCAAATAAAGGGATATAAAATGTACAAGTCCTCCGCCCCCCCCCCCACGCAGCAACGGACCCATTTCGCCCTGCGGCAAAGTTAAGTCAATAAAATCGAATAATGCGGTTCGATTTTTCATCCCCATCCCCACACCGATGGATAAACCGGTTTACTTCTTTTTCCTGTAACTGTAATGATTTCTACTGGCATCCCTTTTCAACAATTATCGTTTGATAAAGATGAATTCACTCGAGTCTCTCGGTGAGTGATAGATAAATACTATCCCACGACACACAAACAGGTATAGCGGTATACTGTTTGTGCTACCCTCAGCCCGGCGAGGAGAAAATTTGATTTAATTTGTCTTGCAGTATATCCGTTGTGAGGACTCGGCTTTAGAGACAAAGCAGAAAGCACCTTTTGTTCTGGTTGGTATTGGTACTGGTGGTATTGGTATTATGGCTTGCGGCCTTTTTTCCGGTAACAAATTCGATTGTTTAAAAAATGCGAAGCAGCCGTCATCATGCCTCATGCATGCTGTGCAGCAGCCTTTAAGTGGCTGACATGTATAGATGTACTCAGTACTCACTCATAGGAGCCGCCTCGCCGCCATAGACGGTTGAATGGAAATGGATAGATGGATAGACAGACGAATGGCTGATAAGTACACCTCAGTCCTCAATGGCAGTCACTTATTTGATTTTGATTTGCTTTGTGCAAGGGTGGGTTTTACTTTCAGGTTTTAGCTCTGCCGAGGAGGACTTTCGAAAGCGGTTTCTTTGGCGCGTTCGTTTCCTTTGCGCGCTACTCTTTCATTTTTGTGTGCTTTAAAGTGGATTTATTCTTTGTGGGTGCCAAATCGAATTTTATTCCTCATAATCGAATTGGAAGATACGTCCATCAGGTTGAATGAAAAGCGCAGATAGATGGCAAATTGGGTGCTGTCAGTCTATTTTTGTAATTCAATAGAGTTGCGCGATGGGGTGTGTGAGCGGGGTATACGAGTATTATGGTGGAGAGAGTCAGCTCAGAAAGCCCAAAATGTCTATCACAATTCGGTGAGGGGATAATGATGGATTTCGGTTTTTTTTTTTTTTTTTTCTATATCCTTTTGGCGGCATGCCGCATGCAGGATAGATTACTTGCGTTTGAATGTGTCAATCTGAATTTGTTGAAATGACATGCAAATCTTAGTGAGGGGGGTTAGGTATCTGGCTGGGGTTTGAAACCATCTGCATGCGTTTGGCAAATGAATCGGAAGTTGGGAGCAGGAAACGACAGTTGTTACCTATTGTAACGATCAGTTACAAAATCGGTTACCACCCAGCATCATACTACCAACCGCCACTTATAGCCGTCACTGATCGCCACCACTGGACGATGTGTCACCACTCACCAGTACCCCGAAGCCCGAACCAACAACCTCCACAAAGGAAGGCCAACACCAAAACCGGCAGCCGAAACAACAACAACGCACATGGCAGATTTTCACAACGATTGCAGTTCACATTCACTACTACATGGACAAAAGTGATTCGATAGGGCAGTACACTGTATACACTCAGTTCCGGACCCGGGTGCAATGCACTTGGTGCTGAGACTTTTCTCTAGAGAGCCTATTCTCTAAATGTTTGGCGGCGTAATTCTGTTTGCCTTATATCCGGAATCTGATATTGTGAGCATTCCCATCCATTCGCCTTCCGTCTCCTTTGTGAGTATTCCGATCATTGATCATTGATCAAAAAAAATTAATTTTCACAGACAATACAAAAACCCCCATCTTCGGCCCATTTTCCGTTACTTGCCCTCAAGCTTTATTTTTATGGGGTGGTACATGCTTAGTGCGTTAGTATTGTTACATAGAAATTCGCATTGACAATTGTCACGTAATTTCACTCACCAAACACTCTCGGAATATATGAGAAAACAAAATTCCGTATTTGAAGCAGACTCAGTACATCTTCTGGAAATGGCAAACAGCTGTGGAACAACTTACGCAGCCTGGGGCTCGGAAAGCGCAAATATAATCATATTGAAAATGTTGATGGTAATCTGTTAAATAGGAAGTTTGTTTGCCTACCTCCGCAGCTTTCTCCACGTATAACCGAGGCCGCTTTGACCCTGAGAGAGCATCAGCTTCATCATCCCAGTTTTGGGTTTGTGACGGTTCGATGTGAGGATGTTGTCGAAAGTATACTTTCGGTTAAGTCTAGCGCCGTTGGGCTGGATGATATGCACCCTACTTTTCTGAAACTGATTCTTCCGGTAGTTCTTCCGTACGTTACACATTTATTTAATACTATTTTAACAACTGGAGAATTTCCTGACGATTGTAAATTGGCCAAAATTTTGCCAATACCCAAAAATGCAAAGTGCAATGATTTTAGACCAATTTCCATTTTACCATTCCTGTCGAAAGTTTTCGAACTCATCTTAAAAAATCAAATGAGCGAATTTCTTAAGGCGAATAATTTGTTAAGCTTACAACAGAGTGGCTTCCGTGAAAAACACAGCTGTGTTACTGCTCTGCTGAATGTCATAGAAGATCTTCGGCAAGCACTCGACGAGGACAAGGTAAGCTTCCTTGTTCTCCTTGATTTTTCGAAGGCATTTGACACAGTGGTACATAGCAAACTTGCAGATAAACTTCATCGGGATTACAATTTTTCGCCTGAAGCCGTAAAGCTTTTATTATCCTATCTTACAAACAGAATGCAAGCTGTAAAATTAGGAGATAGCCTATCTGACTTTCTTCCTACTAGTAATGGTGTCCCACAAGGTTCAATACTAGGTCCTTTATTGTTTTCCTTGTACGTAAATGAAATTCCATCTATCCTCAAAAACTGTTCGGCTCATATGTATGCTGATGATGTACAGATGTACTACAGCTGTAATCTTGGTCTCATCGAAAATGGTGCTTGTTGCGTGAACGAGGATCTTGGCAAAGTAGCTTACTGGGCTCAACTTAATGGTCTCGCTATAAACCCATCTAAGTCTAAGTGCTTAGTTATATCCAAAAGTAAACTCGACTTATCTTATTTCCCTCGCATTATATTAAATAATGCATGTATTGAATATGTCGAAACGGCCAGGAACCTCGGAGTTGTCTTTAACCGTAACCTCACATGGGACCAGCACATTTCCGTTACTGTAGGAAAGGCATATGGAGTGCTACGCAGTCTCTGGGTATCCCAGCGGTATACCCCTTTAAGAACGCGAGCTATGCTTGTGAAGTCCTTAGTTTTACCGATATTGGCCTACGGCTGTGAAATTTTTAGTAGTTGCAGTTACGTATCCAAAAGAAAGCTCAATGTTGTTTTTAATAGCGCTACTCGTTATATTTTTGGGCTCCGTAGATACGATAGAGTGTCGAGTTTTTCTATTCGTCTTCTCAATATGCCGCTTCAGAGCTACTTTAAGCTTCGAACTTTAACGTTGCTTTCTAATATACTGCTTACCCACCAACCATCATACCTTTATGAAAGGTTTACGCGGGCTTCTTCGGTAAGGTCCGACCAATTAATTCAGCCTCGTTATGATTCCTTGACATCCGAACGCCAGTTTTTCATTAATGCTACTCGTCTTTGGAACTCTTTGCCGCGCCACATTAAAAGAATAGGTGATCCATTAAAACTTCAAATTGAATTAAGACACTATTTTTCAACTTCCTAAAATTTCTATCATGTCTTTCTTTAATTTTCTTCCTCCTTTTATTTCTGTCTTACAATATCTACCCCTTCTATCTTCTATCTTCACTGTCCCTTCTTTTTCTCTTTCTTCTTTTTTTTTGCTAAGGTTTGAAAATTGTTCTGTTAATCCTTTTCTCCTTTTCTTAGATTTAAGCTCTATTATGTCAACTGTATAGCCTATCACTAGTTTATAAGATATTATATCTTAATGTGTATAGGTATCTCAAAATAAATAAATGAAATGAAAAATGAAATGAAAAAAAAAAAAACTTGGGGCCAGCCAGAGGCAAGAGGATTGCGAGTTGGGGGTCTCAGTATTGTCTCTGTTAATTTTATACTTCTTACTGCGCATTTTTAAAATGAAACTTGTATTTGGCCCACCCTGTACATCAGTCAAGTATGGAATGTCAAAAAGCCTACCCGACGACGTGAGCTTTTGGATTGTGCTGATGTTACATTTTTTTTTTGTTCATTTACCTACTTTGTGTCCATTCCGCTCTATTTAGACGAGAAGTGTAATAAAAAAATTGCTGCGACTGTATCCAACAGTCCCGAAATATGTGTAAACACCGTGCGTGCGGTATGGGTGTGGCTTGATACACATCATTGAGAAAAGAGGGAATTGTAATAACCGTATTCTTGACATATTATGAAATAACAAAAACATGCTTCGTTTGCCCGATCCACAAGAAAGGAGACTCTCTAAACTGCGCCAACTATAGAGGCATCAGTCTCCTTAGCACTGCGTATAAGACCATGTCTGCTGTACTGTGTGAACGCCTGAAACCTTTCGTCAACGATCTGATAGGTCCCTATCTGCCCTGTCAGTGCGGTTTTAGGCCCGGTAAGTCCACGACCGATCAAATATTCACACTACGGCAGATCCTGGAGAAAACCCAAGAAGTCCAGATCGATACCCACCATCTTTTTATCGATTTTAAGGCCGCATATGACAGCATTTATAGAGACGAGCTATACAGAGCCATGTCTAATTTTGGCATCCCTGCCAAACTTGTCAGATTGTGCAGAATGACGATGGAGAACGCTCGCTGCTCCGTAAAGGTCGGAAACAATCTCACCGAGACCTTTGATGTCAAAAAAGGACTTAGACAAGGTGATGCGCTGTCATGTGACTTCTTCAACATCATTCTTGAGAAAATTGTGCGAAACTCACAAGCCAACACCAGAGGCACAATCTTCCAAAAGTCTGTGCAACTACTTGCATACGCTGATGATATCGACATCATTGGCAGAACACAGCGAGCTGTCACTGGTGCGTTTGCAAATATTAGTACAGAAGCGGCAAAAATGGGTTTGATGGTGAATGAGGGCAAAACAAAATATATGCTGTCAACAAGAAGGGACACACAACATCGACGAATCGGGCAGAACGTCACGATAGACAGCTATAACTTTGAGGTAGTTAGGGACTTTGTCTACCTCGGCTCCGCTATAAACTCTGATAACGACATCACATCAGAAATCAAGCGAAGAATCACTCTTGCCAACCGCTGTTTCTTTGGCCTAAGACGGCAATTGATTAGTAAGGCCTTGTCAAGAAGCACTAAGGAGATTCTATATAAGACTCTCATCATCCCTGTCCTGCTCTATGGCGCAGAAGCATGGACCCTAGCAAAAACGGATGAGGATCTTCTTGGTCGCTTCGAACGCAAAATTCTTCGAGTGATTTTTGGTCCCTTTTGCGATGACGGGATTTGGAGGAGAAGATTTAACAGCGAACTCTACATGTAGAGCGAATGGACACCAACGCTCCGGCGCGGAGAGTCTTCGATTCCAACCCGGAGGGACAACGCAGTAGAGGAAGACCTCGCCTTAGGTGGCGCGCTCGAGTGGAAGGGGACCTCAACCAACTTGGTGTGCGCAACTGGAGGCAGTTAGCCAAAGATCGCGCTAACTGGAGAGGCGTATTGGTTGAGGCCCAGGTCCACCCCGGACTGTAGCGCCACCTTAAGTAAGTAAGTAAGTAAGTAAAAACATGCTTTATTTCACATCAACAAAAAGCTGAAATTAATATGCCCCCGCTCATAAATGTATGCAATGATAAAACACCGTGACGCATTTCTGTCCCCGCAAGTAAAATGTGTGGAATTACTCCACCAGATTCCAACAACGCGCTTAGATGTTTACACATCAATTACAAATCAAAAAAAATATTAACAAACAGTATTATATAGCATTTTGGGAAGCCAGAAGTCTGTTCCTTCATATTCTTTTTAAATCAACTAATTTATGTTAAAGGCTAAAAAAAAATACTTTCAAAATTTAAATTTAAGAAAAATATAAAAAAAAGTTGTATTCTGATTTTTAATATTGTGGACATAGAAACTACATTTGTTTCTAGTACCTTTTTAATGTCCTAGCAGATGTCCCTACGGACCTGTTGCGTCAGCTATTTATTTATTTTGTATTATGCAACTTTCCAAAGCATGAACATTGGCTAGTCAGTCGACTTTCTTCAGATTACTGCAACTCATCTTTAAAATACAGTATTTCACGACCAAGTCCCTCAGGTAATCAAAAGAAAGCGTTAAGAACTTCGTAATACAACAACATACCCGAATGGGTATCCTCTTCAAATGCGAAATAATTTTAGACACTTCCTATCACTTTCACCCCCCCAATCCCCATCAACTTCACATAATTTTTCAAATCTTCCATCAACTTCGTATGTGCTTGGCTACAACATCTTGCTAAAAAAAAAGGAACTTCTCCATCATAACCATTCATGCACAAAGCGAAACAAGAATCCCCACAGCAGCATGAATCCCTCTGTTCATGCCGAATTTTTAAAAAGTCATTTTAAATCAATTTACTGTCACTCTTCATAAGAACAAAAAATAAAAAATAACACAGAGTGTGAGAAACAAAATCATGTAAAACTTCATCACTGCATGAGTGTATGTGTGTGCCGAAAGAAACACAAAACTCACTGGACCGATGGAAGGAACGAACAAAAAATCCAGAAACTCATCTTCCCTATTTTTTGTTCACAACCAAAATCAAAACTGCTCATAAAAGTTACCCATGTTGTTGTTATTGTTACAATTATTATTACTAAAAAATAGCACGAGTAGCAGTCATACATCTGTCTAGAGATGGCCCAAAAGGCAAAGAAACTCTGCAAAACCACTTTCCAAATAGCATTTCCTTGTTCGCTCACATCCTCTTCACCTCCACTGTGTCGGACTGTGGGTCCTTGGTCTTTTTGTCCGCTTTGGACAGCCAGCGTATAATATATAAAAGCCCGCCGGGAATAAACCACCTAACGCGAATAATAGGCATGGAATAAAACTGTCGACTTTTTGTCGTGTCCTTTCACAAGGGAAGTTTCAAAAAAAAAAAAAAAAAAAAATCTCTATCGCTCTGTTCTCATCTTCAGGTTGACTGAATGTGAACTAAAAAGTAATCTAAAGGAGACTGCAGAAAAAAAAAAAACCAACAGAGAAAGAAAAACTTTCAACGGTACTTTTTTCCAAAGAACACCACTCAGTAAATGTTGAAGAAAAAACGAAATTGAAAGCCCTGCAAGCAACGGTTACCTACGTTACGTATGTTGCTGTTGCGTTCTCTTTTTGGTGACTTTTACAAATTTGTCTTTGAACATCACTGCATCTACCGGTCCAACAACGGTGGGTTTTTGTTTTTTTTTTTTTTTCGATTTGCTTTCTACATGTGCTAGGTTCCTTCAATGGAAGAGATGATTATGGAAGTCCCGTTTTCCTAAAAGGTTTTTCCCAATTTTTTGTTTTATTACTCGAAGTAGTGAATGCATTCAGATTTTATTTGACACATGAGTTGTTATACTCTTAATAATTCGAAGTTGATTACACAATGAAACGGAGGTCAGGCTTTTATGGAGCTTTGTGGACCTTTATATCAAATAAGTTCGTCGCGAAAAGCGTTGTGTAATACAAATTTTAAATTGTTTTAGGTGTTCGTTAGTACCTTACATAAGGACATAGAACAAATTTGTGATTTGTCATGTGTCGCGGTTAGATACTTTTTTGAAAATTTGTAGATCAGTTTACCTACAAGGCATCGTAGACCGAAGATGACAACAGTTCAAGGGAGAGAAACTCGACACTAACACAGCCTGACTGAAGTAAAAATCATACAAATCACCAAATGACACTTTACTCTTAAAAATCGGTCAAGCCGTACGAATGTATGACATAAGGGCTGCCTGAATTTGGTTTGCTTTAAACGCCGAAACTTTACAAAAATATAGCCCAAAATCGTTGCCCAGATTCTTTCTGCAAAAATCGTTGAAAATTTATTGTTCCCACTTATCTCACTCATGCCCGCCGCGAATTTTATTTGACTTCTATCTACTGCAATTGGTTTTGCAAAATGACTGTTCGATGTCACTTGACTGCACGAGTGCTGCCAAGTTGCATGCTTAAAGTTGAGGTTGAGTTCAGTTGAGGTTTGTTCGAATTAGTTTTCTGAAGGAATAAAACAACCATAACAAAGAATGCAAGCGAGCTACCGCAGCGAAAAACAAGGCTTTCCGTGAATGGCGGTCAAACCCTTCAGAACTAAGAAGATCTGAATTTACAATTCTTCGAAATAGATGCAACCTAATTATTGAATCAGCGAAAGAGTCACTAACAAAGTGCACGCGCATTCTGGTCCATGGCAAAGGCAATCAGTAATAACTTTAGTTGCTCTTCTTTTCCAACTCTAGTAAAAGAAGACGGCACGCTAGCAACAGCACCTAAAGAAAAGGCAGATCTTTTCGCTAGCATGTTTTCAAAGAATTCCACCCTAGATTCTGCACAGCTAGAGCCACCAAATATCCCGAGGATACAATCATCGATGGCAGAAGTGAAATTTCGGCCTCGAATAATTCAACGCATCCTTAAAGAACTAGATTGCAATAAGGCAACGGGACCCGATGGAATCCCGGCTATAGTACTCAAGAACTGTGCACCAGAACTTGCACCTGTACTCTGTAAGCTGTTTAGAATGTCGTACTCCCAGAAGACGTTTCCTTCTTGCTGGAAGACCGCTCGCATTCAACCTATTCCAAAGAAAGGGAAGGAATGTCTGCCACAAAACTATCGTCCAATAGCTTTACTTTCAATGCTCTCTAAAGTAATGGAAAAGGCAATAAATGTCGAAATAATCAAATATCTAGAAGGCCATCGATTAATAAGCGACAGGCAATACGGATTTCGGAGCGAGTCGTTCCACTGGTGACCTGCTAAGCTACGTAACGCACTTATGGACACAATCAATTGAACAACACGGCGAATCCAGAGCCGTAGCCTTGGACATATCAAAGGCATTTGACCGAGTCTGGCATAGAGCCCTATTAGGCAAGTTAGCGTCTTACGGATTACCACAATAACTCTGCGGATGGATGCAAAATTTTCTTCTGGGAAGAAGTTGTTGTAGATGGTGTATCATCCAATTCGTTTGCTATAAATGCAGGAGTGCCCCAAGGATCTATTCTTTCTCCAACTCTATTTCTTCTCCACATCAACGATTTGCTTGGATCGACAAAAAATAATATCTACAGCTTTGCAGATGACAGCACTCTTATATCCTCCATCTCGAACAGTGGGCCTGTGAATACGGCTACATCACACAGTCAGAGATGTGAACAAATTAATTCTCTAAATGATGATCTGGACAAAATCTTGAAGTGGGGAAAGGACATTTTGGTTGTATTTAATGCAAACAAGACACAGCTCACAACATTTTCCAGAAAAAATGCATCAACAGTTCCTCAGATCCAAATGGATGACCATCCATCCAATCCATGACAAGGACTCAATGCACCTTCTAGGAGTCACAGTCAACTCAGGAATCACATGGCAGAACCACATATCCCATATCGCAAGATCGGCGTCCGCAAAGTTGAGCTATCTATTTAGAGCAAAGAGGTACTTTAGCCCCAAGCAACTTCTCCTTCTCTACAAAGCACAGGTTAGACCAGGCTTGGAATATTGTTCCCATATATGGGGCTCGGCCCCAAAACATTCACTTAACCTGCTTGATAGCATACAGAGACGAGCAGTTCGACTCATTGGAGACCCTACACTCACATCAAATCTACAACCGTTGGTGCACAGAAGACAAGTCGCTGACCTATGCTTGTTCTATAGGTACTTCCATGGTAGATGTTCTGAGGAACTCAAAGACATTATCCCTCGAAATGCAACTTTTGGGCGCCCAACAAGACAGGCTGCTAATGCTCATGACCATACAGTACACTTGACAACCGCGAGGACATCAACTTTCAAAAACTCCTTCTGTTACAGGACAAGCAAACTTTGGAACTCGCTTCCTGGGGATATATTTCCAGAAGACTACAATTTGCAGCAATTTAAGTTCAGAGCAAACATACATCTGCAGGCATCTCGGGGCGCTGTTGAAGCGTTATAGGTTCGCCTTTCCCGGGAGAAGTATATATATATAAAAAAAAAAAAAGTAAAAAGTTAACATTTGGAAATATTTAATATTAAAAAGAGCTGCTTTATATTTTCAAAGAGTATGAGAGGTTCTAATGGTTAATTTGAAAACTGCGAATAATTATTGAACCAATTATCTGCAACAGTACCAACATGTTTGAAAGTTATTTAAATCTTAAGATTTTGAGCTATTACATTTAGAGCCTTAAATGTTGATAATGCGTTCCTGGAATTTTCCTCTAGCAATAATATTTTAAGACTCTAGGACACTTGTATAATTGAATAAAAAAAAAATGTCCATGAAGCGATGACGTAAATAAGTCAGTAAATAAGTTTTGAAGACCGTTGGGCAGCCTTAAAAAAAAACCGTCAAAAACATCTGGTATTATGTGAAAATCAATTGCCCCAGCCCCAGGGTGCAAGATGGCGATTTCCGTGATTGAAAGACTCCAATTTAATAAAATATTTATAAATTTCCCATAACGATGATGGTATCAAAATGTTCAGTAGCTCCCAGTCTATTAGAAGATGTCCAATTCAGGTCACAGTCCGAATGACGGTAGACATCACTTGTTGGCGGAATCTGTCACCTGTTATAATGGAAGGCAGTGCGAGTCCATTCGGCCGATGTGGCTTAGTAAATATATTCGATGTGACTTTGTAAGTGTATATACTTTCAGTCTCTATGGCCTGTCACTCTACACAAACCACGAACTTTCAAAACTCTCTTGCATATGCAATTATATTAATATAATAATTAGAACTCATCGAGCTGTGTTGCCTTTGCTGGGATACTAACGAAAGCGGTTTAAATAGGTCTACTATGCAATAAACAAAAAAGGTGCACGGGCGTTGAAGACCTAAAGATCGAATGGACACCAGCCCTGGTAGCTACGCCTTAAACAATAAAAACCCAATCTAACGAAACTGATACGACGATCAAATAAATATAGATCAAGCCGCCTCCATGAATTAAACCACCATTAAGGAACCACACTGGGCTCCCTCTTTAAAAACCCATTCACGTTCGTCTTTCCTTGCCAGTTATAACCTATATGGGCGCACACTCAATCTCACTAGCAAACGCTAAGGCCAAGTATAATAATCATTTAAACGCCCTATTGCCTTGGAGTCGCGCTCTTGAGTGCACAAAAATAATTTTAAATCGACAATAACCGCCGACCATTAACCGCCCTTCACAGTGCTATAACATACAGGTCTCACGTATAGGCATGAATAGCCAGTGGCAAAGAAATCCAACATCTAGCTAGCTACTTACCAAATATGAATACGGAAAAAAAAGAACAACAACATACATAAGACGGAAGATATCAAATATTGGACCCCGAACACTATGCACAACGATGAAGGGTTATAACCGGGTCTACGTGACACGAATACAAATTTTTTGTTAGAAGCCCCCTCACGTTATTACCCTATCCACGAAAAGTACGACAGCAACAGCAACAGCGCCAGCCCAGCTAGCGCAAATCCTTCCAAGTGTTGAGTGTAGAAGTAGTACCACTTAAGCCCTACGAAAACTTCCTTCCTTCCTTGAGCGCATCGAGTTATATGTATGCCAACCAACTAGCAACCACCCACCAGCTACTCGATGTTTGTGTTCTAAGAAAAGCTGCAAACAATCGACAGGACGAACGCGGCAACAAAATAATAACGCAAAAGAAGAAGAAAAAAAAAAAAACGACACAAAAGCGAACCACTTTACAAAAGCACAAGTGTAAACAAATGCTCTTCTCGAGGAAGACGTCTACGACTACGACTACGACTACGATGATAAAAAGGAGAAAAAAAAATTATGATTGCTATTGCCACCAATTGAGAAGAAATTGGAGCGAGCGCAAAACATCATAAAGGAGCAACAGCGACAGCCAAGCAATGGCATCTCATTGACGAGCACAACTTTAAACATAAACAGACAGACAGCAGCGCATACGAAAAGGGTACACAAAACACAAGGCAGGCGTTGGCCAAACTTAAGCAAACCGAGCAGGACAGTAATCCATAGCGCGTGTGTTCGCGTTGCAATTTGAGGATTCTATAGCTCTCTTGGGTGAATTTAATTAACGCCAACTTTGTGTATGCTGCTGCTGCCTGGCCTGGCATTGCTGTTGATGGTGTACCATCTCCCATGACGTCTTGCAAAGTTCTCTACGTCTTTACGCCGCGCCGTTTCGTTGTCTTCTCTCGTGTGTCGGTGTCGTGTTCGTGTGTCGATAAGGCTGAAGGAATTGAGGGAAGATTAGTCGCCCGCACACACAGCCACACACATTTCTTGGATGATCCGTAAGCCAACCAAAAGTATCTGAAGACAATTGATAACAGACAGCGAAAGGATAAGTGAACTCCTATGGATTTGTGGGCACTGCAAACAAATACTGAGACCAAGAGACCAAGGACCACCCAAGGACGATGCGAAGTATATATATCTGAAAGTTTTCATCATTTCTTTTAATAATAATAATGCCATTCAGGACCAGGAACCAGGACATTCCATTCCTTCGGTTATATATGTTGCTCACCCCCCGAGTTGAACTTGAAAAGGATGGGCGATGGGTTATACTGGCTGCTAGCTTACGTGAGTTGGGAAAAGGGCACATTTTCCATTATTATTTGCTGTCTGGATGTCACGTTCCGATGAAATCCATTACGTTCGTTAGTTTTGCGCTAGCCATAAGGACCTGCGGAGAAAGTTGAAAGTTTTCGAAGCGCTTCCACCACCCCATTAAAAAATGTACTCGCACACATTGATTCGCGGCAAAGTGAGTTTTTGCCAACTCTATCTATGGAAAACAATCAGTGGGCCATTCGTGAGCTCCTTCGATATTACATTACGACATGTTACGTTTTTATTTCGTTGGCTCGCCATCTTTTGAGCTCCTTTGTCATATCCTGTTATCCATTTATTCCGATTTCATTCTGATTCTTTGGAGTTTGGAGGAGTAGTCGATTTCAATATTCCTGTGCCGTCGTGGCGAACACGTTTTCTCTTCTTGGCACTTTGCAGAAAGTGTTCATTTTTATTTCAATCATGCTCCTGCCGCCTTGGTTGGGTCTTGGGTGTACGACTATACGACACGAGCCTTTCCGCACATTTAAACTTGTGTTAAATATTTATTGCGGGACAAGTCTATTACGTTGGAGGGATTTCGTTTTCATTTCCAATCAATTGAGGAAAGGAGTCTTTGAACACTAGTAACTGATAGAAAAAGATACTCGAACCTCTCTTCCTATGTCTATTATCAAACTTTACCTAATCAGTGAGTGCAAAGGTATTGAGAGAAATCGGTGGGTTAGACAGAAGTTTTTCTGTATACCGATTGAATTATATTAGAATTTCGACGATGCCTGAATTCAAAACAACCGGCGGCGGCAGCATGTTTAATCTGGTGGACAGACATTTAGAAAATGGATCCATTCATATGACAATCGACTTAAATAGCTCACTGAACTGAACCTCGAAATACCTTAATATGCCCCTAATCTGATTTCGGCTATCGAAACTAACGAAAGCGGGACAGATGTCCTTAGTTTGATTCGGTCTTATCTGCCACCTAAGTGGGAGTTAACTCCAAAATTTTTCTCTCGGAATTTATGTCCTCGCGCCGTGAAGATCGTAGTCAGTAGGTAAGGTTGAGTTTTCGGGTAGTTGGAACAGAACCAATGATATAGGTACCACAAAGTTAGCTGTGGATGGTATTAGGTCAGGCGGGGGCAATTTTAAAACAGATAGGCCATTCTGTTATCAGGAGGATCAATCTTGGTGTCATAGCTAAGTTGTAGGTCTTTAATTTGGTGTTTGGTTCAACTCTTACATATGAAAATGAGATTTGGCTATGGACTGAAATAATAAGATCGATGCTAAAATTATGTTTATAAGAAACACTAGAATACAAGTCAAGTCCATCAGGCGGGTAGCTACTTCTACGGACAAATAACGCATGTCCCTAACTGCTGATGCCAAGATCTGCTACGGAATCCGTGGCATTGCGTAGGCGTTCCTTAGGTATAGACACAGGATAAGATCATGTTCGATGATTTATATGCGGTGGAGCAATATATGGACGGTCCACTTAAGGCTTTTGTAAAAATATAAAGACCACATGGTCATAATTTAGTAAGACCCGTTTGCAGATACCACTCATAGCGATTTAAGTTCCACTTAAAATCTTATGTGACAGTCTATGACATAAAAAAAGTAGCCCATAAGGTGTTTTAGTAGAACTTAAATCGCTATGAGTATCAGCAAATGGGCCTAAATGAATTCTGACTATGTAGGTCTTCACATTTTTACAAAAAAACTTTATTCATGACCGTTGAAATGATAGGACACAATCAGCGCTGCTGAAAGAATTTATTTAGAATCAATCAATCCGAGTGCTTGGACTTTTCTTTCCTTAATGCTGAGGTACGGTGCCGCTGCCCGAAACGTCTTTAAAGTGTTCTCCCTCTGTCAGTATTTTCGTTTCAAGTTGTAGTTGCATTTTTAATTTCCAAATAAAGTGAAAAACTTGCTCTGATATTTGTCTACCTAGAAAATTGCTAAATGAGTTTTATTTTCCAAGCGCCGATGCCAAGAAGCCATCAAAAACGCCGCAACTGATGTGCTTGGTTTCACCAGCCCACCCCCCCCGAAACCCCTGGTTTGACGAAGAGTGCCGGCAAGCACATGCAGCAAAACAAAGTGCCTACGAAGCGTCGCTGCATAGAAGGACGAGAGCACCTCGTCAGCTCTACGAGCAAAAGAGGAGGGAAGAACATCGGCTTCTCCGGAGAAAAAAGAGAGAGCATGAGAGGCGCCCGATCGAGGATATAGAGAGGTGTTACTCCAGGAACAATGTTCGGAAGTTTTACCAAAAGGTAAAAAGAACGTGTCATGCCAACAAGACCCGAACGGAGACCTGTAGAGACGAACAAGGAAACCTTGTAGTAGAGTCACAGTCGGTGCTGAGGACATGGAAAAACCATTTCTGCAGACTGCTGAACGGCGAAGACGACACAAATTCCGCTGCCAGGCAGAACGAACCATTCGACCTGGACGATGATAGCCAAGACTGCCGTCCACCTGACCAAAATGAAGTGAGGATAGCAATATCCAAGCTGAAGTCCAACAAGGCTGCTGGACCAGACGGCTTACCTGCCGAGCTCTTCAAGGCAGCCGGAGATGACTTGGTAGAGTGCATACATCAACTCGTCTCCAAAATTTGGTTAGAGGAAAGCATGCCTGATGAATGGAACCTCAGCCTCGTTTGCCCGATCCACAAGAAAGGAGACTCTCTAAACTGCGCCAACTATAGAGGCATCAGTCTCCTGAACACTGCGTATAAGATCATGTCGGTAAGTCCACGACCGATCAAATATTCACACTACGGCAGATCCTGGAGAAAACCCAAGAAGTCCAGATCGATACTCACCATCTTTTTATCGATTTTAAGGCCGCATATGACAGCATTTATAGAGACGAGCTATACAGAGCCATGTCTAGTTTTGGCATCCCTGCCAAACTTGTCAGATTGTGCAGAATGACGATGGAGAACGCTCGCTGCTCCGTAAAGGTCGGAAACAATCTCACCGAGACCTTTGATGTCAAAAAAGGATTTAGACAAGGTGATGCGCTGTCACCTTACTTCTTCAACATCATTATTGAGAAAATTGTGCGAAACACACAAGCCAACACCAGAGGCACAATTTTCCAAGTCTGTGCAACTGCTTGCATACGCTGACGACATAGACATTGGCAGAACACATCGAGCTGTTATTGGAGCGTTTGCTTGTATTAGTACAGAAGCGGCAAAAATGGGTTTAGTGGTGAATGAGTATGTAGATGAGGACTTTGTCTACCTCGGCTCCGCTATAAATTCTGACAACGACATCACATCAGAAATCAAGCGAAGAACTACACTTGCCAACCGCTGTTTCTTTGGCCTAGGACGGCAATTGATTAGTAAGGCCTTGTCAAGAAGCACTAAGGAGATTCTATATAAGACTCTCATCATCCCTGTCCTGCTCTATGGCGCAGAAGCATGGACCCTAGAAAAATGGATGAGGATCTTCTTGGTCGCTTCGAACGCAAAATTCTTCGAGTGATTTTTGGTCCCGTTTGCGTTGACGGGATTTGGAGGAGAAGATTTAACAGCGAACTCTACGAGCTGTACAGCGACATCGACCTGGTCAGAAAAGTACGCATTTGTCGTCTAAGATGGTTAGGACATGTAGAGCGAATGGACACCAACGCTCCGGCCCGGAGAGTCTTCGATTCCAACCCGGAGGGACAACGCAGTAGAGGAAGACCTCGCCTTAGGTGGCGCGCGCAAGTGGAAGGGGACCTCAACCAATTTGGAGTGCGCAACTGGAGGCAGTTAGCCAAAGATCGCGCTAACTGTAGAGGCGTATTGGTTAAGGCCCAGGTCCACCCCGGACTGTGCAAAATGTTTGCACATACAACAAAAATACTACTGAAACGTTAGTGACCTTGCACATACGACAAAATGGTAGCTGGTTATCTTGAAATCTAAGGTAGCTATTGAAAAACGGATTTAAGAAGATGAAAAATAAAAATTGTGAAAGCAAAACTGCATTTAAAACTCAAAACCCCCAATTTCGCACATACGACATTAATTTATCCGAGCGACGCTGTGTATTTTGACCTATCCGTGACATCCTCACAGACGTTATATTTCGTCATTTTCTATTGTTGAAAATATTCAAAATATTAAAGTAAACGCCTGAACAAATTGTCGCTAATTTAGATTTGAATTTGTTTAACTTATCAACTGTCAATGTTCATTTAAAAAATGTCAAACTCAGAAACGTCAAAATTAATTTAAAACATTTTTGAAATTTGTAAAGGGGGTGCTACGTCCGCGATATGGATATAGATAGACGAAACACTTGAAAGTTAACTCTTTTATATAGGTACCTGTTTATGTTGACACATTTTCGTTTATAAACGTCAAAATGAATCAGCGGAACGCATTCAACGCAGCGAAAATATTTTCAAATTCTCTAAAATTGTCGCTAAGAACTTACAAATGAAATGCTGATGACAGTTCAGCCAGAAACGTTCAAATAACGTCAGTCGGCAGTCTGTTTGTCGTCGTAAACTGACAGCTATACGTATACGAAAAAGGAAAACCACATTTAAAAACTGAAAACGTAACGAATATTGATAGAGAGAAAAAAGTGGAACACATCGAGGGGTCTCAGGTTCGAATCCCGCAAAAACCCAACGTCTGACAAACATCCGAGAGTATAAATGTCTTGAAAGAGCTTCTCAATTAGCCGTTTGGAGTCGGCATAAAATTGTAGATCCCTTCCATTCGTTCCAAAAATGAAAAACCCACACAAAACGAATGGTTGTGAGAAGCTAGGCCTAGGGTCCCTCCGGACCTGTTGCGCCAACTACTTGTTTATTTTAGATCTCAGTTAGACGGAAATCAAAAATTTCCCCCTTTGGTCACCAAACATACCTATGTATTTTATGGAGAGATTTGGTAGAAAAAGACCTTTGGGATGTGTTGGAACAAAAAGCAAGCAGCCATCAACTCAGCCTGTTAACAATTGCCCTAACAAACTCAGTAGTTACATTCTTTATCGCTGTTTTTTTGTAAACAAATTCAATTTGAGTTCAAGTTTGTGGAAGAAAATCTTCCTTACAAGCGGTCGAAATGGACCGACCTCGTTGGCACCACAGTCATTATTGTATCTGTGGTCTAAAACTAATTCGCACGCGATATAATTAGGTACATGAACTTAACTTTGTTTCACACTCGTGAATAAAACTGCATTCAAACTTAGTAATAATAGAGCAGTCCTGCAACTTCAAACGCCATAACCACAAACATCAGACCAACAAGTTTGCTCAATATAAAACACACCTCAAAGGAGAACCCAATCCGCGTGTTCGCTGCCCTCTTTATAAAACATTTCACAAACAAGCTGTTAAACTCCTAAAAGTGCAACAACCTGCCACATAACTCATTATACAATCCCCTTGACAGTGCTTTCCACTGAGCATAAGCTCTTCCTCCACGAAATTTACTTCATTCGTGCATCGCACAAATTACCATCAAAAGCGAAAGGGGAAAAGAAAAACTGAGTAGCTAGAACTCAAACTCGTTGTAATGAAAAATTATTGCAGACACTTAACATTTTTGCGCGCCCAAAAAGGATTCATTCGCAGTCAAAACCATAGCGCACGGGCCAACTAACACCATCAACAAAGTGCTGAAAAGAAATATCGCTTCCTTTCTTTTCAACAATTTCAATTCTGGCTGCTTTGAGGATTTTTTATTCGCACACGCGAATTAAGCGAAAAAATATTTCCGCCGGCCCGACACCAACACCCCGGTACGTGCTCTCTGTGGGTAGCAAACAGCTCAAGTAGCTGCAAACACTATCTCGTGCTTTCGACACCAACCAACCGCCCACCCAAAAAAAAAAAAAATAAGGAGGATAATTAAGCATGAACGCGCTTCTGCAATTCGCACAGACAAAACAAAGAGGCGGCAGCGGAAAGGCACACAGACAGAGGTGCTAACCAAATTGGAAGTCCTTTATCCTTGACAAAGAAAACACTTTGCTATTCTTACAATGCAATTAAATTAATATCACAGCAGATAAATGTACATTGTGTGGGGGGTGGCTCTCTTTTAATTCCCAACGAAAGGATACGTCCTATTACTCGGTTTGGTTCACACTCTTTTGGCAATGGTTCAAGGCATCTTCACGTGAGTCACTTTGATAAATACTCGCTGGCAGTTTTTTTTTTTGTCCGCCTTCACACCACATCGCTTAGGATAGCATCCGTATGAAAGCGAATGGAAATGACACGCCGCCAAGGCGAACGAGGGAAGAAGGACGAATGAATTACAAAAAAAAAAAGGCAGAGCGCACAAAAAAATATATATATATACATAATGCCACCAAAGTGTACCTTTGTGACCAGAACTCCACAAGCTAAATCAGCCCACAAAATGATGACGCCACTAAGCTAGGGTTGTGCGAGACATCAAGCCCAAGTGTGCCCCGAGGCAATAAACGAATGAAAAGAACCCTCCATCGCCTCCATTGCCGCACAGCCAGGACGTTGTACATTTTATTTATTTATGCCTGCATTTTTATAGCCACAGCTCTATGGCAGAAGAAGAAATGTTACCCTCTTGTTGCGCCACTGCTATAGCAGTTACTTATGAGGTGAGTCTCAGACTCCCACTCAATCTCGGCCGGTGTATCCTTGAAAGACTTTTATCCTCTTACATGAAATTTGCCATAGGGAATTTACATATTTCATTACAGCCATATTAACGCCTCTGCTCTCACAGAGTCCTTTACGATGGCACTTGGCTGAATGAATGCACTTTGTCTAAAGGGGGGGTTAACGGAGTACTACGATGCTGCCAAAAATACCAGCAGAATGTATACCTAAGTATAATGGGCCACTTTCGGGCATACTTCTTTTTAAAATGCAACAAGTTGCGAATGCCATGGTTTGGGAGTGGGGTAGAAAAATTCCATCAAGTTCTTAAACAACTCGATACAAAGTTTAACTATTGACTGCACCTGTCAGTCCCACGTGTGTGTGCGAATACTTGAATCACTGTCCGTACTCCTTGCTTCAAAGAAAAGCAATTCCCTCCCCATCTCAGCATGCCAAACTTATATGGCAATAAATAACCAAACCAAACTACTTGACATGACAGCTGAACCGACTTAATTATTTTGTACAAATGACGTGGGCGGAACTTTTGGGCAAAGTCTCGAAAATATTTGTTTTGACGGCTATAAGCCTTCACTCGGCCCACAGTTTCTCATCTAAATTTGCATTCGGCTGGCACGAAACTTTCACTTCATTTTACGTGGAATAAAATTGCTGGTTGAATCGTTGATTTTTGGAAAATGTCGACTATCCACAGGATACCAACCACAGAAATATTCTTCATTGCACACACTCTCTCAGGTGTGGTGGTGCTGATGGTGATGATGTAGTGGGGGCTAGGTGGTGGGTGAGTCCAATTTCAGCCAGACCGACGCCAACGACGGTGAGTGGGCATGCAGCAGGAGCAGCAGCAGCAGCAGCAGCCAGCACACATTTTCAAAACACGAACCGCAAATATGAGAGACTGTGCCTGCTGTTTTGGAAATATTCTCCGGGACTCGGTATATGATGTGCAGGATAACACAGAGTTATTTACGTCAAAACATCTAATAAGGATGTGGTATGGTTTGCGGAAATTACTATCTCTACCCAAAGCAGCGTCTGAAGACTGAATTCGTCTTTTTTTGACTTGTGGGATAACTGACGATAGAAACCAGCGCAGCACCTTGGTTACTAAGCCCGGTTATTACTCCATGCACGAAGGATAATAATGTATATGTAGACGGAGGTGGGGTATGTGTATAAAGCTACTGAGGGAAAGGTACCTAATTTGTAAATGACCAATGAAATTCACCATCGCCATGGTTGTGGGGTGGAGGCTTGCGGGATAAGTTTGGAATTTGGTCATAACCGAGGACGTCTATTGTCTGTACCTGTTGGCGAAGGAGATTTGAGGTGGAGGCCGACGTGTGTTTGGACGGGCATACAATATACAAATTAACTCCTGGAAGCCACATGAAACAATTAGTTTTGGGCAATTTTCTTTGATAGAAATTCGTTTGTGGGGTTCCAAACAAGCAACGTTGTCGGCCGTCGAAGGTCGGGTCTCGAGTGTGAGCTGTGAGGTATAATTCGTGTTTTGCTGTATGGAATCGGGCGACTTTACAATAGGAAATAGAAATAGACTTTGGGGACACATTCTATAGTTTAACTCACTTCTTGCCTGGCGTTTGTGAATGATGACGCTGAACCCGACCCTAACTATTTCAGTTACATTACTTAAGCTTATCTTCAGTAGTTGAAAAAATAAACCTTCTTAAAGACGACTATTCCTCCGGTCCAGATGGTATCCCTGCCATAGTTTTAAAGAAATGTGTTAACACATAATCACTGCCTCTTTATGCCCTTTTACAGCTTTCAATTACTCAAGGCATTTTGCCTAAATTATGGAAGAACTCATTCATTATTCCCATCCACAAAAAGGGGTGCACGAGTGATATCTCCAATTATAGACCCATTGCTAAACTTTCTTCTATTCCAAAACTCTTTGAGAGCATCGTTTACGATTCAATGTTCTTCCATTGTAAATCAATTCTGTCCTCTAAGCAACATGGGTTTTTTAAGGGTAGATCTACAACCACAAACCTTACTAATTTTGTTTCTAACACATTATGTGTCTTGGAAAATGGTAAGGAAGTTGATGTTGTGGCTACCGATTTCAGTAGAGCGTTCGACAAGATTTCTCATGAGGGCATACTGTTCAAACTTAAAGCGATCGGTTTCCCACCAAGGTTCACTTCATGGATCAAGTCTTATTTAGAAGATCACAAGTATAGTGTCCTTTTTAGATTTTCTGTTTCCAAGCCAATCATAGCATTCTCTGGTGTACCGCAGGGGAATCATCTCGGACCCTTGATCTTCAACTTTACAAAAAAACAATGTAGTACGTGTCATTTTACTTTCTGACCTGGATATTTACGCAGATGTTATGAGGTTCCTTAAACAAATCTCCTGCACTGCCGATTCTCTCTCATTATAATCTGACCTTGAAAACTTCTACACCTGGTGTCAACAGAATCGTTTAGAACTTAACGTGAATAAATTTCAAGCCATTACCTTCTCTCGTAAACGTCATCCCCTGAATCAAAGATCCTATTTCATAAACAACGAGTCTGTCTCCACGGTTTCATCTATTCGTGATCTGGGCATTATTTGCGATGCACAACTTAACTTTCGTCGTCACATCGACAACATAATTAGCAGGGCTAACTTTGCACTCGGCTTGGTTAAACGTTGGTCGAAGGAGTTCTCTAACCCATTTCTCACTAAATCCCTTTATACGACGTTTTTAAGACCACTTCTCGAATATTCCAGCCAAGTCTGGTCACCCTACCATCAGGTACATATTTTAGATTAGCGTGGATTCATTCGTATTGCCTTACGTCGGCTTGACTGGGATGGCCCTCAAAATTTACCTCCCTACAAAAAAGCCGCTTAAAGTTGCTCAATTTACAGGCTCTTACGACTCGTCGCGGTATCGCTGATATAATCTTTATTCATCAGTTACTATCTGGTACCATCGATTGTCCACATCTACTGCATAGAATCTCATTGAACACTAATCCTCGACGCCTGCGGTCAATTCCCTTTTTCCGCCTTCCCCATCACCCTACTGACTATGGCCAACACGAGCCTTTAACAAGAATGCTTTGCAAAGCTAACATGTTACCAAATTTATTTGACGTAAATTACACCAAAGCAATTCTAAAAAATGCCCTTCATAAATTACCTTAACCATTAACATCTCATTGCCTTCTATCTAATTTTTTTTTTAAATTAATAAATAATTATGCGCTTATGTGTTATGTTTGCGATTGTACTTTCAATATCTGTAGGTACCTATTTGTATTTTAGTCTTAAGTTTCTATATTGTTTATTGTATACGCTTGTGTTAAGCAATTAATTAATTAAATTATAAATTACAAGTACATTTACATTGTTTTCGCGAAGAATTTCTGCCTCGAGCTTTTAATCGGTGATATACGATGATAAAGGACAGAGGGACGCAAAAAGTGGGTCTGGAAATTGGCAAATTGCCCAATAATTACAAATAGTTTCGCTTGTGGTCGAAACTCGACCCTACCTTTAATAAGGATGTTAAATTAAAAAACTTACCACAATCTTCGGGAGTTATGTTTGTAAGCGTAGTCGCAGTGGCGTAGTAGTTAGTGTGTTGGACTACTAAGCGAGGGGTCTAAGGTTCAAATCCCGCAAAAACCCAAATTCCAACTTAGTGTTTTTTTTCCACTGCGCTACCTCTCGCGAACGTCTGAAAAACATCCGAGAGTATAAATGTCTTGAAAGAGCTTCTCAATTAGCCGTTTGGAGTCGGCATAAAATTGTAGATCCCTTCCATTCGTTCCAAAAAATGAGAAACTCACACAAAACGAATGGTTTTGAGAAGCTAGGCCTAGGGTCCTTCCGGATCTGTTGCGCCAACTATTTATTTTTTTTCTAAGCGAAAAAGCGACATCTAAATATCGGTAAAATATGCCCATTTAAAAATAGTTTTACTCATGTATAATATTTGAATACTTAGAACAAAAATTAAATGGCGAAAAATGTTGGTTTCCATAGTACCTTTCCATCATTGAAACCAACCGTCTTTAACACCTCGCAGATATGTCCCTGAACTCAAATTAGGTAAGCGATTGCATGCTTTTAGGGGTAGGTAAATTGATTTTTTTTCCGAAGATAGGTTCTAATCTAACAATAAGATGATATATTTGAATACGTTACTATGGCAATATGGCGGCGACAAATTGAATGTAACCAAAATGGGTTCAATTACATAACTGATAAGCATTTTGTATGGGAATCCTTAACTTCATTTTTCCAGTCTTAAAGGCGACATATACCCACGATTTTTTATTTGTGCACATCTATGGCATAGTACCTTTTGAATGATTTATTAAGTTTTTTTATATACTTCTCCCGGGAAAGGCGAACCTATAACGCTTCAAGAGCGCCACGAGATGCCTGCAGATGTATGTTTGCTCTGCACTTAAATTGCTGCAAATTGTAGTCTTCTGGAAATATATCCCCAGGAAGCGAGTTCCAAAGTTTGCTTGTCCTGTAACAGAAGGAGTTGTTTTGTTTTGTTTTGGGGCCGAGCTCCATATATGAGAACAATATTCCAAGCCTGGTCTAACCTGTGCTTTGTAGAGAAGGAGAAGTTGCTTGGGGTTAAAGTACCTCTTTGCTCTAAATAGGTAGCTCAACTTTGCGGACGCCGATTTTGCGATGTAGGATATGTGGTTCTGCCATGTGATTCCTGAATTGACTGTGACTCCTAGAAGGTGCATTGAGTCCTTGTCATGGATTGGATGGATGGTCATCCATTTGGATCTGAGGAACTGTTGATGCATTTTTTCTGGAAAATGTTGTGAGCTGTGTCTTGTTTGCATTAAATACAACCAAAATGTCCTTTCCCCACTTCAAGATTTTGTCCAGATCATCATTTAGAGAATTAATTTGTTCACATCTCTGACTGTGTGATGTAGCCGTATTCACAGGCCCACTGTTCGAGATGGAGGATATAAGAGTGCTGTCATCTGCAAAGCTGTAGATATTATTTTTTGTCGATCCAAGCAAATCGTTGATGTGGAGAAGAAATAGAGTTGGAGAAAGAATAGATCCTTGGGGTACTCTTGCAATTATAGCAAACGAATTGGATGATACACCATCTACAACAACTTGGATCGATCTTCCAGAAGAAAATTTTGCATCCATCCGCAGAGTTGTTGTGGTAATCCGTAAGACGATAACTTGCCTAATAGGGCTCTATGCCAGACTCGGTCAAATGCCTTTGATATGTCCAAGGCTACGGCTCTGGATTCGCCGTGTTGTTCAATTGATTGTGTCCATAAGTGCGTTACGTAGCTTAGCAGGTCACCAGTGGAACGACGCGCTCCGAAATCCGTATTGCCTGTCGCTTATTAATCGATGGCCTTCTAGATATTTGATTATTTCGACATTTATTGCCTTTTCCATTACTTTAGAGAGCATTGAAAGTAACGCTATTGGACGATAGTTTTGTGGCAGACATTTCTTCCCTTTCTTTGGAATAGGTTGAATGCGAGCGGTCTTCCAGCAAGAAGGAAACGTCTTCTGGGAGTACGACATGCTAAACAGCTTACAGAGTACAGGTGCAAGTTCTGGTGCACAGTTCTTGAGTACTATAGCCGGGATTCCATCGGGTCCCGTTGCCTTATTGCAATCTAGTTCTTTAAGGATGCGTTGAATTATTCGAGGCCGAAATTTCACTTCTGCCATCGATGATTGTATCCTCGGGATATTTGGTGGTTCTAGCTGTGCAGAATCTAGGGTGGAATTCTCTGAAAACATGCTACCGAAAAGATCTGCCTTTTCTTTAGGTGTTGTTGCTAGCGTGCCGTCTTCTTTTACTAGAGTTGGAAAAGAAGAGCAACTAAAGTTATTACTGATTGCCTTTGCCATGGACCAGAATGCGCGTGAGGCGCTAGGACATCCAATCACTTTGTTAGTGACTTGGTTTAGGAATATTTTGGAAGAACAGATTCCTGTGTTTCAAAAATGGTAAAGCGCTCTATTGCAATCGTTGCTGTTGTTTTTAAAATATATTTTCTTTCATCTTAAGTATATTTTTTCTCGCCCAAACGGTGCGAGATAGACCCCCTCCCCCCTCCCATATTAAACAAAAAATGCTTGTATTTAACACCTTTATAAAAAACTTTCATCAAATTTAGGCTCCAAAGTTATCATGCTCGTGCCCTTGCGCCTGTTTGTTTTTGGCAATGATGTAGGCTCATGTTCCTTATCAAAAAAAAAAAAAAAGTTTAACATTTACCTACCAAACAGAGTTGCAATAGACCAGCTCCACCACTGTTCAATTATTCATTTAAGTTAGTCGGCTTTGTACTTATGACTAAATGGTATCTAAGTCAATTATTTTTACACACAAACGAAAACGTGTCCCACTTTTTGCCTTTATGACTCCTATTCAGTTCAAACAAAAAACTTTTTCAATTACTTAAATAACCTTCACACTATTATCTTACACCAAATCTGTCTTCATTTGTATTCTTGATATTTTTTTTCACAGTCCCCCCCACATTAAAATTAAATTGATATGATGGACTTTGAAAAGTTTCTGCACCCAGCAATTTAGGCTCATGTGGAATAAGCCTCCCATATACCGCCACAGCATCCATCCCCAAATAAAACTTTTATGCTCACATTTCAGTCAAACACCCGCCGGGGGTATGAATATTTCAAAAAGTTTCCACCCCTCCCCCAGGAAGCATTATACAATTCGTCTGAGTATACGATTATGATTGTGTCAATAGTAACACACATCGAACTATATATACAACAACTGCATGACAGGGACTATAGGAGAGTTTAAAAAACCGAAAACAAAAAAATTCTAGAAAAAAAAAAAAAAACATAACTCGCCATTAAAAAAGTACCGAACCGAGCACTTAAACACTTTTTTTCTTCTCGACCATTCTTGGGATTTTCATTTTTTTGTTTTTTTTTTGTTCATTCTTCACCATGTATGTAGTGTGTGATGGGCAAAACTGGTATCGTCCTTGTCGTTTGTGGCGTGTTAGACATCTCGGGCGGGAGGAATATGTTAACTTGCATGTTGTGAGAGCTGGGGGATGACATAACTTCTACTCTAGGGAATAATAATCTGCAAATATGAACATTTTCAGTATATGCAACGGAGTTAGTAAATATTTTGATAAAAGTTTCGTTTCGGGGTGGTGGTGTTGCTTCGTCTCGTACTACGGCAGAATTTCATTTTTTGTTCCTTCGGCTTTCAATGTGGACTTTAGTCGGGTGGGTGGGGGTGGATTTTTTGTTCGTTGGGTTTGCTTGCTCTTTCGGTTTGTTTGTGGTCTCGTGGCTGTCTATATATTGAACAAAATGAAAAGTTTTGCAGTATCCTGAATAGCAAATGAGGGAAGAAAAAGTCTTTCAATGTAAAAAACAGTAGCCGAGTTGTGGTGTGCCAGTGGCCACAGACCGATCGATTCTTAAGACCACCAAGTAAGACAACTAGTTTGCTGCGGAGGATGAGGAAAGAGTTTGCATTGTCATGCAAAGAACGCTTAAAGAGCGCAACAGATTAGGTACCTAGCGGGTAGAGACTTTGAATTCACAGAAGTAACCCTTTGGCTTGACCTGCATACGTTTTCCCTTATTGGATTTAAATTTCATTGCATGACATACCCATAACAGTCCACCTCAGATCAGTTTGCATAGGCTATGACTTTAAAAGAGTGTTCCTGTCTAAACTCTAACCAACCGATTTGCCAATATCGAGCCCCCAATTGAATAGCTCAAGCATACTAAAGATACTTTCCAAACGAACTGAGGAAACTCGAGAAATTTGCGACAAAAAGGTCACTTTTCCGATATCGCACATTGAAATCACAAGAAACTTTTCCACACGAACGCATTAGCACAGAAGAAGTGCGCGCACACCTCCCGCTGAAAATTCCTCCAGAAATCCCCCAGATAAAAGCAAATGTCACATTCAATACGAAACTCGAGTCGTTTCACGATTTCTCATTTTTATTTTTTTCAATTCTCCGCAATGAAGGAACCAACCAAGCGACGCGACGACCAGCGATATGGGCCATCAACCCGGTTATCCATCTCACTCGTTGTCTCAACGTCCTTAACAACGCACCAGATGAAATTCCAAGAAATTTTCTGTCAAAGTCAAATATCAATAAAATTCACTTGACACCCAATTATTGTGAAATCGCACAGCGCGCACACGAGAGGGACCAACGGATTCATCTATAAAGCATCCTTGAATTGGGGAGATTTTCGCAGTGTCACTGCGTCTTTCCTTTTTTTGAAAAATCACCAAATCCCATCGATTGGATACTAACAGATACAATCTATCAACTAACACTCTCAGTATAATATTGTTCGTATCATTGGTGTATGTATTTTGGACTTCAACTTCGACCCGTTTTTGCCCCTGTTGCGCGTTGGGTCACAAAAGATAATTTCATTCTTCCACTTAAATGGAAGTTATCATCAATTAGGAGTTCACTTCTATGGCTATCCATGTGTGTGGGGGCTTGTTGTATCCAAAGAGATAAGCAAACTTGTGTGTGATATGCCCATGCCCAACCCTCGGAAGAAAAACGAATATCCTTTTTCTATACGTATGCCTAAGGCTTTCTTCAGAGTTAATCCTGCGCTTTCTAGGTGTTTGCTGTTGGCTGAGTAAATTCATTTAATTAGTGCCACAGGATTTCGGGTTATTCTACGTGATCTTTATTAAATGAGATATACCTACCTCCTACCCATACCCCCATCCATATGCCGCATGTGGATGGAGCTATTCAGCTTAGTTTCCCTAACAATTTCCTATTTTCCATTTTCCAATCGACCACAGCCAATGTGTGTATAGTTTTCTCTGGCGCTTTTGTTGTTGCTGTTCGTTTAAATTTTTAATTCGTTTTGGCTTCTCGGGAGAACAACTTTATAATCGCATTACTGACAAAAACCTCTTAAAATTGCAAAGCTTTTCAGCTCTGTTTAGAGACAATGTGAAGTTGTGTACACAGGACTATTGTTGTTATTGTTACTATGGTGGGGGCGCCTGCGATGTGACGTTTTGCGGGGTTAAATGTTGTGTTCATGTTTTTTGGGTGGTGGATAGGCGTGGATAAATGAGTATCGCATGAGATATTTTTGGAGGTTGAAGATATAGTTTAATGGAGGTGTGCACGACAGAGGTATCTCTGGTATAGGTATGCGAGGGACATTGTTCGAAAAGTAAAATGATCGATGATATGATATTAATATTTCTGGTTTTATCAGCTACTACTATTTTTTTAACGGGAGGTACGTAGCACTTCTTCAGTTTATATACCTAGCACCCCTGCTTACACTTTGCAGCGAGGTATGTACCTACCCTTGTAATATCCGTCGCACATTATATTCCTTTCGGAATTAATTTTGAAAGTTCTGTCCTCTTACTAACACTTATCGGAAGAAATTCGTTTCATAGTACTCTCTCTCCCAGTTTCTAAGGATGAGAGCTGTCTTCTGTGACTGCTTTCCTAATCCGATAATTAGAAGTTTCGCCCATATTTGACGTCTTTAGTGGGCCAATTTCCCACAAGATCCCAGTTAATTTTCTAGAATTTAAGTGCACTCACCGCAGAATCTGCGAAGACTTTTGGGAGATATAAATACAAATTTCCTGAGGTACTCCCGATAAGTCTGAACTCATGTTTGGACAATTGTTCCGTTATACTGCGCTAGAATTTTTTTGTTAACTTTATAGCTGAAATTCAGCATGCACCATGTTCTAGCCTTTAACAACCAATCGCTTTGTGTGAGTTTTTAATTTTTGTGCCGAATTTTGTGCCGAGTCCAAAGGGCTAATTGAGAAGCTCCTTCATGACAGTTTCACTCTCGCATATTGTCAGACGTCCGCGAGAGGTGGCGCAATGGAATAAAAAAAAAACCTTTTAGATGCAATTTGGGTTTTTCTGTAATCGAACCTGGGACCCTTCGCTTAGTAGTCTAACATACTCATTTTATTTTTTTCATTTTAAATAAAAATAATGAAAGAGTCCAACACACTAACCACCAAGCCACTGCGGCCTTTTCTAGAACGTAACGTGGGGAAAATAAAAAAAATATTAAATGTCAATACTTAACTCCGATAGATTGTATTAGATTTTTTGTTCCCATGGCACATATTCGAACTGTCAACTCTTGACCAGATTCGTCGGCTACCCCTCCATAAACGTCAACTGAAACAGCTGCTCGTAAGACCGATTTCAACCAATCAAAACTGAGAAAAATTCACTCAGACAGCTGCTGTCAGATTTTCTTAACTAGATTCTTGAAGGTCCCCATTACCTTTTAAATGGAACCAGGGTTGTGCTGAAGTATAAATGGCTCACATTTGCATCAAAACTTAAACATCACTTTCATATAAAAAAAAAAAAAAAAAAAAATGTTGAAAAATAAAAGAACGTAATCAGGAAATAAGAATTAAGTCACAAAAACAATAGAGTGTTTCGCGAAGCCCATTCTCCCACAGATGGGCTATCTTTTCCGTTCAAATGTCAACAAAAACTTTTAGGATAACAAAGCTGGTTTAAATATAATGGCCAGATTAGTGTTTTGATCAAATATTGCCAAAAAGCGCACAATTACCATTACTTTAACTTCTCAGTTGTTACCAAATAGGTTGGTTAAACATATTTTTTAATAATATTAATAAATTAATATATTCTACAAGGTTTTTTTTATTTTTGCAATTAACTTAATTATAAATTTTTCAGTAGGTAATATGTTAAAATATAATTATGCTACAGCTATATAAAATCTGTTTCGTTTCGAGATGAGCTAAGTCGTGATTTCGCAATCACAGGTAAAACTGTGACAGTGATTTTCAAATCACTTGAATTTCAACTGTGATTGTGACTCGCGAACTTACCGTAGGTAATGTAATGCCATGTTTTATGAATTTTTTTCAGACAAAATAGTCTGACGCCTATCTACCTATTTGTTATTAAATATACCAAATTAGCTAGATAGGTTCCATTTGACTATCACTATTTATTCTTAAAAATAATAAACTCAAACATATAATTATAAATGTACTCGAAAATTCATGAAAATTACAAAATTACTCCGACAGTCCGACTCCCTGTACTTCTTCTTTTGAAAAATGTTCCTTTTCCTACCAGCTGGCAGCTACCAATGTTGCCGCAAGCTTTTTTAAAAGTGTAACAATTTTGTTCAAAAAGTGTAACAAATGGATAAAAAATGTAACAAACTGGAAAAACATTGTACATAATAATAAAATCATCGTTATTCAACTCCAAATTTTTTTTATTAGGAGCTCTTTATCACATTGAAAAAAAGCCCTTTTTTGACTACCTGCCCATTTTGTGTTTACTTACTTAAGGTGGCGCTACAGTCCGGGGTGGACCTGGGCCTCAACCAATACGCCTCTCCATTTTGTGTTTAACAAATAATAAAAAAAAAACAAAATTATTGACCACCGAAGTAGATTTCAATTTCTATTTCACAAACTTTATTTACCACTAGATGTAGAACATTGTCAACGGCGACGCGGCGAGACAGAAAAATATTGATGTATTTTCTCGTTCCCTCCCATTCCCATTCCCACTCGTAGTTTAACATTTTGCACAACTTTTGCTCTGTGTAAACAAACAAATACATTGACAGAAATTGGTAGAAGTTTGCTCGAAAGAGAAAAGCGCTGCCAGTTCAACTTTTCAATATCTTAAATGAGAAAAACAAAAAGGGATTTCAATAGGAAAAAATGTAACAAAGCGAAAAAGAAAGTAACATTGTAACAAAATTATAAAATAATTAAAAAGTGTAACACTTTTGTTACACTTGTAACATTGTGGCAACGCTGGCAGCTACTACTGAGCAGGGATCCCAGATTAATATAAAATAAATCCTCCAATTTTAACGCCAAAACGAGATTTTTTCCCCTTTTTCAAAAATAAAAAAACCTTTTTTTCCCCCAAAAACAAAAACACTTATTTAACTTTAATTTTAACATTTTATGTTTTATTTAAATATCTTTGAACTAACCAAACAAAAAAAAAAATAATAGGAACGCATTAAATTCAGTCATTATTATGAAATACTAGTAAAAAACAAAAAAGAAAACTTACATAACTAAGTAGTTATTAATTTTAAAATCACATATTCATGTTTAAATCAATAAACAGGTTATATTTAAAAATAATATGTACCTTAAAGTTTGTACATTGCGCTTTTGTGAAGTTTTAAGCAGCCTTTTTCTACCACAAAGTCATAAAAATCTTTCTTTTTAATATTGTTTTTTTTTGTGTACAAAATTCCAGCCAAAGTGGAAGTAGAGTTTGTTTCATGTTTTTCTTTTATTTAAATTTATTGCTGAGAAAATTCTTTCAGCATTGGCCCCGCTGTGAGGAAGACAAAAAATAAACTCCATACTTTTTTTTTCATGTTCGGAAACGTAATATCGTCTTCTTCAAGACTTGTTTTTAATATTTCCCTCCAAAATTCTTGAACATTGTCAGTTGAAATATTTTCGATGTTTAAATTTCTTAGTAGTCTATACTCCCTATCAATTTCAACCCAATATAAAGAAGAAAAATATTTAGACAATTCGCAAAGTGAATGAACATTTCTGTTCTTAAGACAACGTGAACTTGTAAGTGAGACGTTACAAAGGCCCATTTAAGATTATGATCATTAAATGAGTTTTAAAAATAGTGTCGTCTTTCGAAGACGTTATTTAAATAAAATGTATGTTAAATGCTTTTTTTCCCCATTTAGATTGTTTTCCCCCAAAAAATCTCTTCTCCCTTTTTCCCCCTTTTGTCAAAAAAAGTCGGCAAAATTGCCTACTTTCCCCCTTATCTGGGACCACTGCTACTGAGCCTTACCTATCTGCGTGAGTGCCTACTTTCTTGTTGCTTTGCTAATTTTATTCGTATTTATCTCTCCATTTGCCTTGGATTGTGATTCTTCATTCTTGTGTGTACCTATACCTTCTTTCACTGTTTGTCCTGTGATTGCGACTTTTTCTGTTTGGCGTGAGTCGTGATTTTCAAACTGTGACTTCGACTGTGATTCTTGTGTGCATACCTACCATTATTTCACTGTTTGTCCTGATTGCGATTTGTGTTGCGACTTTTTCTCTTTGGCATGAGTCGTGATTTTCAAACTGTGACTTCGATGGGAAAAAATATAAAAAGGAAAGACTGAAAAATCGCAATCACGCTTTATTTGAAAGTCGATCACAGGTAGTGATTGCGATTTTGAAATCACCGTGATTAAATCACAGCTCACAGGTAGTGATTTTGTGCTCATCTCTAGTTTCATTTTCCCCAATTGAACGCACCCTATCATTTTGAATTTTAATTTTTAAGAAATTACAAAGAACTCCCTTTTGTGTGGAATGCCTCTGAAAATGGCTCAACTCCTCGTACGCAAGTAGTAATCGTATAATGAGCCATATTCAATATACAGGTTCATTCTAACTATATTTCTGTTTTTATATTGCAACTTGGGTGTAAAATTCGTAAGAAGTAGTCAGTTTATTAAATATTTTTATTTGACTTCCACCCAGTGTCGCCATAAGTACAATTTGTCTGCATTTTGCAGATTTTCAACCTAACATCAGACAACCAGAAATCTACGATTCAGATTCGCAACAGGGATCCCAGATTAAAAACAAAAAAGTCCACATTTCTTATCACCAAAACTATATTTTTCCCCCCTTTTAAAAAATAAAAATCCCTCTTTTTCCCCCACAAACAAAAACGCTTATTTAAGTTTTATTTCAACATTTTATGTTATGTTTTTTTAAATATCTTAGAGTCAGGCAAACACAAAGATAATAGGAACACATTAAATTCAGTCAGTATTACGAAAAAAAAAAAAAAAATAGGTACCTATATAAATTTTCATATTTTATATTTAAACCAATTAATAGGTATATTTAAAAATATAAATGTTCCTTAAAGATTTTTCTATCACAAAGTCATAACAATCATTTTTTTTTTAAATACATTTTTTTGTGTACAAAATTCCAGCCAAATTGCTTCGTATTTTTGTTTTATTTAAATTTATTGCTTAAAAAATTCTTTCAGCACTGGCCCGCTGTAAGAAAGACAACAAAATTTATAAGTAGTGTAGCCTTTCGAAGACTTTATTTAAATAAAATTTTAAATGCTTTTTTTCCCTTTTAGATTGTTTTCCCCCACAAAATTCCTTTCCCGCTTTTTTCCCCTTTTTTATAGAAAAAATTGCCGACTTTCCCCCCAATCTGGGATCACTGATTTCGCAATAATATACTTTGTCCTTTTTAAAAAAATAGTTTCAAAATTTATTTGCGCACTTGCTTTCGCTGTATGCTATCATTTTCCTATTCAGCTCTTTTTTTCTGTTATTGTCAAGTATGATTTTTCTATAGAGATTTTTCCATGCAAATTTTTTATTTTCATAATTACAGATTTGTCCAACTATTTTTTATGGCAGCACTGGTCTACCCGCTTCCGGAATAATGTTGTACTCACAGGCGAATTTACTTTTCTGAAGCTGAGTCTCGATTTCAGAGCACCTCGGAGACTGCAAAACCTTCTTTACCTAGAAACTGATGTCAACCGGTCCTTTACGAAAATTCCTCCAATCCTTACCACAAATCAACTTGTTCCTCCAACCAACTCTCAGAAAAATACACAAAAATACCATTCCGCCGCTAATGGTTAATAAAACGCCCACCATTCCCTCTTTGAGAATAAAAAAAAATCGCCGAATCCTTGTTCACACAATTTGCATATATCCGTACATGTCCATGAAATAAACTTTAACAGTTTAATGCAATGATTAATTCGATTCTAGCGATTTGTAGACACCCAGGTATAGTAACAGTACAAATCCAAATGATGGTTAAATACACATACCTTGGTATACCGTTGGTGTACCTCTCTAAAGCCGGCACAGACCCATTATATCTGGCTAACTACTAAAACCGTCATCTATAGAGAGACCGAGGACCATCTCACTCGTTGTATGCTTGTCATTCCATCACAAGGATAGGCAATGAGCACCGGCCTCAGCACTCCGCTCCGTTGGCTGTTAGCTGTTGGCTGTGTTGGTCGGGACGAAAAGTTGTCATTGTAATAAAGTTTTATTGGAAGGATTTGGAATATTTTGGTCGCAGAAGTACAGATATTGCTTGTCGTTGTTGTTGTTACTATACTAGTGCTGCTGCTGCTCCTGAATGGTAATCGAAAATGATGTTGCATTTTGTGAGCAAAGGACCAGAGCGATGAAGACGAGGTGGTGGCATGTGCGAGAGGGTTCATTTCATAGCTTAACTCACTAAATGTTGGTTGGTCCTGCAATTGACTTGGAACTCATTGTGCGATAGTGCCGGTATGGTGTGGGCGAGTGGAAATAGTTTTTGTCTGCACGAAATTGATTTGGATTATGTGGAGTTTGCTATAGCATACGAGTACACGCAACGCAAATATATCTATATGTATATTGTATGTGTGTGTAGGGTATATAGAAAAATATCCCGCTCCTATGGCAACCATGTGTGTGCAATGGTGGATGGAGATTGTTTCTCTGTGACGGGAACCGGAGTTCGGTGTAAAGATAATTGCATTTCTGGTTTATGTCGCTATGGTATTGTGCGCTAAGCTGAAGGATTTTACCAAATGTTTCAGGATATATATAGTATAGAAGGCGAAATGCGAGGGGCCAACGAGAACGACTGATGTTGTTGAATGCTTCGTTTGTTAATTGTTATGACAGGGAATGAGAGACAGAGTATTTAAAACTTTACTCATTTAATTAGAGATTTATTGGTAAGGATAATGGGTGCGGCACTATCTGCTGGGGTGAAGTGGTAATAAAGAAAGTTTTCTATACGCCAATCGTATGAATATACACAACATATGTTGGAGCAACAGCACAGTGCCACTGCACTATAAATTGATGGCAATAATGGAGTTCCATTGATCCCGGCTGTAGATGGAAATGGTATAGGGTTGCAACTTAAAAACCGATTCGCCCGATGTAGGCGAGTCAACTTAGTCGACGTAATGTGGTACAATTCATAGAGTTCGCGGCAGCGTTACCTTCGGGCATTTTACAGTCATTTCGACTCATTTTTGACAGCCCGGAGTCGGATCAATATAGTTTTGAAAAAAAGCAACATCCTGCGCCTGTGTTAGAAATATAATTATAAAGTTTAATAAAAAAAAGTGTTTTTAACAAGGGTTTAAAACATAAAGCGCGGGTGAAGCTTAAAAAAAAGATAAGATAGGAATGTGGCTATTTTTTTCCGCCCGGACTGTTTTTTTTTTTTTTTGCTGTTTCTGAAAATTTTCAGAGGCAACACTGCTTTGCGATTGTATCTTCTCTTCATTCGTCCTTTACGCACATAGTATAGGACCAAAAAATGGGGGGAAAGGGTATTGGGAGGTTAGGTGTTTGTAAAGTATGTCCTCTTTTTTCGTTTGAGGTTTATGGACACCCTTAAATATTGCATTCCTTGTTGCCTCTGTTTAGTATTGAAGAACAGAAAAACATGTTTTGTTTCCGATAGCCTTATGGACTCGTATGAAAATTACAGACTTTTTTCAAACTAAGTTCCGCTAAGTTAGAATTATTGAAATTTACTTACTTACTTACTTAAGGTGGCGCTACAGTCCGGGGTAGACCAGGGCCTCAACCGATATGCCTCTCCATTTAGCACGATCTTTGGCTAACTGCCTCCAGTTGAGGTCCCCTTCCACTTGAGCGCGCCACCTAAGGCGAGGTCTTCCTCTACTGCGTTGTCCCTCCGGGTTGGAATCGAAGACTCTCCGGGCCGGAGCGTTGGTGTCCATTCGCTCTACATGTCCTAACCATCTTAGACGACTAATGCGTACTTTTCTGACCAGGTCGATGTCGCTGTACAGCTCGTAGAGTTCGCTGTTAAATCTTCTCCTCCAAATCCCGTCAACGCAAACGGGACCAAAAACCACTCGAAGAATTTTGCGTTCGAAGCGACCAAGAAGATCCTCATCCGTTTTTGCTAGGGTCCATGCTTCTGCGCCATAGAGCAGGAAAGGGATGATGAGAGTCTTATATAGAATCTCCTTAGTGCTTCTTGACAAGGCCTTATTTCTCAGTTGCCTTCTTAGGCCAAAGAAATAGCGGTTGGCAAGTGTAGTTCTTCGCTTGATTTCTGATGTGATGTCATTATCAGAGTTTATAGCGGAGCCGAGGTAGACAAAGTCCCTAACTACCTCAAAGTTATAGCTGTCTATCGTGACGTTCTGTCCGATTCGTCGATGTTGTGTGTCCCTTCTTGTTAACAGCATATATTTTGTTTTACCCTCATTCACCACTAAACCCATTTTTGCCGCTTCTGTACTAATACTTGCAAACGCACCAGTGACATCTAGCTGTGTTCTGCCAACAATGTCAATGTCGTCAGCGTATGCAAGCAGTTGCACAGACTTATGGAAAATTGTACCTCTGGTGTTGGCTTGTGAGTTTCGCACAATCTTCTCAAGAATGATGTTGAAGAAGTCACATGACAGCGCATCACCTTGTCTAAATCCTTTTTTGACATCAAAGGTCTCGGTGAGATTGTTTCCGACCTTTACGGAGCAGCGAGCGTTCTCCATCGTCATTCTGCACAATCTGAAAAATTTGGCAGGGATGCCAATACTAGACATGGCTCTGTATAGCTCGTCTCTATAAATGCTGTCATATGCGGCCTTAAAATCGATAAAAGGATGGTGAATATCGATCTGGTCTTCTTGGGTTTTCTCCAGGATCTGCCGTAGTGTGAATATTTGATCGGTCGTGGACTTACCGGGCCTAAAACCGCACTGATAGGGACCTATCAGATCGTTGACGAATGGTTTCAGGCGTTCAGCAGACATGATCTTATACGCAGTGTTCAGGAGACTGATGCCTCTATAGTTGGCGCAGTTTAGAGTCTCCTTTCTTGTGGATCGGGCAAACGATGCTGAGGTTCCATTCATCAGGCATACTTTCCTCTAACCAATTTTTGGAGACGAGTTGGTGTATGCACTCTACCAAATCATCTCCGGCTGCATTGAAGAGCTCGGCAGGTAAGCCGTCTGGTCCAGCAGCCTTGTTGGACTTCAGCTTGGATATTGCTATCAACACTTCACTTTGGTCAGGTGGACGGAAGTCTTGGCTTTCATCGTCCAGGTTGAATGGTTCGTTCTGCCTGACAGCGGAATTTGTGTCGTCTTCGCCGTTTAGCAGTCTGCAGAAATGGTTTTTCCATGTCCTCAGCGCCGACTGTGACTCTACTACAAGGTTTCCTTGTTCGTCTCTACAGGTCTCCGTTCGGGTCCTGTTGGCATTACACGTTCTTTTTACCTTTTGGTAAAACTTCCGAACATTGTTCCTGGAGTAACACCTCTCTATATCCTCGATCGGGCGCCTCTCATGCTCTCTCTTTTTTCTCCGGAGAAGCCGATGTTCTTCCCTCCTCTTTTGCTCGTAGAGCTGACGAGCTGCTCTCGTCCTTCTATGCAGCGACGCTTCGTAGGCACTTTGTTTTGCTGCATTTGCTTGCCGGCACTCTTCGTCAAACCAGGGGTTTCGGGGGGGTGGGCTGGTGAAACCAAGCACATCAGTTGCGGCGTTTTTGATGGCTTCTTGGCATCGGCGCCACTGGTCTTCGGAATTATTGAAATATTACTACAATATGCTGTTCCACGAATGAAAGAGAGCAAAAAAGTGTCAGTTCGAAAGGTTGGCTTTCTTCACCTCTACCACAAATTGTGCTTGAAAAAGTGTCAAAAAATAATCCCTCCATAGAACACCAAACATCCTAGGAATGTAAGCTCCTTTTCCGACTAAAACAAAGTCTTTTTATAATTATTTCTCCCACGAATGAATTATATGTACCTACCTATACCGAAACGAAAAACAAGAACTTTCTTCTTGTACAAATAGAAATAAAAATAATACCTGCATTTTCCTTTGATGTCTTTTAGACATCACCTACCTACCTACCATGCATCCGAGGACACCGCACGCTTAGACTTAAATTTCTACTCCACATATTAGGATTCTCAGTAGCAAAACAAAAAATAAAACCGCGACGCGTAGGTATCAAATTTCCAAACGAACACCCTTCAAAAACAAATGTATTTGCCAGGACGACGGCAACGACGACAACTTTTCTCAGAAATGAAAACGATGACGACGGCGAAGACGACGACGACGACGACGACGACGATGATGATGCTGATGATAACTTCTTGAAATTCTCTATGTTATTAATTACAATGCATGTCATCAGATGGTACACATACTAGTTTGCATGTTCACCATCAGTCGCCCGCTCCCCCTCCCCCTACATCCCATAATGTTGTAGGCAAAATTCCATACCCCCAAATGAGATTTAAGTTTTTCACTCGACTACGCTACAGGTATGCCAGCTACATGCTTCTGCACAAAAGCTCACACGGTTGTTTTTTCTTTGTGCAGCATGCATATGTGAATTATAATCTCCTTAGAGGGTATTCATCTTTACAACCGACCGACAGCGAGGCTACATTGCTACGGTTATACGGTTGCAGATATCATACATTATGTGTGGAACCTACGTGCAAAATTGTTAAATAGTTTCACAACACAGCGCACACACTGGTAGCTGTGATATTTCTCTTCTCTGTAAGATGTTGACAACATCCCCCGAAGAGATTACCCTAAATCCTTCAGATAGGTGCGGAGAACAAAGAATTATTTTAATGCAAAAGGAAATTCTAAGACCGAGAGGATATAATATGCGCGCTGAAATTAAGTGGAAAGATTTTTCGATGCATGTGTGTCAGCTGGTGGAACTAATTACTTTTTAGCCCCAAAGCTTGCCTGTGAGTTGGGGTAGATATATGTCTCTAAGCGTTTGCATATGGAGAGTGAATACCTAGTGCAGATGGGTTACTGGAGCGAGGGAGTTGCATTACATTTTTGGTATATTTGACAACTTCGAAGGGAGTTCCTCTCAACTGTTATCGGGATGTGGAACATGTCTGACAGAAGAGCTCGCAGCCATGGTCAGCATGGACATTTTAATAAGATGATGACAGATCCAGCAGGCGCAGTGGCTTAGTAGTTAGTGTGTTGGACTACCAAGCGAGGGGTCGGGGTTCGAATCCCGCAAAAACCCAAATTCCAACTTAGGTTTTTTTTTACTGCGCCACCTCTCGCGAACGTCTGACAAACATCCGAGAGTATAACTGTTTTGAAAGAGCTGTCAATTAGCCGTTTGGAGTCGGCATAAAATTGTAGAAAAACTCACACAAAACGAATGGTTGTGAGAAGCTAGGCCTAGAGTCCCTCCGGACCTGCTGCGCCAACTATTTATTTTATTTTGATGACAGATCCAGCAACCAAAGCAAGCAACCCTCCATCCCTTCTCATTCCTTATCCTCACATTACAAGAATCGGCCCACTAAAGAAAATGACAGATTGACCTTTTCACTCAATGTCTTTTCTGTCAATCTGACAAGGAAAATCAAGAATGACACTTCAGTAGAAAACATTAAAAACGAGGAACAAAATCGGATTTCCCACGGGACAAGTGGTGGTACACGCAGAGAAAAAAACCTACATGTAGGTACCTACATTTTTGGTATTTTGGTATTTTGGACTAAAAATTTACTTCATAGGAGAAAAAGGAACGATTTTTAATATTTAAAGCCGTTTAATAAAACGTAGGTATTTTTCATTTTCATTCATTTTCAATGGCCGCTCTTCCATTAGTAGGGTCGCGGGTATAGGACGCCTAAGTGGACTCTCCATAGCTCCCGATCTCCCGCCACTGACTCTAGATCATCAGGGGCAATCCCCATACGGGCCGAGGAGAGATTTCGGTCTTGATCTAACCATCTTATCCTGGGTCTTCCTAGGGGACGCCTGCCTGCCTGACGTAGGTATTTTGAATATAAAAAAAAAAAAAAAAAATAATAATAATTATAATAGAGAACTTGCATTTTTTTTAGTTTCCCAATGTTTTCTTATGTCTATAGTGGAACTACATCTGAGATCTTGCTACATGCTCATGCCTCTAACCCTGAATTCATAATTTTATTTCTAGCTTAACTTTTTTTCCCAAGAATACTCTTCTTTAAATGTCTATTTATTTATCTACTCAAATTAACTATTGAACAAAATTTTGACGAGCGGTTTGAATTATTTAAAAAATCGAATTTTTATTTTTCTTGTATTTATAAAAATCAATTGCTGTGCGTTAGTCGTCTAAAAGCTCCAGAACGGCTCGACCGATTTGAATGATTTTTATTTTGTTCTGTTCGTCTTGAATCAGGGATAGGCTATAAAAAAATAAAAATCGGAAAATTCTCAACATATTCAATTATTTCCAATAATAATCTTTTATATACATAATTCCTTCGGGGTAAGATTTGATGACGATGTAAGTCGATAACCATTGGGCCAATTTTCATGATTCTTCTCTTGTTTTGTTCATATTGTTGTATTTTAGGTTTGGACAGTCTTAAGAAATAGGATGCTTATTTACCCGATAGGTGGCGTTGTTGTCGATCTCAGAAACCAATCATCCGTTTTCAATGAAATTTTGTGGATATATATGTTTGGATCCAGCTTGAGAGATAGGATACTTTTCGAACCGATAGGTGGCTCCGTTGTCGATTTCCGAAACAGCTCTGAGTTGATTGAAATTTTGTGGATTCCAATTTGAAAGATAGGATAATTTTATACCCTTGGTTGTACTTCTCAAACAAAAAAGGGATAGAAAAACGGGTTATGACACCTCCCATTCAGAAATAAAATCAAACGCTTATTTCTAAATTTGTATAGTTAAAATTATCTATTAATGGACATGGTCCAGATAAAGCGCTTTCCGAAATATGAGCAGAACTTGATACGAAATAGGGGCAAAGCCGGGTGGGTACAACTATATTTAAAAAAAATTGGGGTGAACGAAGTTCGCCGGGTACTCATTTCTTCTGGGTTTCTCTTTTTATTATTTAAGCGTTTCTATTTTTTTATTACAACAACACTTAACTTATTGTTGCATACCTACTAATTTGATACAAAAATATTTTCTAAAAAAAAAGGCAATAAATAACATCTGACAACATTTCTTTTATTTTTTCGAAACATTTTTTAGCCAGGCAGATTTTTAGGGGAAATTTTACGTCGGTAGGGAATTTTTGGAGCCGTGCTATGTATTTTTATTTTTTTTTAATGTATCATCACTTGGATTGCGGAGAAGCGCATTGGCGATGTCAGTTACAGCTGCTCTCAAAGATCGATGTAGGTAATGTGCCTGCAAAATCAAAAAATAATTCAAAAATGATGCACTAGCATCTACGCGCTATGGACTGCCAAGAAAATACCTTCCCACCTATTTAAATCATACAAATATTGTATATTGTCAAAAGTAGATCGACGTTCCAGAGATGTTAGAGCTAAGTGGAATGAACTACAAGCAAAATCACAAATTGAATGATGTATCGCCTAGAATGGTGCTCTTTATTGTCATAAAAAAAGAACATAGTCGGGCATAGGTTTAGTTTGTCTCAACTGTTAAACATTTGTTTGCATAAAGTGATATTGGGACAGGATCTACCGAACGAAAAATCCGTATTTCTATATCGAGAAACTCTCGCAGGTTGCTATACCTTCAGATGTTTGTCAGTAGTTGGTGAGAAATGGCGCAATGGCGGGCTGAAACTGAAACCCCTCGATTAGTATCACTAGGCCACTGCCACTTCAGCCAACAATTCCTGTCGAATTCCATTTAAAATTATGTAGCATTTTTCCCACCCAAACAATTAATGGAAATGCCAAGGGCCGAACGAGCACGAATTGTAATTTCGACCATCAGTCTATCCCGTAGTATCCCATCAATGTAATAAATTAATGCAAATAATTTTCCCTCAAATTATTCCAAACAAGTTATACAAATTCTCTTTCGCAATATACTTACACCCGAAAAGGACTAACAATACCTATCGCACGTAACCGTAGATAACCAAAAAAAAAAAAAAACAATTAATTGCTCCAAGTATTTGCACCTCCAATTTGGCAAATTGAAATCTCCACTTTCTTCGATCCTAAGGACGCGTCTTCTTACATTTCCTCGTATATTGCTACAAGGACACAACCAGTTAAGTTGAGATGCTCCACAGCGAGGAACTCTTCCACTTTCATTACTTTTCCACACCCCAAATAATAGAAAAAAAAGAAACAGAAGAATAGAAATTATTTTCCACATCCTTTGCAGATGGAGTATACCTACCTAGTATACTGCTTAAAACAATGGCCAGGATACCAACCTATCGTCTTACGTTTGACATTTAATTAATACTCCCTCTCTCTCTCTTTAAGGAACTAGAAAATCACCTTGTAAAGGACACGAAGGTATACCGTGAACCTATGGTTGGATCCTCCATACTGTGTCTAATAAAATCCCGGTGAATCCACTTCGTCATTCTCTGTTCCTTGGAGAGGTTTATTTGTTTTATTTTTTATTTTTAAGTACTTCCGGTTGTGGTGACAAATTTTCCGTCGTCCAAAGTGTACATCGTCTCACTCGGTTCGTGGTGTGCAGCTTTTACCAACGCATCCCCTGGCGCCAGAATAAAATATACCAAAGTTTGCACTCACACCTCCACAGAGAGAGAGAGAGCGATGGAGATATGTATGCTCTGTGGTTCTGATACATTCCTAGCGCAAAACCACTATATTCCGAGGTTGTGCATGCCCAACCCGCATGTAGACTATGTCGCCCCTTTTCGGTCGCTGTTGTCGTCCAAAGGATGACTTTTGCTTTTTGGGTAAAAGGTAATTTTTGGAAAAAGGACACCCTTCAAACAACTATACACAGGAATCTGTTGCGCGCCTCGCTCTGATGTCGTATTTGCCGGTGTATATGTATAGGGGATACTGTGGCACGATGTAGGTATAGGTAATCGCTACGGTCTGGCTTTTGCGGTACTGCTACAACATTATAAATTGTGTGCATTAGGGAAATATGTCATTTGGATATGCGATATCCCTGTGATGATATCAAATTCGAGATGAATTTATGTTCGCGTTCGCTTTGATTGATTGTGCAGAAAATTAGGGTTATACGACATACGAGTATCGTGCTGCAAGTGTTAAGGTTTACAGGGAGACTTTGGGATGTATTGTATCTTTAAAGACTTCTTGCGCCCCGAGCAGAAAGTCTTGAAAGATGGTCGGTAGTTGAATGGGGTTGAGAGGAATTTTCAATTTTGTATTTTATGTCGATTGATTGTGGGAAAATAGATTGGTAACTTTTTGTAGGTAAGTAGGTATGTCGAGAACGGATAAGTGAAAAAACGGATAAGTTTGCTGATACTACTCCTAGCGATTTAAGTTCCACGTATACACACCCGCGACCTCAAGGACAGGGCCTATCTTAACCACTTTTATCTGTGGACCGAAATTCAAAATTGGCTATCCGAGAACAACAGTTTCACCGCCTTCAATGACGAAAACCGTGCAAATGGCACAATCGCCGATGTAAATTCTCATCTGTTCGTGCGAGAAAAGATGAAATCCGGTGCATCTTTGGATCAATGAAAAACAATAAATTGGCGGGAGTTAAGTTAAGACACCTAATGATAGAAGCGATCGATATCTTGGCCACGTTATTTACCAATGCGCTGAATAATTGAATAATGCATTTTTTCCGGCGCAGTAGAAAATAGCGGTGGTACACCCTATCCCGAAAAAGGATAAAGATAGGACAAACCCTGCTAATCTGCGGTCAGTTAGTTTGCTCCCGAATATTAGCAAGTATTCGAGAAAGTCGTCAATAGATCTCTTTTAAGATGGGTTGAAGAAAATAAGATTATTCCGGACAATCCAGTTTGGCTTTAGAGCGGGGCATGACACTATTCTTGCCGCGTCGAAACTGATCTCCGACATTCAGTGGAATAAAAGTGAGAAGAAATGCACGGGTGCCTGCCTGGTCGACTTTGAGAAGGCCTTCGATACCGTATGGTTGGCGGGGCTCTTTTATAAGCTGACCAGAATGGGCATTCAAATACCTTTGCTATGATCTACGACATGCTTATGGGAAAGAAGTTCGTTGTCAAAGCTGGCAACGTGACTTCAAGCAGGGTTTTCGAAATTAAAAACGGCTTACAACAGGGAGCAGTGAATTCTCCGGTCCTATTTAATATTTACACAAGTGATCTGGTGGGTTCCCTCAGACACGCTATAGCGTACGCAGGCGATTTAGTGGGGAACAGGTCAGGACCAAAAATCGAGGTCATCAACATCCCTCTGCAGTGTGACTTCGAGCAAATTAAGATGTATTGCGATGATTGCAAGTTGAAAATCATTTCCAAAATTCGAAAACAATCCTGTTCAGGACTCCATTGGCTGGGGCCCCTAGGGACACCAGAAAAAACTGGAGAAAATTAACAATTATTGGACAGCAGGGACGGCTATTGGTGTTGAAAAACGTGGTCAGGTATCTAGGCATCCGGCTCGACCAGTATCTGTATTTTGCCAAACATATAGATGCTTGTCTTGCTGGGGCTAAGAGAGGACCTACACTCTGACAAGGAGACTGTTTCGCGGCAGTCAACTTAACTCCAGGGTGAAGGTCATTTGCTACGTGGCCCTTATAAGGCCTATCATCGCTTATGGCTGTCCCATGTGGTTCAATATAGAGCCGTCCTATATGGAAAAGATTCGGGTGTTTGAGAGGCAATGCCTCAGAGCCTGTCAAGGGTTGTTTAGAACTCCTGAATCTAAATACATAAAATACTATCCCAAAAAGACACTATAGAATGGCGCTCGACTGAATAGGATTGACAATTTCCTTATTAAGGTGATTCGGAGGCACGTTGCTAGTGTTAGTTAAGACAAAAGTTGGTGCGCCGGTATTGTACCACAGCCACCGCGATGCGAGGGATAAGCGGCTCATCCACGACGGGTACGCCACCAATACTCAGGAGCTCCTCCGTTGTAGCATCGTAATTGCGGAACGAGAGTGTCGGTACCGTAAAGCAGTTCACCGAATTTTTGTGGCTCGAGGAAGAGATGAGCGTGGATACGCTCTCCTGGGTCGGTTTTATGCTAGATTCAAGTTAGTAGGCTTAGGTTTAGAGTTAGGGGGTCTTCGGGAGGGGCCGGGCTAGTCAACATAAAAGGGTGCTACCGATAGTTGACGGAATCTTATGGCATCGATCGAGTGTCGGCGGCGCGGATGAACCCCTGTTGTGAATCAATAAGATTGCTCACCACGCTGATTATAGGTAGTTTAGGTTAAGTAGCTTAGGTAGTTTTAATTAGTTTTCCATTGTGTCAACTCTCACGAACGTCTATCAAACATCCGAGAGTAAAACCGTCTTCAAGGAGCTTCTCAATTAGCCGTTTGGAATCGGCATAATATGTAGATCCCTTCCATTAGTTCCAAAAATGAAAAACTCACACAAAACGAATGATTGCGGTTTCTGCGGACCTGTTGCGCCAACTAAAGTATTTATTTTTTTTAAGTTGAAAGCCTGCTAGCTAAGCCCATCTGATGGAAGGTCTTGTAAGTAGTGTAGGTACTACGTACTGAGCCCAATCAACAAAATACGTAGGTATAATGAGACTGATGGGATGACATCGAAACGTTGCAGAGCTAATTAGTCCGTCAAACATCGATACCTTATAGGAATGCCCATTCTTCCTGTTACAAGAAGGCCTAAATTCACATTCGCTTGTAAAATATTTAATTGACTTTCCCCATTCCACCAGTACCAGAACGTATTATGAATTGTCCTAAAGAAAACGTAATGTGCTACCCTTGTTTTGATTTGCGGTTCAGTTCGTGGAACCGTTTTCAATAGCAAACTCTATAGAGCAAAAGAGCAATTAATATTTCCTGCGAAACCTATTTTAGCCCCTTTGTGCTTTAAAGGGTTTTCCTTTTAAAATTCGCCATACCATTCAAAAATATACAATCCCCCTCTCGAACGTCATTCGTTCGCTTGAATCTGTCACACGACATGATCCTTGTGGCACTTTACTTTGTTGCTTTTTTCGTCACATACGTGTTGAAGGAAAATCCTCGTGAACGCCTATAATTGCCACTTGTGTATCCATTGGCGAAAATGTCAATGCATATGACAGCACTTGTTCGCTTTCCTCTTGCGCTCTCCAAAAAAAGACACACATTTCCTCAGTGGAACGTTATAATAGGCGCAAATATAGTTTCCCATTTATAGAGGAATGGTGAGGTGACTCCAATAAATGCGTGCGAGCAGCATACTTTGCTGTCGCTGACAGGTCCTTTTATGTGTTCAGGTTTTTTTTTTCTCTCTCTCTCCGTTGTTGCCGTTTCAGCTTTGGCTGTTTCTTTTTTAATGTTCATGTCAAAAAGTGCCTAAAAAATTGAGTAAGCAATTAAAGTCAATGGGTAGGGTGTATCTGGCTTGGGTCGGATGCTCTTGATGTGGCCTGTTTTATTTTTGACTATTTTTCTTGTACAGCGCCGCGCCTCGAGGGTATTTTTTAATTGAATTTCGTTCAACGCCAGCGCTAGACGCGAAGAAGTGTATGTGAGTGAAAGAGAGAGAGTAAGAGAACATTTTTAGCGGTTTATCGTATCCTTTCAAAGAAAAGACATAAACACTCATCGTCCTTCGACCCCACAGCGCATTCATTTTCATTAATTAAAGCACAAAAGGATGACGAGAAGAAGAAGAAAGCCCTGAGACAGCGCACAGGAGAAGACGCGGCGGGACGCGACATTGGAAACGGAAAGAAGATTTATATACTGTGTATTATCCTTAGGTCATTACTTCTTTCCGTTGTGTTTTTTCCTCTGTTTTGAATCATTTGCAGGATGACCTCAAAGGGTGGCGAGATCCGGTTTAATAGTTTGCCTTTTCGTCCATCCGCAAACATTGCCAATATCCGCCGTCAACACCCACCTTTCGCCCCCATAGTTAAAGTCCTCTTTTGAAACAAACAGCATATATATGTATGTATGTATTTGTATATATAACTACGTACGGAGACTTTTTAATTATCCTGCTTTTTGTCAAGGGCAAAAAATTTAATTATTTTCAACAAAACGCGAAAAAAAAAACGGCTAATTAACTTAGAGCGAGTGCAAAATGCAACATTGCCACATACAGACTCACCTACACACGTCGGTATATGTATGTGGCGGCGCGATCAATTCTCCGCAATATACCTCTGCTGTTTGTGCGGCAGAGGGGGCGGCGAGTTGCCATGCTACGCCATGTCGACTTTCTTTTTAATCCGAAATCTCTGCAGTTATCCTTTCATGTATTTCATCGGGTCTTGATGGTTTTTTGACGTTGTTTTCTGCTCACTTGTTTTTGCACACTGGGGATACGGTTTTACTTTGTCCTCTTAAAGTACACACGCATACACACACATGCAGCATACATCAGTGGGTGTATGCAGAGAATAGTTTTTCCTCGACTGTAATTAATGGCGGAGACCATTTTATGCATGCATCACACACAAGCACAGTTTGCTGGTCCTAAACTTCACATCAGGATGTTATCCTTTCAAATACCCGTCCATGGCAAGGCATGGCACGTTACGTTGTACGTATAGTACGGATTTCACAGCGCATCAACTGGGTGTAGGTATAGTAGCCGGCAAGAGCTTAACAGCATGATTGCTTGGTCTTGCATAATATCTATTCAGTACAGAGAATTAAAACATTCTCCCTTTCCATCTCGGTGGTCGTGGTCGTCCCTGGCAATCTTCGTCCTCCGGTTGTCTGTGTGCATCTCGCAGGATGTATGTTGGATGGTGTCAAACCTCATATTGTGGCGAGATATATGTGGTATGTGTCCTTATTAGATAAATTCTACTATGGCAACGGATTTTGTGTAGAGAAGTTAAGCCGCTTCAATATAGAGTGCGGACCAAAAATGGTATACACGGGCAACTCTTCGAAACAACATTTCAAGGAAATTCAAGGGCGGACAAAGGGCGGGCGCAAAAAAATGAGAAGAAAACTATCTAACAGGTCGGGGGTGGCTTAAAATATTTAAGAATCCGGATTGGGAGTGTATCCAGGCGAGGGTGTGAACTCGGCTTTACTAATGTGTTCTGCTATAATACGGAGTCATCTCCTGGGGCTAATGCATTTGTCATTTCATCTGTCATTAGTTTATTGCACTTTTATCAACCTTTTAAAATGACTTCAAAGGCGCAAAGCTTTCAAATGTTGTCATTCATTGTGCTGATCCCTAATACTGGCGCCGGTAAATGTTTAAAGCGAGACGAAGGTGGGCAGACAGATTTAGAGGGATTGCGGCACTTTTATGCAGGCTATTAGGTATCTCTTTGAGAGATAAGTTTGGCAAAACCGTGTCATCACTTCCGCCTGCCGGTTTTGGACAGGTATTCTGTAAAAGCCAACTACAGCGACGAACTTGGGCTGGGCTTAACAACATATATAGAGTTGAACACTCGGGTCAACCCAAGCTTTCTTAAGCCTTTACTCATCAAAGTACCTGAGGATGTCTCCGGATGCAGCCGAAGACAGGGAGGAAGACAACAAACCTTGTTTGCTTGATCGGCTATTATGCGTCTCAGATGTCATAAAAACGAACCCCGTCAGCTTTAGATCCCTCTCTAACGTTTGAAGACAGAAGAGGAACCGTGGACTACCACACGTATCTACACCTTCAATCTTATAAAGATTTTCAAACCAACAGCCCTTGGAGAACATTCTATTTAGTAGACAAATTTGCCAAGTTCCACCCAAGCCGCCAAAGGTATATAATTTAAAAATGTGCCACCGTCCTACTCTCAATTTCCACCTGAAATTATTGCTAAGGAAATTAATTCGCATGTTTGTTTCTTCACAAGGACATTGAACAGGGGAAACAGCGCTACCGAAACACAAATAAAATGAATAAATCTAAATGTGTCACCCTCTCCCAACCATGTATGAAATATTACTCGCACTCGTTATAAAGATACCCTACCTGCTCATAAATTCTACTTCGAGGAATTAAATTCGTCTTCAATTGCAGTAGGAAACGTCCTTCGGTTTCATTTGTCGTTCTGTCTCTTTACATTAGCGCACATTTTGAAATGCCCTATAGCTGCTTGCGGGGAACAACATTTTTTGACAGATTAATTGCGGTTGCCTGGCACTACTCAGACTCACTGCCATAAGCACACATACAGTAGGTAAGGTATCCATTTTTGAAAATTCCTCAAGCTCTTCGAAAAATGATGAATGGAGCGGGGCGAGGAGTAAAAGAAATGGAAAATATCTAACTGTTTCAATTCTACCCCAAGCCCACACTAAACACGGTTCGTTTCACTTTCATTATGATAAATTACGTTAATTAATACCAGGACAAAGAAACCGTTTTGATTTTGTTTTTATCGTGAAGGAGGGTGCGGTCGTGTGGTTGTAACGCAACAGGCAGAACGCGCGCGTTTGGGCGGAATGGCAAAGAACTTCACAGCATACAAAGGAAGGGGTGTTTCTTCTTCTTCCTGTGAGGAGTTTCTTTTTCTTTTAATTCATCTCATTGTTTATAAATTGGTTTGGCGGATGGGGTGGTTCGTGGTAGGAGATGGTATGCCAGAAGATGGAAAGTTTTCAAAGAATTTCGAAGCCAAATTATTTAATTTGGGCTCTTTCGAAAAATTAAGATGGACGTTTGCTTGTGGTTTTCTTTTTCCTTAGGTAGGCTATTTTTGTATAGTCAATTTTTAATTAATCCTCATCAAAGGACATACCTGTTTGGTATTGCTTTTGCTGGTACACTTTTTTTTTTTTATTCGACCAGTTGAATAAATAATGGAAATAGCCTTGAGGGCAGTCGTGTAACGTATACCTATATGAAGTATATAGGGTCGCTGCTATGAGTCCGAAAGTGTGAAAAATATAATTAATTTTTTTTGAGATTCATAAGAGTGGAACAAAATTTTGTTTTCGGCACAGTGCTGTTTTTTTGTTTCTCTAGAATTTTTTTTTTTTACCGAGGGTAGGTGAAAATCTTCCAAAGACACTATGAGAATAGCAAGCGCGTGCTCATAGTAGTGTCAGATTTTTACTGACTAAAAACACCACCCTTCGAAAGATTGTTAGATACTGCAACTAAGATGTAACTTATCAAGCAATTTTTCTATAACGAAATAACAACATTTGACAGGCTACTTTCCAATGAAAGATCCTGCATGCTCCGCAATTTAGACGCGGTTAATCCTATCTTGCAATAAATTGTTCTCGTCCAAAATTTGTCGGACCGTATTGTTGACATGTCCGATTAGTCGGTTTCTATGCTTTCTCGCGAAGCTTCTAGTTTCAGCTTCAATTGTTGGAATTCCGAGATCCCTGTGGATATCGTCGTTTCTAATATACCATGGAATATTGACTTGTTTTCTTGGTACAACCCCAGAGTTGTATACCGTAGGTCCACACCGGCTTTAGCACTTGCTTGTATAGAAGCAGTTTGTTTTCGGTACTGAGCTGGGAATATTTTCCGAGGAGCCAGCACATTTCTCTATATTTGATATCGAGTTCTTTACATTTCATTTTCACGTGCGAATTCCATTTCAGCTTTGCGTCGAGTGTCATTCCCAGGTATTTGGCCTCGTTTGCAAAGGGTATTCGCGCCAAGTTTAGGAAAATTGGCAACTCATTAGTTTTCTTGTACGTGAAATTCACGTGAACAGATTTAGTTTCGTTGAGGGCGATCCGCCAGTCCCTCGTCCATTCATTTACCGTATTCAGTGCGATTTGAAGTTTTGCAGTCGTTTCTTCAATTGTATTACCTACTGCTAGGATAGCGGTGTCGTCGGCGAACGTAGCGAGAGTAGTGCCATCTTCTCTTGGTATATCGCGAGTATATAACAGATAGAGAAGGGGCCCAAGGACACTTCCTTGCGGCACGCCGGCCGAAATTTCCTTAAGCTCAGAGTATTCGTTTCCATGTCTGACACGGAAGAGTCTATTCCCGAGATATGATTCTAAAATATCATATAGGCGTATGGGAAGAACTTGTCACCGTCATGCCACACCTTGTCAATGGCTTGTGAGACGTCAAGGAATACGCTTGAGCATATCTTTTTTTCTTCAAATGTTTCTCAATTACGTCAGTAATTCTATGCACTTGGTCAATCGTCGAATGCTTGGTTCTGAATCCAAACTGGTGGTCAGGGATAAGATTATTATATTCTATAACCGGTTGCAGGCGCGTTAGTAAAATTCTCTCCAAAACTTTGGATATAACTGGAAGAAGGAAAATTGGTCTGTACGACTTTACTTCATTTGGCGGTTTTCCTGGTTTTAAAACCATTATGACCTCCGCAACTTTCCATTGGCTCGGCACGTGTTTTAGTCTGAGCGTGGCATTTATAATATGAAGAAGCTTAATTAATGCTTTTCTTGGTAGAACTTTGAGAACTTCTCCCGTGATCAAATCATAACCAGGAGCTTTCTTAGGTTTTAGGGATTCAATTTCACGTTTTAGTTCCCTTAGCGTTGCACTTGTGAGTACTAAATCGTCGGATAGTAATTCCGCCGCAATAACACTGTCGTGAACCGCCCGACCATCGTACGGTTTAAAGGTTTCTTCTAAATGGGCGGCAAAAACGTCCGCTTATCTTATCTTCCCTTGCCCATTCATTTTGATTTATTTTAATTGGCGGCGCGGGGATTTTGGGCCTTTTGGTGCCTTTAACAGCTTTCCAAAGTGAATAATTGGAATCTTTTTTCGCCGTTAAACTTTCAAGGTAAGAACCTATCGCACGATTTTTAAAGTCCTTGATAGCTGTCTTCAACAAATTGCACAAATAATTCAAATGTGTTTTATGTTGCGGGGCGCGACTCTGTTGCCATTTTTTACGCGCCTTCCTTTTTTCGTTGACCAATTCTTTTATTTCGGGAGGACATCGTTGACCGTATTTGGCCGGCGTTTTCCTTGGATTAGGCGTATTATTCCAGGAAGCGAGCTGTACGATCTCAACGAAGCGATCTAGTTCAACCTCAAGTTCATAGGGTGTCGTAAGTGGAACGCTTAGTTCAACATTCTCTTCAATTTCGTTCCTAAAGCCTTCCCAGTTAATTGTTCTACCAGTTAATCTCGCTGGCTGAAGGTTATTTACTAGTCTTACGCTCAATGTTAAAATAACCGGTGAATGATCAGATGACAGATCAAAGCTCTCTTCAGCTTTAATGTGGTTGGTAGATATTCCTTTCACGACGAAAAAATCGATCAGGTCAGGTATTTTTGAAGTATCAGTTGGCCAGTAGGTCGGTTTGCCCGTCGAGTGGAAATCGCAACTGTACTCCATACCGGCCCCATAGAGCATTCTTCCTTTTCGCGAGATGTATCTAGAACCCCAGAACGTGTGTTTCGCATTAAAATCGCCGCCAATTATGAAGTTTGGTTTGAGCGATTTAACTAATTTAGTATAATCAGTTTTTTCAAGCGCGGAACGCGGTGGACAGTAGATAGATGAAATTCTAAGAGTACGCTGACTATTTTTTACTCGAATCGTGCACAGTTGCATAGTTTCAAGCTCTATCTTCAGGTCTTCGTATTGTTCAATGCAGTCTTTAATAAACAATGACGATCCACCTCTCGCGTTTCCCGAAGGGTGACAAGCGTGGAAGTCATTATAGCCTTTTATTTTTAAGCTCGATCCCTTTTTCACGTGAGTTTCAGAAATCAAGCAAATGTCAAGATCTTTCTCGCGTATGAATATTTCCAATTCGTCGAGTTTTTGCAAAAGTCCGTTTGCATTCCAAGTGCATATTTTTAACATTGGTTTGTCATTCATATTTTATTTGATGTACGCGTTTTCCGTGAATTATTCTCGAGCTTAACCAAGCGATCGAGAATAATTCTATTTATTTTGCTTTGTTCTTCAAGTTTCTGGAGAATAACTGAGAATACATGAGAAACAGGTTCCGGCGAAGTTTCAACGTTTTTTGCTCCGTCGTATGCCGCGGCCTGAGCGTAGGTCTGCACTACTCTGGCTGGCCGAGGGCCACAATTCGATGGCTTTACTGATGGTAACTTTTCAATAGCGTTTCTATTGGCAACAGAGGTCGAGGGCTTTTCTGTTGTCTCTCTTACTCTGACATTATTACGCTCTGGAACCGGAGGTTTTATATTGCCTACTACCTCCTGGGCGGTCTTACGCTTTGTTTTCGTTAGCGGATTTGTTTTTTTATTTTGAGGCTTAAGGAGCGCATCTCTCCGTTTTTGCAACTCCTTAGCTACTTCACAACCTCTATAATTTGCAGGGTGCTTTCCCTTACAGTTAGCACAAGTAGCGGAGGATTGTTTATTTGCTCCACAGTCTTGGGAGAAATTGAGAACTGTTTTTTTAAATCAAAATAAGAATTTAGGATCAGCTGGAGAAGGATTGGTATGAAGTTGTCCCATGGCTGATTGGAATGTATCTTTCTTTCTTTTTTTTTGAAAATATTTATAATAGGTAAGGTTATGGAACAACGTTTCATACCAAGGAGCGGGGAACTATACCCATACAATAGTTGCTATTTGACTTCTACAGATGTAAGTATCGTATCGCTTTACCTACTTGGTTTTTAAAGTTTTATCGAAAATGGGGTTTCCGAGAAATGAGCAGTTTCTAAAATTAGCGTTTCCGGTGATTCGAATTGAAAATTAAGCACGCAATAATTTTGAAAACATCAATTTTACTTTAAGTTTGCATTTTGGTCTAAATCGTTATTGCCGTTTTCAGGTAAACTCAGGAAATCTAAATTTCTTAAAAAATACATTTTATTTTTTAAATCCATTGAACGATAACAATGAGTAAAACTAAGTTTTGTATTAAGTTAGAAATGACCACGTTACCTTAGAAATGAATTTGTGTGACAATCGTATGAACCGTTTTCCAACAAATCAAACTGATACAAAAATGTTGTATGGGAGGTATCATTAATATTGAGGTACCTTGCAAAAAAAAGAACGGCCCCGAACTTTAAGCCCATACAGACTCCAAATCCGAAGTTCGAACGAAATCCAGGCAGCCATTTAGGCTGTAGGCCTGTGGAAGAACGGACAGACGGACAGAATTTTGCGAAATCTATCTATCATCGTAATGTCAGAATTGATTAACATCTCGAGCTCGAAATTTTGTACCAATACAATAAATTTCGCTTACTACGTAATGGAGAAAGATTCAAAATGGGTGTCATATCTCCTGATTTTACCCTAAAGGTCTTCGAACAAAAAGGTTGTTTCTACGATAAATTTCCCAGCCAACGAAAAGCAAAAACTGGCTCGACGTAGTATGTTCTATGGATAATGCCCTTCTCAGAAATGAAAGCAACTTCGACACGTTTCGTCATTTGCAATCATTATTAAGACTTGTTCTTTTCCGCAATTGAATAACAAGATTACCCAACTTTGAACTTCAAACCTCTAACTTCAGGCACAGCCATGAAACGATTATTTGAAAAATGATTGTTTCCATTTAAAAAACCTAGGCATATGTTCTATTTTTTCAAAAAAACTTTCAATAAATAGTAGAAATAAATAAATAATGCTAAAGCTTTATATCTATATACTCACAGTATATAGAGGGTAAAAAGTATCCTTACCAAATTCTGAAAAACCGTGTCTGTACATACCTGCAAGTAAAAGAAAGAAACAGCATTTAGTACCACAGTTTAATCGGTTGCATAGGGACATTTAAATTTAATAATCCAATGACAAGCGCTTCGCTACAACATTTTCAAATACACACATCTTTATATATATATAACAACCCGAAGTCTACCAGCAATTGCATCCATTAATCCCGGCTTGTAATTTCCTTTTAAGTTCTTCTCATCTCGCATACATAATGAAGTTCAAAAAGCTAAAAGCGTCACACAACAAATTAATGTAAGAGTTCTGATGCTTCCGCTCCTGCCTGTCTGCTTCTATACCTTCGTGCGTCACTTGTTCATACACACATGTGGAAATGGGGTGCGATAATCACAGGGTAACATATTGTGCACATACTCGTAAGTATGCCCGTGCTCTTCCAATGAAAGTAGCCCTTTTGTGTCGGAAATTACATTTTGCCAACCCTTTAAGTGTCAACTTTAAGGCACCCCGACATTTGTGCACATTGTAGGTACACACCATAGCCGACAAAGTGAATGTCAACGCAGTTGGATGGTTTGCTATGTAATCACAAAGTGATGTGTCACATGCGATGTGATGAAAGCATTTAATATCATTTGTTGCCATCGTACGCATACCTACAAACATGCGAGATGTAAAACTCCCATATTCGCATCGACAGTATTCAAAGAAAGGCCTAGAGCGATGTCCTGCAAGGAAAGAGACAACGCCATCAAACAGCAGAAAAAGGAAAAACCTATCTGACTTTCGAAATGAACAGCCGCAGCCACTCTTATAAGCCAGATGCATGCATATGCAAATGCATGTGTGAATTTATGATAAAACTGACGAGCACTAGGAGGAGGACGATGATGACAGCGACTAGGAGGACTTTTGAAGATACACAAATCCACTTGAGGGTGACTGACTGACTTATTACCCACTTGGTTTACACTTTGCATTATGTATGCGAGTCGAGAGTCTTTCGCACAGGACCTGGCACTCACACCTAACAAGCTGTGCCTCCTTATCGCTGGCGAACACTTTCCATGTAAAACCATTGGGTCTGAACTGTGCGAGCATTGAACGCGTTCATTGTTCTACACACACACATACGGACGGTTGCTATTAACGTTGCATTATGATCCTTGCACCCACTCGCCGTCGCCATACTGTTCAAAGTTAGATAATATACAATACAGAACGCCTATCTTGGGCATTTGCATAGTGACACTCTGCTTTGGTTGCAGTGAGTGGTATGGTGGTGCTACTGCTGCTGATGATGGCTGCCCCTGCCATATGGAATACAAAGTGGAATGCAATGAAATTACTCACCGGAGGAGGACTAAAAGGCATCTCTGCACTCTGCATGCGTGCATTCAGCCGGCCATGCGAACCTTTACCGACCAAGCCACCAAACCAAATCAGTTTGTCAGTCACTTCACACTCGCCATCGCCATATGTAGGTACCTATATATATTACCACCGGGAGCATTGTTGGTGTAGAGCATATGCCATTTTGTTGTTGTCATGTCATTAGACATGTCAAATTGTTCTTAAGGCTTATATCGGTTGCGACATTATTTTCCGCAATCACTGAAAGCTGGTAGCTGCATTATAAAGAAGGATATCAAATGGCGCACGGAGGTCGCTATGAAGTGCGAGGAAAAAACACGATTAAGGACGACATGATTTATGTTAATTAAATGCGACAAGTGACGAGAGTTAATAAAAAGGTTAATTAAAAAAAAAAAACGGACTGATTTTAAAAAAGATTTTAAAAATTAAAACAAGACTTTTAAGTATAACTTATTGACTGTCAAAAGCTGTGCAGATTTTTGTCAGATTTTGTAGGTAATCTCCGATTGTCAATTAGTAAAGTGTTTTGTTTTAATCTTTTTAAATCTTTTTTTACAGTCAGTCGAGTTTTTTTGTTTTTAAATTAACTTTTTTTTTTTAAATTTATATTTATTTGTCTAGTCTTTGACACTCTGGGAAAGAATACCAATTTAATGACACATCACTTTTCAAAATCGGTCAAGCCGTTTGGGCTGCAAGGCGTCACGTAGGTACGTACATGGGATACGCGCGAGTCGGATAAAAGAGAATGATTGGCGCAACTTGCCCATAGAGGATCCTACCTAAATCTAGGAGTAGCATTCAAAACCAAATGTGCGCAGAAAAAAAAGTTGGTGTTAGCTCCTCTGGCGGTGGTAAGACCGTCCTCAAGCTATATGCTTTACTGTACCATGTCAAAAAAGAAATAACGCAATAATACGAAGTAGTCAAAAAAATCGAACAGGCGGACGCAGATACCATGAATATTCACCCCTATCGAGGTATGCGTTCGGAATGGAAGAAAACTCCGATCTTGACAAAATCGGGGGAATTCCATTCGAGGTATCCGTTCCGATACAACTTTTGGAAAAAATCTCCGACGACAAATTGACAAATAGCGCACCTTTTCGAATTCCATGGAACCGCGTTATACCGTATACTTACTTTTGACAGATATACGATATATTTTTGCGAAGCTTTCCGAACACGAATTGCTGCGGAATATTTTAAATGGGAAGTGAACGCGTTTATAGCTCTGCTTCATTTATTTTATTCCGAAACGGATACTTCGAATGCAATTTGAGTTCCGATCGGATTTGACTTTCGTATTGGAATTTTTTCCCGAACGGATACCCCGATAGGGGTGATTGTTACGCAGGCCACTTCTGCATAATAGAAAAACATCAAAAGAAACCTTTGCGAATTAGAAAATTCAAGCTGCCTAAGCTATTGGAGTTTTCCAGCTTCAATCATCCTATGCAGACCTGCTAAAAGACTGGACTTTCGGAGTGTCCATTGATGATCTTTCAGGTCGCAGTGTCAGTCAACTGGGCATGGGAATAAAAAAACAACCTCCGAATATGAGCTGAGCCAACCTTTGTTAACGAGGCGTGACAATCGTCACAAAAGTGATGCTCAGGACCCGGTTTTATCGATTATCACCACTCCATGAAATTATGTAATGACTTAGAAGCTGAAACTGGTTTGTCTACATCTATCATATTAGCACCGTATATACATCGTTCCAGAGCCAAGGCCTCTGCCTAAGAGGTATTGTCATGCAGCCTACTTTTTAATCTTGGTTGAAGAGTGTCCAATACTGATCGTTATATCGTCTGTCAATCGGACACTGATCGTGTCTTGTTAAAATAAAATTAGGAGATGTCGGCAAAAGGATTAGCCTAACATTGATAAGACTGAAACTTCTTTGACGACCTTTCAGTATTCGTCCGGAATAGATTTTAAAACAACTGCGCGAAATTCACTTCACAGTTGAACTAGAAATTGTTGCGGTTATAACATGGGATGTTCTTCATCGTTATCCGCTGCCCATCAGGAAAGATCTAAGCAGACATCCAAGCAGAGAGAGACTTTGTAGTGTCTTCGAGAGCATTTTTTCTCCAGCAGTCTTCATGAAAGAGACGCTGAAACAAAATCATTTTCCAATGTTATAGCTACAACTCGACTAGGTACCTATACTGGATAAGCCTAGAAATTTATGACGTAACTGGGGTTCTTCTTCGAAAGACAACCTCAACCAATTTGATATGCGCAAGGCGCAACTGAAGACTCTACCAATGAACGCAGACTATACTAATTGGAATTTTAGTCAAATCGGAACTACGATTTTCCACGCAACCCCCACTTGGAGTAATTTCTCTTCCATTTGCAAGGCATCTGCAACACAAATCGCCTTTAAGGTTGAAAACCTAACTGAACAAAAAACAAAAAACAAATCGAACCACGACGGTGAACTTAAATCCGTTTTCCATTTGTGTGGAAAATCCCCCAGAGCTTTAAACAACTGCACACATCCTTCACTATGCCGAAAAAAAAAAACTACCCATCACATCCACTACTCTCAGACATCCAGTCAAACGGCAGGGAATTTAACAGACGAATAAAAAAAGGCGCACAAAATCGGAACGAATTAATGCACCACATTCAATTTACCGTTTCTCTTGTCCCGCCTGATGCTGCTGCCACACGGCCAGGACACTCTCATTTATGTCAACAAAACTAACAGCGTGTACGTGCACGCGGAAGAAAAAGCCGGGGGAGCCTATCCTTTGCCGGATATAGCAGCCGAACCCATGTGCGGTAGCGGTAGATGCATGTCAAGTGGTGGAAAGTAAATCAATTCGGGCATATAATTGCTGGAATTCTTTTTTAAACCATTCTGCGGATTTTCTTCGGCATCATCATCATCATCATCCGACATCGTCGTCGTCGTCGTCCTCGTCCTCGACGTCGTTGTCGGTGGTACCCGCATTTTTTCCATGCCATCTATTCATCCACATATTCACCGCAATCCATCTTTCCCATTCGAACTCACACATTACACCGACCGAACAGAGGACAATCAGAAATAGCAAGAAGAGAATCCTCATCGGGTGCAGAGCGCAACATGTGAGGGGAATCTGAATATTCATTTGCCATGGAGCACAGCAACAAAAAGGCGCCTGTGGGAGCAGCAGCAGCACTCTACTCCGCAGGTGATTAGGGTTTGTGGTGAATGAAATATTTCTCTCAAAAAGAAGGATACCCCATTCCCTTGCCCAAGCTCATGCTCATGCTCATGTCCTTGCCCATATGGCTGAAGGCTGACAATGGTTCAGTTTTTTTTTTCTTCGATTTCTCTCTATACATAGCAGGTGGCGGAGTCCTTTTTTTAGTACAATAATAAAACTTCTGACAAGGATTTGTCTACATCTTCATTACCGGACAGAGATTGGTATGCAATTCACCCTTCTTCAGGCATCAACACACATCATGGTAATGTAAGTGGAAATCCAATCCACAATGGAAGTTACTCCTATAAAAGGGACGAAAGTAATAGCGACGACGAAGAGTAACAAATCTTTGGTGAGAAATTTACTATAACGTCCCTTTTGGCAAATGTGTTGGTTAAAATGTGTTTGTGGCACTAAATCTCTGAACCGCGTTTCGAGACCAAGTGAATTATTTCGTCAGGCATTCGTCGCATCCTTTTTTGGGGAGGCAGTGGCGCTCGGAGTCCATCATCATCATTATTATCATCACCATATAATTCGCATTCAATTCGATAGGGAAATTCTCGCAAGCAAATGCGAAAGGATCAAATGGAATTGTGTTCCCAGACGATTTTCAATCTCATTTGTCACCGAACAGCTTTTCTGCTTCTCTTTCTTTTTTTTCTTCTGTTCGTCCTTTCTGCACATCAGAAAGAGGAGACTTGGGTGAACCCTTTTTGGCCAGAGGCCATCAACTAAATGGCCACAGATTATTGCTTTATTGACTGATGCGAGTCATCGTCGTCGACGGGCATATACAGATACATAGTTATGTACTCTGGGAGAGCGCACCCCTAGCATCGCTGTGTAGCAGAAATTGATTTCAATCAAATAATGATGGAGAATAATTTAGAAGAAAGCTTCTTCTTGCAGCGCAGCAGTGATTCCCAGCAAAATCGAACGTAAACAACTGAAACGGATTCAATGTTGCATGGTGGTGCTGTAGGAGTATATCGTCCTTCTCATCGTCTTTTGTTTATGACCGACGATGATTTTCTCAATGAGATTCAATTGAATCCTCTCGGTGATCCTGATCCTGTGTGCCTGTGGATAGGGTTGTCGGTCTGACGTGTTGAAACAATGAATAAATGAGTACATGGAGAGTGAGCGATATAATGATTAAATTTTCAAAGCATTTAGTGCCTGTACTGTAAGCACAACGACTCTCTCAAGATTGTATCTCTGTATACTCTCGGCCTGGGACTCGGTGGGATGTGTTCGGGGCTGATGCAGAGAGGTGGCTTTGTTCTCTGTGGTGATTGGAATCAGACGACTTAAGTACAGAGCCCGGGGGCTTTTGTAGCATTGCAATCTTGTTGATGGGTATGTAAACGAATGACACGGCTTCTGGGATGCTTAGAGTGGCATTGGATATGGTCTCTGGTGGACACCGCCTGGAGAGTTATAGGCTTCAGTTTAATAGTGAATAGATTAACCTTTTGCCTTTATCCCATCCAGCGACACCTGGCTAAATGGGACGATGTTGATAAAGTGATGTAAATTATTTTCATTGAACTAATATATATTGCTAGCAGTGGCATTCATTTGTTTGCTCTTGGTAATCGGAGAAAATTATTCTTTAAGCGAAAGGCTGTATATTATATGGAGGAGTTGTCTCTACCTACAAACATTTTTTGTATGTTGGCTTAAATTACCCGATCATAGATTTCCATTTGAGTGCATATAGCTTAATTGGTGGGAAAAGAAGGGGACGAGTTTTAAACATACCTAGGGCCCTAAAGGCCGAAGCTTTTGCAAGAAGAACTTTCGTTAAAGTGGTGGTTTTACCAGTACTACGCTAGAACAAACTTCATTAAGGAGAGGAGCATTTGTTTTTTTTTTTTTTTTTGATTCCTGCCCAATGGCTGAAACTACGAAGGCGAAGAGACGACTGACCTCTCTAGTGAAGGCCAGTATTAGTAGCAAAGTTCCTTAGTTCTGCTGGTGAGAGTATCACTTTAGTAAATGTACGTCTTCTTAACCAGTGAAGTGCCGGGCAATCACCGAGGAGGTGTTCAGAGGATTCTCCATCCTCCAGATAGAATCTGCATTCTATCTCCAGACACAAGTTCAACTTGTTAAGACGATATCTCAAGCTACAGTGGCCTGTGAGAAAGCCCTCTAAAACATTCTCATATTTTACTTATTGACTTTTGGGATTTCCTTGTAGGAGAGGGCCTACCTAACTAGCCAGTGGGGTTGTCTTGAGCCCAGGACATTACTCCAGCGGCTTAGGCGGAGTTGTTATTCCCACTCGTTAATATGCCCTAAAGCAGTACACCCATTTGCCCCTGCAATATGGTTCTGGTCCAAAGAACGCGGATTCTGATCCAGCCCTATAGCTAGTTCGTCCGCCGTCAGGTCCATAGCTAACCACGCGATGCAATGGAATCCGCTAACTCAGGATGACATGGTACGCGGCGGTCCTAGAAGTACATATGGCGTAGATCAGTCGAGAAGGAAGCACGGCAACTGGAAAAGAGTGGCGGAGAGCTGAGGCACATTGTCAGAATCCGCACACGATGTGCCAGAGGAGTAACAGAGGGGAGTTCTGTTACATTTTATATACGCGATGAATGACAGGTGAAAAGTACCTTTCAAAAGATCTGAAAATGATCAACTTATTTTCGGAAAATTTCCAACTAAGTTCATCGTTGCGAAGAAAGTACCGACTAATAAAAAAAAAAAAAAAAATGAAGTGCACGACTGGGTCGAACAAAACTTTCCCGATCATCAAAAGTTTTGTTGGTTGTTTTCTTATTTTATTAGATTGGTACGTAAAGATCTGAGAAGCAATAGTAGGTCATAGAAAGGGTTCATGATATATAGAAAAAGGAATTTTAGTAGTAGTAGTAGTAACTTTATTAATTCATTTTTTATTTTTTTTTATTTATTTATTTATTTATTTATTTCTTGTCACCAAAGAACAAAATCTTTCATAGACATAAGGTCATACAATTCAGAAAGATTCGGTAGTTGTTACAATAATTACAATAAGCGTTGGCTTTCGCCGTCAGCCGAGAAAGAGAGTTCTTAAATTAATTTACGTAACTCAGTTTTATATACATTTCTAAAAAGCTTGGTTTATAATTTGCAGCCGGTAATTTAGAGCAGATTTTACAAATTTAAATAGTACAGTCCAATTTTCTCCGTTAAGAATGCGAAATACTTCCTCCGAAGAGAGAATGTTTTTTCCATAAAAGTATCTCCTAATTGAGCTCAGCACAGGGCAGGTTCCAATGAAGTGAAGACCGTCTTCTCTTGTCCGATGGTTGCATAGTGTACATTCATCAGTTCCGACATCAGGCATGTAATTTAGTGGCAATAGTTCACCCCTGGCTTTAAATACAGTGGAGATTACCTCAACACTATTCTGATAATGAAAATAATTATGTTTTCCAAGGTCATGATTTTAGATTTTATATATGTTCCTTACTTGGCTTTGTTCGCTTTGCCTTTCAAACAACTCTCGCGTAGAACCTTCGATCTTAATTAAAAGTTCCTGTAGTGCTTTTCCGAGATCTGCCTTATTTGCGTGCACTTCGTGTAGGCGTACATTATGCTCACGTCCCAGCCTAGTCCACTCGGCAAAGAAATGGAGATTCCTATTTTTAAGGTGCATTGCAATTTTATAGGGAAGACGATGGCTTGGTAGCGATAATATTTTCAGAACATATAGGAAGTGTAACCTAAGCGTAAACACATACAGCGGTGGTAATCCAGTTTCCAGGTACAGCATGTAGTTTGGCGTGTTTTCAGGCAGTCGGAACATTTTCTTCAAGAAGTATCGCAGAAGTCTTTCAACTTCCTCGAACTGCCAGATCCCCCACACTTGGCCTGCATAACACATGAATGATCTTATGACTGCTTAAAAGACTTTAAATTTTACGCTTGGCGCAATTTTAATTTTTCCCAAGATTCCTTTCCAATTACAATTAATTGCTCTTTTTGATTCCCTTAGCTTCTCTTGGAGGTGCTTTTGAAACGATAATTGTGGGGATATAAGTACTCCGAGGTATTTATATTCCTTGACCTTCTCCAGTTCTTCATTTTGCCAGGTCCATTTTTCATCCCTTGCGTCCCCATCCGTTACGAAAAATCATAACTTTGGATTTGTTGGTATTAAGTTGCAAGTTCCAAATTTGACAATATTGTTGCAGCTTATTTATCATGATTTGTAACATGTTTGGTGTTTCCGCGAGTATAACAATATCGTCAGCATAGAGCAGGAGGTTTATTCGAATTCCATCGAGTAATATTCCCCCTGGGAGATATGCGACAAGATCGTCCAGGAAGATTGAGAACAGAAGAGGGCTCAGTAGGCATCCTTGCTTTACCCCAGAGTTGGACGAAAACCAACGATTTTCCTTTTGACTGGAATAGAAATCCGAAGTTAGAACGAAATAACAGCAACGCAAAACTTATTTTCATCAAATATTACCTACTTCCACTTTTTTTCAACTATTTTGAATATGCACCTTAAAATAATTCCAACCACTAAGGGCTTACACAATCGAAAACTCCCACTGCACACACGTCCTCAGCCTTATTCGGCTATTAAGAACTGCTAATGCAAACTCAATAACAAGTCTCTGAAACTGGGGGCGTTCACGTATCTAGTTTAGTAAGTGACAGCTGTCTGACTAGATCTATGTCGGTTGTGATTGGTTTAAATCGGTCACGTGGGCACCTGTGACATTTGACGTTTATGGAGGGGTAGCAGACGAATCTAGTCAAGAAATTCGTGACTGAGTACTAAGTTGACAGTTCGGGTATGTGGCTGACGTAGAAAAAGTGACGTTCCCGACCAATCTAGTTTTTGCGTTCAGGTTACATCTTATCCAGACCAATCTAGTCGACTTAAGATAACTAGATTCTTGAATGCGGCCACTATCCATTTCTTTCCTACTATACGTATTCGAGAAAGTAAAAAAAACAATTGACCCCGAAATGATAATTTTTCATCCCTGTTCCCGGTGGCAAACCAACTGCGGGGAACCGTACTTACTGAAGGTGCGAAAATTTGTCTCCTTCTCGCGGCTAACAGTCTTTTCAATAACGTCTTGAGTCTCCATTTTCGAAACTAATGGTCGCGTGGAAGGAAAAGCAGAAAATCGACACCTTTTTCTGGTATAGACAGTGGTCCCCATATAGATCATGGGTCGCTGGTTGGGTTGAAAATTCGTTCAGACACTCGTACCTATTTGTCACTAGTGTGAGTTGTATTCAAGCTTATGCCAAGAAAAGATTTACTTTTTAGAGATCACTTTTATGTATGGCAGAAAGCTTAAAGAGCAGCCATAGGGAGGTAGGGTATACTCGTAATAACTGTTTTAATACCGAATGCCTCATTTTCGTTGATCCGTGCTATTGACGTCGATTACATACCGTTTAATACATTTTGACAGACAAATGTCGTGAACCTGATAATCGAGGTAACACACACGATCGATGTGCCCTCCAATATGGCGCCTCGTGTTGTATGAGTTGTTACTTTTCGTGTGAGCATCCTTTTTGTTATTGAAATTATATGGCATAACCATAACTCCCTTAATATATGGCAGTTATATAAACCACCTGTCAATAACACTGTCGAGAAAAACAGCCTCCAAAACCCGTTGACCTAATATACAAATCCAAATACCAAATACCAAATATCCCACCTCACGTCAGAACCACAATACCATCCCTTAACAAATTTGCATAGTTTCCCGTTTTTAATTAGATGCCCCCCGCACAACAAAATCAAATATTTTTCGGCAGACCTTAACCGAGAAATATCCAGCCACGGCCCCCTAAATTTACATTTAAATTATAACATATAGAGGCCGCTTCTGTAAAACCCACATATAGCCAACCCCAAACGCCAGCAAAATTCAATAACACACCATTAACTTTAATACCTTCACCCTCTGGCTGGCATCGTTGTCGCCGTTCACAGGTAAAGTTAACAGGGAATCGAATCGCAAAGCCCCCGACGAACCCTGTGATCCCTGAAAACAAAACCTCATCATTTGAATTTTTATTAGTTTCCACAGAAGGAGATTACGTTTTCCCCAAGCTACATCTGAACGATGTCGCCGGAATACCGCCGTCATAATCTACAATATCTTTACTGGGCAGCGTCGTCGCCACAAAATCATTAAATTTCTCTATGATCCTGAAATGGAATAATTTCTCGCTGTCGCACTTCCAACAAACACGAAAGTGTTTGCAAATCATGCTGCCCTGGTCCAAGTTCCACTTCGCAAATTTTAAGTTTAAGATTGTCAGTGGCAGAGGAGAAAAATAAAAAAATGTACATGCCACCCTCCGTGGCACAGCAACAATTGTTAAGTACAGACTTGAATACACATACAATTCGTCCATATTCTTGGATTGTCAATTGAGAGGTCACTGGGAGTTTGGGAATTTGCTGTAAAGTGTCCTTTTGGTTTATCGTCCATTCACCCGTACACACAAAGTCATCAAACTTAGTTACGCTTGCTCTCCGGCTCCGTTTTTGCGTGTGTCTGTATGCAACACTTTTGAAACATTGACACAACAACAACAATTGAAACAACTATATATGTGTTGTGTTGTATACGAATGATGATGACGAAAAGGAACGTGTACCCTTTCGTGAGAATGAGGAGTGGTAGGGTCGGTGTAGGGAACTGCCACAGCCCACACCACAGTGCCACTCCCAGTCCCAATTCCAACTCAACCAAGGGGAATAGTGTTGACGCAAATCTAATTAGGATCTGTGTAACATATGTAAATTATATCCTGTCAAGATGAGATACACCAGAGCCATGGCAATATGGATGCCGAACTGAAGGATGTATCGTATATACACATCCGCATGTAACCAACAAACAGGACAGTAATAAAATTTTCTACCAGAATGAGGACAGACATTTTTCATTGCTTTGGCAATTAAATTTTATTAGCACCTCAGCGTATAAAGAGCAGAACAGGATAACTGCGGAAAATAGAACAACGCCACCATGCATCGTGTGGCAGGGGACCAGTGCGCTGCTGTGAATTTAAATTCGTCATTGGATATAGTCAAGTTAGTTAAATGCTGTTAAACGAGATGAATGACAGATGATGGCTCATTCAGAGCCAGTTGCCAGGATGACGGGTGAATGTTGGGGCGACTATCTTTATCGTCCTGTGATTTGTATGAGTTTGAGATTGAAAAACTTTGGGCATAAATATTTGACGCAATGGTCTGTTTGGAAATGATTTTCGCCTGACCTGTTGGCCATTGTATGTATTAGTTAGGTCATCCGCATTTTGTTGAAATTGCCATATACAAAACATTTTATTCCAAAATAACTGCCATTTGAGAAACCAATGTTTTAGATCCACGATTTTGAAAAATGGTTTAAACGGTTTTTTTGTTTTAAGGATGAAAATGGTACCATCAGCTTTTGGATTGCATTAAATTTCAGAGTTAGCCTTTATTCAGAGCGTTGTTACCGAAATTGAGGCTCACATTTTCGACCAAAAAACGTGTCCCCTGTGCCTATGTAGATCCAGAATGATATTTTTGGGTTAACACTGGTAGAGTATCTCTTCTAGCCATCCTAGGCTTTGGTAATTAAGATTTGAATATTTTACACCCGCGAAATGTTGGTATTGTAAGAGCACAAACACGAAGATAATATTATATATGTACAATTGTACATAAGCAAAAGAAAGAGAGGCGAAAAATAAAGCCAACATGTCAAAACACGTTTTGCTGACTGCGATGGGATTGCCGGCTGTAGGTATAATTGTAAAGACAGACGAAGTTCGACCACTGAACAGATCAGACGTGCTCACGTGGAGCGGAGTGATCCATGAAGAGTGTTATTTGTATTCAATTAAGAAAGAGTGCTTATAATATTATATTAAAAAGGAACAGTGTGTTTTTGTGAAGGCCCCTGACAAGATAATTTTTAATTACCCCTAAAGTATAGTGATTGGCGTGAGTCAGGATCGAGCCACAGGGGCAACTTCGGCACAGGTAAGGAGGGCGCGGCAATTTCGCGGTCGCTCGGCTGAGCTCGTCGGACAGGGGGATGTTCTTGCCTCACCTTAAGCCACCTGGTCTAAGAACTTTTATCCATGCCATTGAGTAAAAAAAAATATCAAAAGAAGAAGAAGAAAACAAAAATAAAATAGAAGAGGACAGTGGATCAGTTGGATCACTCCAAGTCTACAGGTAATACTCGACCTTAATTTATATGTTCCTTTCACGTGAATGGTCTCAGTGTTCTAGTTAAGCGATTGGTCTCAGGTTCCATCCACGGAAACACACATCTTAAGGTTTTTTCCCCTGCGCTACCTCTCGCAAACGTCTGGCAAATATCCGAGAGTACAGCTGTCATAAACGAACTTTTCTCGAACTTCGAACTCGATTCCATTCGTTCCTAAACTGAAAAACTCACGCAAAACGAATGGCTGTGTGAAGCTAGGCCTAGGGTCCCCTCCGTACCTGTTGCGCCAACTATTTATCCTTTTGTTATGTGGAAGGATAACTACCTTACTGATGGATTGATGGAACGATTATCTGGAGCATCAGACAAGGGTTATATTTTGGGCATTATGTATATGCGTCGCGACTTCGTTAGCCTCATTGTCTCAAAAAATTATACCAAGCCAAAATATTATACCGTAACCTATTTTGTTAAAGCCGAAGCAAAGAAAATCAAAAACAAAAAACTTGTAAGTGATAATTTACGTAACCCAGAAAACAATATTAGCACAGTAATTATTTTGCATTTTAGAAACTTTCAGTTAAAATCCTCTCTCTGTATTGAAGAGCTATTTTGCAGTACTTGGTTAGTTTTAGGACGTCAGCTTCACTAAGGATTTGTAAGACATGGTTTTCGGATAAGATAGTCCTTCCAGCTGTCCAAATATTGATCTTCTCGTCTCCCTTAAAATTGGGCACCTCCCAACAAAATGAAAGATATCCTCTCTCTCCGCTAAATTACAAAAGCTGCAGATTATAGGTAGGTCATCTTTATGTGGTACATAATTCAGTTTGAGGAGTTCTCCACGCATTTTTAGCACCGTTGATATTTCCTCTACGCTATAATCATACCGAAAATAGTTTTTCCCCTCGAGGTTGTAGCATAATCTACTATAAACTGCTCTATGGAGTGAGCCTGATGCTTCTTCTACAAACCTTTGTCGTAACTGCTCATCCAAACATTTGACCAAATGGTAGAGTTTGGGCTTTCAACTCCTTACTTCATCTAGATTTAGATCAATTTCACATCCTCAAGCTAGTTCCAGTCAATCCTGATACCATCCAGTTTTTCCACGAATTGACTGTAGGGCTGCTTTCTTTGGCAGAAGGTAGTCCGGCATGTTCAATACTTTGAGCACATAATCGATTTGCAATTTTAGTGTCTTCACGAATAGTGGTGATAAGCCTGTCTCCAACATGATCATTATGGAGTGTTCGGTGGAAGATGAAAAATTATTTTTAGATTATACCTTAGTAATTTCTCCACTCCTTTATATATAAGGACGCTTCACCTCTCGCCTTATTCGACGGGTGAATGGAGTGATAGTCCATGTAACCTTTGATCTTTAGATTTGATTTACGGCGTTTCTGATATCGAAACATTTTTTCCCGCAAGAACAATTCTAGCTCTCCAAGTTTTTGCCAAAGACCGTTGGCATTCCACGTAAGTATTTTAAACATTCGCTTCATTATTTGTTTGTATGTCTTTTACGAACTATTCCTTTCGAACTTAACAAGCCTATCGACAATAACTTTATTATTTTGTTTTGTTCCTTAAGTCTCGAAAGAATAATTGAAAAGACATTTGAAACAGCGCCTGGGGAATGATTAGTTTGGCCGCTACCCGATGCTGCATCTTGCACTTAGGGTAGCACATCTATTTTTTTTTATGTAGGTACAGGGGCCGATGGCGTTTCTGTTCTCCGTTTTCCTTTTTTATTGCTGGCTTGTATAAATTTGCCGGTTTTGAGGTATTGAATAACTCGGTTTTAAGCCTTGGGTTATTTCGTTGCTTCTTTTTCATAGATTGCGTCCGTCTTTTTTGAAGCTCCTTAGCTACTTCGCATCAGCGATAATTTGCAGGGTGATTAACATTACAGTTAATACTCTGCGCGGTGTAGTCAGTCGCCAGATGGCTACAAGCGCATTTTACACACCTTGGCTCTTTCTGATGACAGTAGGTTTGCGTGTGGTTATATCCTCGGCATCGTTTGCACTGTAGAACCATTTTCCAATTCTAACGTACATACATTCAATTTTAACTAAAATATAAAGAATTTTTCTTATAGCATAAATTTTGTTCAAGACCTCAGTTTTATCAAAGGTTAGTAGATACATAGAGCGGGAGACCATGGTTTACATAGTTTCATTTCCCTCCTTTTTCGGTTTTTCACGTTTAATATCGTGAAACCGGCATCCATAATTTTAAAGTGCCTGTCCCTTAGGTCATTTATTACATCATTTTTCGAGCATGATGGGTGTAACCCTCTAACTACAATGCGTATAGGTCTTTCGACTTATTCTCATAAGAATACTATTCGACTTTGTCTGTATTTAGCTTACGAGATAATAGACGGTAACTTTCTGCTCCTAACGTTGACTTTCCACTCATTGTTCCAAGGCGACGTTACTTTGTCGTCTGTTGACAACAAAGTCTTTAACATGGTATGCAACTTGTTATAATCCGTTATACCGATTACATTAATTGGCGGTGGTGGCCACTGTTTTGGTTGTTTGGCTCAGGTGAGGATACAGCTTTCCTTTTTTTGCCTGGTATTTTTTTTTTTAACAACAGTCAGTGTTGTCAGTTTTTTTGGGATTGCTAGGATGCTAGGATTAGGCTTTGATTCACCCCGTACTTTCATTAAGTTTTTAATGGCCATATTTTCGGCTTTAAGTTGACTAATTTTTTTGCGAAGCTCTTCGCACGTTTGATAGCCTTGTTTTAAGTTAGTCGTTTCCGTCCTTAAGGCTTTTATTTTTTACTGGGTCTCGTTTTTCTGGAGTAGGCACATTTGTTGCAGTTGAGCTCCTATAGAGTCGCACGAATAAGTTTGAGATGCCTCTAGTTTTTTTCATTGCAAAGTTAATTTTACTATTGACAACGTCGATCAGTTCCTTGGATGTTACAACTTCTGATTCTAGGATTATCTTCTCGATTTGACCCATATGAACATTCACACGTCACACGAACAATTCACCACCAGCGATATAGGTAATACAAAATATAGACCTATTCAAGTTAGGCAAACCGAAAGCTCGTATATCAAAACGAGAACAAATATCTATACAGTGTTTATTTTAAGCGATAATTCCTTGGATTTAATTATTCGAACTCAAAAATAGGATGTCGTCATAATTATCCATCATATCCAATCCATGCACTGCACAGTGTCGTTCTTGCCGTCAACCCCCTAAACACATGTCTATAACACTGCGCGATATTGGTACTTGTAATTGCAAACATTTCCTGATCCTCCTTTGACTGCGGTAGGTTGCGGTCCTTTTTGTTCTCTCATTCTCGAACTGGAAACTACAAAAATAACAAGAAAATAAACACAGAGATCGGGAAACCAAAGAAAATTGCAATGCTATCAAAGAGCAGGATGATGCTCAGGGAATGAACCCGCGTGTGATGGGGTGGTGGTAAATAAATTGGGAAAATCTCAGGACTACCCTCTGCATTTGAAATAGAAGGTGTTTAGGTAGCACTCGCTGGTTGTATCTGTATATACCTATACAACGTCGACAGGATGCACTTTATGCATACAAAAATTGACTCCAATTCAGAAATGAAGAGAAGTCTGTCCTCTGTTGTAGGTTTGGAGCGCACAGATAAAAATTGGACACAGAAAGGACGAAGAAGAAAAAACGAGCGGGGAAAAAAAAAAACAGGAAACACCAAAAGGCATCCAGCGTCCCAGAGAGCTCGACTAATTATAGAGGTTTCTGATTTCCCTCGGGGCAATGTGTGTGCAAAGTATTTTCACAATTTTGCAATGGCGCGCGAGCGGTTTTGGTATTTGACTTTGTCGTGCGACGTCATATTGCAGCGAAGTCGGGGTGCACTTTAAAGCCAGACTCTTTAGCTTCGATGTGTCTGATCTCTGGTGGTATGGGGCTAATTGTGATTATTCGTTGATTGGAAATCTGCGGCTTGTTGTTGTTTTTATTTTACATATTGCGAATGCAGCGATAAGGAGGGGATTGGGATTAGACTTTTTTTTCAGAATCCTATCAAGGTCGTTGTTGATTCGCAATGCAAGAGGGGCTGTGACTCTTAAGTCAGCTGTTGCAGTAGATAGAGAAAATGTGAGAGCGTTCCATGTCTGTTTCCATGCTTGTCTTTTATGGCCACCTGGGTGCCCGTTGGGTTTTTGTTACTTTTACTAGCTGTTGTTTTTGTTTTTGGTATTATATTTCTGAACACGCCTGCGTTTCCGTCAAAGGCCAGCACTCTAAATCTATTGTCGAAAACACTATTTCCATATTTAAGACCATTTCCAAAAGCGCACTCGCACGATTCAGTGAAATGCTCATCAGTCATCACCATTTTAGGTCCGTCCAAACATTATTTTATTTCTCCCTCTTCACCGCCCCGTAAATTCAGCAGAAGATTCTCAAATACGGAACGATTAAGTTAAATATCTGTCGACATATGTTTAACCAATTTCGTGCATTTGTACAGGTGGCCGTAAGTTCACCATCCATCGGGGTGACTGTCTTCAATCAATACTCTTGAAAAGTTTTTTCCAAAAAAACTTTAAGCAAAAGAAAGAACTTGTAAAGTACACATCCAGGAACGCACACACACATACCTATTCCCAAGATCATTGAATGCAGTAGAAGACTTTGCACAAGGAGAAGCACAAATTTCAACTAACGAAATCGACTTCCTTCCCAGCCATTGGATTCATTTAAACGAAGACGAGTTTTCTTTTGGGACGAACTTTTTGCGGCAGCTCTTTTGCCATGTTTTTTTTTTTTTTGCTTTTTTTTCCATTTGAGGTTTCTTGGAAACAAGATCGTACGTGCATATCGGTTTGGTTTTTCCCTATGAAATTTCATTTATGCTACCATATATCCCTGACATGTGTCAGTGTCGGCAGCAGCAGAAGTATCAGTGGTAGTGGGTAGTACCTCCTCTACCTATATTCTATTATTACTTAAAAGTATTATCCTTTCTTGTTTGTTGGGGAGGTATAGTTCCCCTCCCCGGCCGACTCTGGTTGAATGTAAATTTCAAATGTATTTCCGGAGCCTTGAAACTTTGTTCCGAAATATCTCCTTTGCATTTCTTTCCGTTTTATGGAAGAATGAAGAAGACGTCGGTCGTCTACCGTCTGGATTTATGGAAAAACAAAACAACTACCTGAACAAAAACTCATATATACGTGTGAAACCATAATCCTAATGATGATAGGAAGCAAATCCTTTGTGGAGAGAGGATATGAAAATTCTTGGCTCCCTGCCAGGCTGTGTGCAGCCAAATTCAGTGAATAAAAAAAAAATCAATTTCACAAACACGCAAACAGAGGAGGCTCTGCATATATATTTATATGCGAAAGGAAGTGTGGAATCGGGTTGCAATTTAGATAAACTGTTGCATTTGTCGGAATGAATGGAGTTGAATGCGAGGATGATGAGGCGACCGATGTGCTGAGTAGGAAGCCCCTCCGGGCATAGTGAGACTTTGAAATGTCTAATTGAATTCAAGTGGTTATAATGTGCAGACGCGTATTTCTATGCAGGAAACGACAATTAGTTGATTGGTGGTATGTGTGTTTGTTTTTTTTTTGTATGGTGGTGGTGGGGCCTGATGACTTGGTGGGGTGATTTCGTGATCATATTATAGTGTCTGCTATGAAGGCTATTCAGGGGTGGTAGGTGCATTTCTTGTTCTGAGCATGTGGGATGCAGACACACATTATGCAGATGGATTTTCAAAGAACCCGTTTATACATTTCTATATGCACGATTCTTCGTTAGTGGCTTCTATTGATAGTTACTAATGGACGCCATGAATAAATGAATCTAGATGTTTGGACGAAGACAGCACAGCAGCCTTAATGAGCTAAGCACAACATTTTGCAGACAGTGCTTAACATAATGTGGCAATCGAAGAGAGGGCAACATTAATGATGAGCTATGTATGTCTGTTTCAAATATCGTTCTCTCGGGTTTTCTTCGCCTAAACAATAATTCACTTGTAGCAACGACTGACCAGACACAACTGGGTAGACACTGAGCTTACCAAACAAACAGAACGGACAGACAAGAACTTACGAACACACCCAAAAGAAACGTCAAGCTGAAAGGCAAATCAGAAATGTCAGAGTCAAAAAAGTATTCGTGGTTTGGTTGAGCTCGGCGTCAGTTGCGTTGACGGAAAAAAGATTGTGTAACGTAAATTGAACAGTCATGTAATATAAATATAAGAGTTCTTTAAATTGTTATTATAGGTACAAAACGTGTTTTATATTCATTCCCTAAATACTAACTGAAATTCGACAAAATTTCCCAACAGAAATTGTCAGGCTACAAACCCAAGAACTAGCGAGAATCGTTGTTACCCCTCGCTTCCCCACTCAAATTAAATACGTAATAATAGAACAACAAAATTGGAATGGAACAAAAAACGCGAAAGTATTTGATTTGAGAGTAGCAACGAGGATGAATGTCACACAAACGTCGGCATGTTCGGACGAAGGATTGGTTGGACCGCGCGCCGACAGGAGGAGGAGGAGGCAAAATCGCCAAAATTGTATCGCAATTTCTTGCGTATAAATTTCCAAATAATTCGATGATCTCCTAACTTTGGTGACTCCGCACCGCATATCCAAAAGCTTTAAGGTTCGAAATGTGAGTGAAAAATAAAATAAAAATAACCCAGTGTGACCAATTTAGCATACTTGGCAGGATTATTTTTTTATAGTTTTTTTTTTCTCGAACCAAGCGTGCATTCTTTTAGCATCATTTCATGCTGCATCTGAACAAATTAGGAGGATTCTGGTTTAGTCAAATTATAATCTTCTATCTATATATATAAAAATAACTTACTAAATGTGTGTGTGACTGCCTACCGACTGCCACACGCATCCGATTTAGATTTAGTTTTTTTTGTTGGTTAATAAACCATGCAGAGAAGGTTTTTATATTAGTATGATACATTTTTGAAAGTAGGCGCAACCGCCATTCCAATAAATTCATTTTTGTACACTTTGAAAAAAAAAAAAAGAAACTAAATAGAAATCGAGTAGTGACACTTCAAATAAAAAAAAAAAGTATTTTAAATTTTAAAAGCAATTGTTGTTGTCAATTTTTTTAATTATTTTCCAAGCAAATTGTTGTCAACAATTTTGATTTTTTTTTTTTTTTAAATATAGATACCTACCTAAAAAGTGTGTTCGAATAAATTATGTTTACTATGTTACATTAAGTAACTTTTTGAAATGAAGTAGATACTTTGATTATACAAAGATGATATGGCCGACGATATTTTGCATCAAATTCGGACTGTGACATCGGATAATGAACTGGAGATGAAATGCGCAACAAAGCTTTGATTTTGATCGAGAATATGTGTTTGCTAAAGAGTGGCAATTTGTTGTGCAAATTGGGGATGCCACTCCAAATCGTTCAATGCACTTAATCGAGAACTGGAGCGAGAAATGGACTTCGATCGAATCGCATTGAGTCAAGCTGTTCGAACAAATGTGCCAATGTTGAATCAAGAACAAAAGAAAGTGTACGATGAATTGATGAAAGCAGTCGATAACGAAAATGGCGGAATTTTCTTCCTTGATGCGCCCGGTGGAACTGGAAATGCATTTCTGATTTCACTGATTTTGGCTACAATTCGTTCGAGATCTGAGATCGCTTTGGCCCTAGCCTCTTCTGGGATAGTGGCTACTTTGTTAGAAGGCGGTCGAACAGCTCATTCTGCATTGAAATTGCAATTGAATCTGCAAGTGGATGAAGAACCTACATGCAACATTTCAAAGAACACTGCGATGGCGAAAGTACTGCAGCAATGTGAGATTATCATATGGGACGAATGCACAATGGCTTACAAACGCACATTGGAGGCCCTGAATCGTTTACGTAATAATAAGCGACCTTTCGGTGGAGCAATAATCTTGCCATCAGACGATTTTCGTCAAACGCTGCCTGTCGTTTCGAGATCAACTCCGGCAGATGAATTGAATGCTTGCATGAAGGCGTCTGCTTTATGGCGATACGTCAAGAAATTTCATTTGACAACAAACATGACCAGTCCGCTGCAGAGTTCTCCAGGCGATGGGCAATGGTATGAGTCCAGCAAACTTAATCACCGGCTTGATTGAGTTTGCTCAAAATGTTTGCAACTTTACAACGACACCGGAAGAACTAATCATGAATGTTTTCCCGAATATCGCTCAGAATTATATTGACCATGATTGGCTGAATGTAAGAGTGATTTTGGCTGCGAAAAGCAAGAACGTCGATCATTTGAATTTCGCCATTCAAAACCAAATCGCTGGTGAGTTGCATTCATAAAAATCAGTCGACTCCGTGATGGATGAAAACGAAGTCACCAACTATCCCACTTTGTTGCGCAACCTAAACGAACCAAAATTTTATAACGGTACGCGTTTGATTGTGAAGAATTTAATATCAAATATTATTCAAGCAGCGATTTTTTTTGGAAAACTCAAAGGCGAATATGTTCTTATTACGCGGATTCCACTTATACAGAACGATTTGCCGTTCGTGTTTAAGCGTCTTCAATTTCCCGTACTTCTTGCTTTTGCTATGAAAATTATTAATGAGTCGCAAGGACAATCGCTGGATGTGTGTGGCATAAATCTTGAATTTTACGTGCCGGCAAAGCTCTCGCTTTGTACGTGTACGCACCCGATAAAAGAAATAGAACAAAAAATGTTGTGTACCATAAAGCACTTCAGTGAAAAAGCGGTAGGTTGGCCGACAAGTATTTGATTTTATTTATTTTAATATACCTTTTGATTAAAAACTTTGAATTGACCGAATTACATGAAGCAGAATGAAGCGAAAGCTCGGAATTATTAATTTCATTACCTACATAAATGAATTTGGGCGGAACGAAGTTCGCCGGGTCAGCTAGTTAAAATAATAAAATCAAATCAAAACAGACGAACCTTAGTGTGAACAAGCAATAACAACTCTCATTTGACAGTGAAAACAGTCATTTACCGAAATTTAGCAAGTTTGCAATTGCAATGATTTAATGTTATTATTGCGAAATATATCTTATTTTTTCTGAAAAACAGCTTTTTGTTTTTGATTTAAAAAAAATATATTTAGAATAAGTTTTAGCACTTTTTATACAATAGAAAACATACTACCTACATGGAAACACTGAAAGCATCTTATCCAACATCTTGACGAACAATTAAACAACAATATAAATACAAGATAAAAAGCAATTAAAAAGGATCATAAACATTTCCAGATACTTTTACGAGCATCATAAAACAAAAATATACCTAAAACAAAGAGTAATTAGAGGCGATCATACATATTTCTAGATCCTTTTAGAAGTATTGTTAATAATAAATTAATTTAAGAAAAAAAAAACCCGACTGACTGTAAAAAAGATTTAAAAAGATTAAAACAAGACACCTTCAAGTATAACTAATTGGCAGTCGGAGGCTGTGCATATTTTTGTCAGATTGTGTAGGTAGTCTCCGATTGTCAGTTAGCTATTTAGGTAGGATACGCGCGAAACACATAACCCTCCCTGTGTCCAGTCGGTTAAAAAGGAAAGTGCTATAAAATTTCCTATATCCTTTTTGTTGATATATCTTTTTCGTCCCTTTAGGTATCTACATAAATTCGAAATTATAACAATTCACACATTTTGCACCAATCTACAGAAAAATGCAAGAAAATAACGTTTTATAATAGGTTAGGTTAGGTTAGGTTGGGTGGGGTTGTGAGATCGTCACAAAAGACCAGGCACCAAAGCGGGCCCATCGCCATCCCCAGGGAACCATTACGGTCAAAAACCTAAACCAATTCGCCCAAACAATCAATTTCCCTACAGAATTTGGTTATGGTCCCAATATTATTTGAGGAACCAACCTCCTCTAAGTTATTAAAGAAGAACCTGCCTAGGTGCTTCCTTCTACTCCGAGCAACTGCCTGGCACTCGCATAGAAGGTGGGAGATGTCCTCCGTAGCTTGTAGGTCCTCACAGTACCTACATGTATCCGTATTAGCTAAGCCTAGTCTCATGGCATGCTTCCTTAAAAGGCAGTGTCCAGAGAGTATTCCTACCGTTAATCTTAACTTTGTTCTACTGAGATTGATTAATTCTTCAGATTTCTTCCGATTTAAAGCGGGCCACAGTGCCTTTGAGACCCTGTGCCCCTCTAGCTGTGACCATCTTGTAGCTGCTTTATTGGTAATTTCCTCAACGATAACCCTTCTAGCAACGGCCATAGGTGGTCTGATGCCCTCAATCATTGTATTTACTGGGAGTTCCGCTCCTTCCTTAGCTAAAACGTCGGCCCTTTCGTTGCCCTCAATATCACAATGCCCAGGTACCCAACATAATCTGACACGGTTCTGCGAACATAATGCCTTAAGCATTGCGCGGCAATTCCTGACTAGTTCAGATTTAGTGGTATGTGACTCTAGCGCTTTAAGCGCAGCCTGACTATCAATGTAGATGGCGATATTCGTATTGGATATCGATCTCGTCTCAAGTACCTCCGCAGCTTTGAGTACTGCCAGAATCTCTGCCTGGAACGCACTGCATGTGTCCGGTAGTCTCAGGGCCATATGTAGGTCCAACTCGTTGGAGTATATACCTGATCCCGTGCCCTCACTGGTTTTAGATCCGTCAGTATATACTGAGATCTCATTTCCCCTCGAAACTAAGTTCCTATGCCACTCCTGTCGGTCAGGGTACGACACATCGAACGGTGTGTCAAAATCAAGTGTACCGAGACTTTCATCAGCTTTTCCCGGGATTTCGGAGAATGCTTCCTTTAAGATAGTACTGTGTCCTATCCTACTGTTTTTAAAAAGCCCTGCATTAGTGAGCCGTAGCGCACTATTACCTGCTATTGATTGTAATTGTAAATCCAGTGGTAAAAGATGCATAAACGATTCCAGTGCAGCCGTTGGTGTGGTACGTAAAGCACCCGTGACGGCGATGCAGGCTGTTCTTTGTACCCTGGTTAGCATATCCCGTACATACTTCTTGTTCGCGGCTTTCCACCAGACAAGAGCCCCATATGTAATTATGGGCCTTACTACCATTATGTATAGCCAACGCAACATTGAAGGCCTCATGCCCCATTTCTTACCTGCTGTTCTCTTACAGATGAAGAGAGCATTGTGAGCCTTGCGGACTCTTTCCTGGACGTTTAGTTTCCAATTTAGTTTCCTATCTAATATCGTACCAAGATATTTTGCGCTTTCTGAAAGGGCAAGTTCCACTCCAGCAAGCCTGGGCAGCTTGAAGGATGGTATCTTGTATTTTGTACTAAATAGCACTAGTTCTGTTTTCTCCGGGTTGACTCTTAGTCCACACCCTTCGGCCCATATTCTGAGCCTATTGAGGGCTGTTTCCATAAGTTCACTAATCGTGTTTAGGAATTTTCCTTGAACAATGATAACTACGTCATCCGCGTAAGCGATGACCTTGAATCCTGCACTGTTTAGTTCCTTAAGTATCTTATCTATGACCAACACCCAGAGGAGGGGGGAGATGACCCCTCCTTGGGGGGTACCTCTAGTAACAGATCTTCTTATAGAACTGTTGCCGAGAGTGGAATTAATATTTCTCGTCGAGAGCATTTCGCATATCCAACTTGTAATGCGTTGTTCGACTTTTATATTTTCCAAGGCGCTCTTGATTGCATCTCTCCTGACGTTATTAAAAGCTCCCTCAATATCCAAAAAGGCAACTAGTGCAAATTCTTTCTGGTGAAGGCTACCCTCTATTTTGCCTACTACTTCGTGTAGAGCCGTCTCTACTGATTTACCTTTTAAATATGCATGCTGAGCATTACATAAGTTTCCGTTGCAGCACTTACTTCTTATATAAATAACGTTTTATAATAAATGTTCGTTCAAATTACGAAAACTATTTGTCTAAAAATGAAAAAAAATGCAGATGTCGTAACCACAGCACATCTGCCAATAGTAAATGAGACTGCAAATGTCCTAAACGTCTGCGAATGGTCTGACAATGATAAAATCGAGTGTTGAGATGATTGGCTGATGGCGGTCTGGCAATTACCTGACAATGACATTTCTGCAAATATTGGTAGGCAAAATTGCCCATTCACACGGTTGGCAGATATTTGGGACAATTGTTATTGTCAGATATGGAAACCGTCTGAACATAGCCTTACTTCAAACACGAAAGGACTTTTCCTGAACTCCTCTTGCAGAAGCCTAGTACCAGCTGTGTTGTCAGCAAATTATAATTAGAAATTGAAGGATGTAAGGCCAAGTATGGATTTATGATAACAACAGTCCTTCGAATATAACTCTCGTGAAGATCCTACTCTCGCATTCCCCTATATTCATTTCCGCTTTCGCATCATTTCTTCGCTTAAAGTTCCAACCTAGCTCCTCATAATTGCTTCTGAGTGGTTCCATTTAGTAATACAACCTGGGCAGAGTAGAAAGCCTTAGTTTTGAGATTTTTCCTTGTGCACCATATAATGTCGGTCATTTCTCAAACGACCGCTGATTGATCCCACCAGCAGTAAGAAGAAGTCATGTGTAAAATTAGAACAACTTAGTCATTGGTTGAACAAACAAGAATAATTATGTTCACTTGAACTGGGATACCCTATCCTGTACTTCTTCCATCCACCAGCTATCCAATTAACTTGTGCTCTCCCCAGGCCGTACCGAACCCGTATCATCATTTCCCCATAATATCCAACGACTCATTGCCTGATACGGATACCACTGAAATGTGCTCGATTTTACATCCTCATCTGGTTTGTCCACGGAATGTCCTACGGCTTACTCCCATCAACCCGATACAACTGAAATGTGCTTAATTTTCATTTTTACATCCGCATCTCTACCTGGTTCGAGTGCAAGTTGAAAAAAAAAAAAGCAGCATATCTACATGTCATCCCACAGTGTAAGCCAATATTCACAAGGATATTTCCTGCCAACTAACCCCCGCGGGCACAGTCGGTATCAAATTTTCATCAAAATTGTCGAATATGTCCGTTCATGGTTGTCGCCAGTAAATGATGGCCAAATTGTCCTTAGGCCAGACACGTATTCGCTTCGTTATGTAAAAACCTTGAGTAATATTGATTTCAGGTCTCCTCGGATACTTTTTCACATACCCTGTCAGATGAGTTATACCACCTACCATATATACCTATACCGCTACCAGTGTAGAGCTGGTTACATTTCACTTTCACATCATTATTAATGTCGCGCTATCATCGGCATCATTATCAGGGGAGTACACATGGAAATCCTGCTAAGCCAGGGCTCAGCAGCTGGTGTGTAGGAAAACTGATTCCACTATGGGTAGGTACAGCTGAATATGTCGAAGTATTTTCGATAATTAATTTTGACACTAATTACCGAACGTGCATACTCTTGCCATGGAGAGAAGACTTTTGATTTTCAAATATTCCACGATGTCGTCGATGGATACTCAATTTCATATCATCATTGTGTGTCCTGATTTTAATACGAATATCTCTGTGTGAAAGCGACATCAATATGGCATTGTTAGGACGTATTTTTGTGAGTTTTAATTGATGTGATGTGAAGGTCTCTGGGGGTGCTTTGAGCATAAAGTTCGGAGGTAATTGGCATTATTTGTAAGAACGTAAGAGAGTTTCGAAAAATAGTTGAAGAACTCTCGCGTGTAATCTATTTTGGCATCTGGTGTGGGTAGACCAATTTTGTTGATACCAACATAGGGACAGGAACAATGATGAGGGAGACACCCCAAATGACAGTCATAAAAAACTGAAATCAAACAGCAGAAACAAAAAAGTAGGTCAATCGATAGTAAAGCCGAAGTCTCAACCAAAACGCGTTCTATGTGGTTGCTATTCCAAGAATCTCTGCTGGGTCCCCATAGGCATAGTAACAAAGCCGGCAAAGAGAGGGCTGACGAACTGTCGAGAAAGGGGTTTGCATTGAATCCTGATGGAGCACTACAGTCGAACGAGCCATCACTCAAACTCAGGGAAGGAGTGGAGTACAAGATTCGTGTATGGAAACCAACAACAGGTAATAAAACTAACGACGTGTGAAGTGTCACGGAAGATTTTTCCAGAATATGAAGGAGGCCGAACCATCAACCTTCTACAGTTTGATAGGTCATCGTTGTCAAAGTTGGTAGGGGCTCTAACGGACCATAACTTCCTATAAGAAACCCCATAATGAAATTCAATTTTAAGGAGGCTGCGAAGAGAGGTCCATGAGGGCACACCTCACTTCCTCTGGCACTACCCGAGTTCTGTAACTTGAGAGGAGAATACTTGGAAGTGTTTACCTCATTGAGTCACGAGACCTTTTTGATGTCTCAGCCCTTTCTGATCTATACAGGTTTTTAGATATCAAGAAGGCAGGAATGCGTCAGGAAACTACAAGAAGGAGGGACAGTAGCCAACCATCTCTGACACCAATGGCTTACCAGATCGCAGGTCCGTGGCGGCCAATTGACATCGCCAAGAGAGCTGATAACACGATTTGGGAATTTGGTATGCAAAAGATCGATTCTGGCATGGACTCTGTGGCATGGCGCGCCATCCTGCATGAATCCGATGTTGTCCAAATCCATGTCTTCAATTTCAGTAAAAAAAGTCGGTTAACATGGTTCTGTAATACCCACTGTTAACCGAATCATTTTTCCCAGCCTCATTTTCGAAGAAAAATGGTCCACCGGTGCCGCCACTCAAAATCAGCACTAAACTTTCTATGCGCACCGTACGATGACATGGACCATGAGTGTTGTCCACTAGCATAGCAGTTTCACTCACTTTGTGCACAAACTTGCGTACTGCAGGCGCGTTGGGTGCTTCGTTTCGGCCAAAAATTCTTTTCAAAAAAACCCTCTCTTTGGGCTGCACAGCACTCACTTTGGAAATACGTGTTTCTATATAAAATATCTATTAAGCCAATCCCGAGACTTTATTCCTCAAGTTAAAATAAAAGCTACAACATACCTACCAAATGCAGAGTTTGAGTTTAAGTAGGATGGTTGGGATAGGGCAAAGACCACAAGTCAAACAACAAATAATATTGAGTGCAACAGGTTTATGTATTCAGAGGTCCTATACAAAAGAGTCCATAAGACAAATCACTGACATGTACAGACCGGAAAGGCCTTCCATTTGAATACGGACTAGTCATACTTCATACGCAACAGAAATAAAGCAAAAGCCCTGATAGGCGGACAAGGAGATTTTTTTTTGTGGGAGTTCAATGCAAAAAAAGTTATATGAGTACATCCGGGTACATCGTACATCGACAAAAATAATAGCAAAACATGCAAACAAAAATCTTCTAAGCCCTGAACCGTTAAATTTTTATCAGCGGAAGATATCCTGACAAGCATACACTAACTCCCAAGGTCTCTAAGGCCGACTGCGTTTCTCCATCCTCCATCTCCTCCATCATCCCGCTTTTTAAAATTCCGTTTTTCTTAAATCCCGCTTAAAAAGTTTTAAAACACCGTCTTCTAAAATCCCGGTTTTATAAATACTGCCATCCCGCTTATTCTCAAACCCGATTATTATAATCCCGCTTTCTAAAATCCTGTTTAATTCCGCTTTGCGGCTAAAACATCTATTTTCTATTGCAAAAGCTAGATTATTAAAAAAAAACGGGAATAAAAGAAACGAACTTATAAGAAACAGGATTATAAAAAAAAAAAAAAAAATGGTGCGACTGTATCCAACTGCCCCGAAGTATGTGTAAACACCCTGCGTGCGGTATGTCATGCTTTATTTCACATCAACAAAAAGCTGAAATTAATATGCCCCAGCTCATAAATGTACGCAATGATAAAATGTATGCAATGATAAAACACAGTGACGCATTTCCGTCCCCGCAAGTTAAATGTGTGGAATTACTCCACCATATTCCAACAACGCGCGCTTAGATGTTTACACATCAAAAAGCGGGATTGTAAAAAAACAGGACAAGAAAGCGGTACTTGCGAAAGCAGTATTTTGAAAAGCAGGATATCTTACCCAACCCAAATTCGCAAGAAGTGAAGCCCGCTCTGCACTACGGCAATTGCAGAGGCATTAGTCTCTCCCTCCGAAACGTCTTTAAAACTTATTTCTGACTTAAATGTGTTAGACCCTAAAACCTCCAGCTGAACATCGAAATTGCTCCACTCCATTCGAACCCAGGTCATATTTTAAATAAAAAATAAAGTAAATAGCTAGTTGGCGCAACAGGTCCGTAGGGACCCCATAGCCATAGGTCTACCTTCTCACTACCATTCGTTTTGTGTGAGTTTTTCATTTTTGGAACGAATGGAAGTGATCTACAATTTGTATGCCGATTCCAAACGGCTAATTGAGGAAGTTTGTCAACCTACGTTAAGTTAGCCCGCTCCTTTTCTAGAATGAAAAACGTGAAATTCAGTTCGATAGACATTCGTTTGTAGTTGTTTGTAGTGAATTGTTTTCGTTTGTAGTTCGTTTTATCCTATTTCATTTGGACGAGTCATTCCAAAGCTAGGAGCTAGAGGGCTCCGGCTAAGAAGGCAGCTTAGATTTCTGCTTCTGGACAGCGAATAATGGTAAAATATATCCTATAACCTAATCCCGACAGTTTTCAATTCAACTGTGAAAATCGGAATCAATATCGTGCAGTACTTTTTGAATCTATTAATAGCAAACAGCTTAAAGCTGGAAAAAAAGTTACAGTTTTATTATAGTAAGGATTTTTCCCTTGCATAAATTAACTCTGAAAAGTCGCTGGCACATCAAAGGAGTTGATTATATTGAAAACAAAACATTTCCGCATCTATGTCGATTCCTATACCGCCCCAAACTGATTCTAATCAACAAAAGTCTACTTGCGCGCGATCAAAGGACTAATACTAGGGTACATCATCAGAATGAGCTCTTGTAAGAGGTTCGATTCTAAAAAAAACTAATTAACGCCAGCTGCGAAGCGATACATACGCTCCTCTCGCTCCCATTGAACATCAGTTTTCAGTCGCTACGTATCCTTCTAACATATCCGCTGGCCTTTACATCAGATTACTGCATGTATACATCATAGTCCATGCGCCCCACCCACCCACTGGGGGGTTGAAAAAAAGTCACAGAATTGGAAACTGTATCTGGATTATTGATGAATCTGTCACAAGAAAATGTAATTGGACGGAACGATGCAACCGAGCAGACAAACAGCTATTCATCTGTGAATGTATCTCGACACCGACACGTGAGAGCGAAATAGAATGTACCGCCGGGGCTGGTATGGCTATTGCACAAGCTACCCGCCCAAATATACCACCCGGCAATATGTCAAAAACCTTTCGGCACTGTGTATGCTGCCAGGAATGAGAGCGAGTGGGTGTCGAGCAAGGATATATCAATCCATCTCTCTGGTATCTATACACTGGGAGAGGCGATGCAATGACTCTGCTATTGCTTTGCAACCAGATGAAGCTACTGTTGCCACTGAACCGATGACGATGAATATGATGATGATGACGAGGACGACGACGACGAGGAGGATGATGATGATGATGATGATGATGATTCTGTTTGTTCGATATGTACCAGCACGCTATGGTGAAATGTTTGACGAAGGTGAAACCCAACGATCCGTGAGCTCGGTTGGCTAGGGTTGCTTTGGTTAGCCCAATCGTCCTGCTATGCTCCCAATATTACAATATTTGAAAAATGACATATGCCTCGGGGGGCTGGATGCTGCAACATGGCATGGGTGCGGCATGCTATTGGTTACGTTGGTGAATTTGTGAAATATACATCCGAACCATCGATCCATCTATCCAGCCTGATGGCGGCAGCGTGGGTGAGTAGATATTCAATCTTTCGATGTATTGCATCAAAGTGATTAATGTTTGTGGAAAATGCATTAAATTCCGGTAAATGTATTACAATTTCACATCGAGCGGAGATGCGTCATCGTCATCGGTAGCTCAGTATGGTAGCACTGACAGTGGCAGTGTCTGTGGCAGTTTATAGGTATAATATGCGGCAAGGGAAGCCTTCCGCATATATAACAAACTGATGGGAGACAGATAGACGGACAGATTGCTTGCCATGCATGACGAACGATAAAATTGTATCTCTCTGGCGAGGGATTGCCATTGCCATTAGCCAAGAATTGGCCAAATTCGAGCAAGAAATCTAATTAACAAATTCCATTGGCATATATTGCGAACGTAATATTTCACAAAGGACACCTTTGCGCTGACTGTATATGAGAGAGCGTGTTCATATATTTTTAATTTTGTTCCATCGGCATATAGGGAACTTTATCTGGTCCCCCCCCCTCCCCATCACCCACCCTCATGCAAATGGCGGCTAAATGCGTGGGTTTATGAAATTACTGGCGCGCAATTTTGCTGCTGCGTTGATTTTATGATAATGAAGTTAAACCCTATTAAGAGATCCCTTTGGGGAAATGGTTGTTGTTGTGCTGCTTTTGCAACATCGACAGGGATATCCATTAGGTTGTCCTTCGCTGAGATTTTTTTTTTATGCATTCGCGACTATGGATTTTACTGCTAAAAAGGGTAGAGTGCTTTCAATTTCAATGCAGTGATTGTTTTGGGCGGAAGGTTACTTGTCAGGAATCAGTGGAGGTTTACTTTGGCCGTTTTTGGAAAAGAACTTGTTGAGACAGCATTCAATTGAGCGGTTCCATAGGATTGATTTTGAAACCACCATTGAAACCTGTGAAACACTTCAGCAAAACTTCTGTTCATTTTTTGCTGAAAGTTTGATGATGTAAACCGGTAGATGGGTGATGTTATCTTTCATCGTTTCATCAGCATTTTAAGAGCATTAAGGCAAGTATTTTCAGTTCTGTTTGTTTATTTGTCAACAAAGTACTAGCCTTTTTTAGACATGAAAAAATATAATAAAATGAGAGACAAAAATTAAGAAAAAAAATGAAGTAAATAAATATAATTTAGAAAAAAAAAACAAGAACAAAACTAATTACGAACTGAGCAATACAATTATAACTGGAAATAATTAAACAATTTTTTTTTTTTTTTTTTTTTTTTTTTTTTACCGAGGGTTGGTGAAAATCTTCCAAAGACACTATGAGAAAAGCAAGCGCGTGCTCATAGTAGTGTCAGATTTTTACTGACTAAAAACACCACCCATCGAAGAATTGTTAGATACTGCAACTAAGATGTAACTTATCAAGCAATTTTTCTATAACAAAATAAAAACTTTTGACAGGCTACTTTCCAATGAAAGATCCTGCATGTTCCGCAATTTAGACGCGGTTAATCCTATCTTGCCAAGTCGAACGGTTTCGTTCTTTGTAGTCGGCGCAATAAATTGTTCTCGTCCAAAATTTGTCGGACTGAATTGTTGACATGTCCGATTAGTCGGTTTCTATGCTTTCTCGCGAAGCTTTTTGTTTCAGCTTCAATTATTGGAATTCCGAGATCTCTGTGGATATCGTCGTTTCTAATATACCATGGTGCTTGTACAATTTCTCTAAGTACTTTATTTTGAAAAGTTTGTAGAATATTGACATTTGTTTTCTTGGTACAACCCCAGAGTTGTATACCGTAGGTCCACACCGGCTTTAGCACTTGCTTGTATAGAAGCAGTTTGTTTTCGGTACTGAGCTGGGAATATTTTCCGAGGAGCCAGTACATTTCTCTATATTTGATATCGAGTTCTTTACGTTTCATTTTCACGTGCGAATTCCATTTCAGCTTTGCGTCGAGTGTCATTCCCAGGTATTTGGCCTCGTTTGCAAAGGGTATTCGGGCCAAGTTTAAGAAAATTGGCAAGTCATTTGTTTTCTTATACGTGAAATTCACGTGAACAGATTTAGTTTCGTTGAGGGTGATCCGCCAGTCCCTCGTCCATTCATTTACCTTATTTAGTGCGATTTGCAGTTTTGCAGTCGTTTCTTCAATAGTGTTACCTACTGCTAGGATAGCGGTGTCGTCGGCGAACGTAGCGAGAGTAGTGCCATCTTCTCTTGGTATATCGCGAGTATATAGCAGATAGAGAAGGGGCCCTAGGACACTTCCTTGCGGCACGCCGGCCGAAATTTCCTTAAGCTCAGAGTATTCGTTTCCATGTCTAACACGGAAGAGTCTATTCCCGAGATATGATTCTAAAACATCATATAGGTGTATGGGAAGAACTTGTCGTAATTTAAACTTTAATCCGTCATGCCACACCTTATCAAAGGCTTGTGAGACGTCAAGGAATACGCTTGAGCATATCTTTTTTTCTTCAAATGCTTTCTCAATTACGTCAGTAATTCTATGCACTTGATCAATCGTCGAATGCTTGGTTCTGAACCCAAACTGGTGGTCAGGGATAAGATTATTGTTTTCTATAACCGGTTGTAGGCGCGTTAGTAAGATTCTCTCGAAAACTTTGGATACGACTGGAAGAAGGGAAATTGGTCTATACGACTTTACTTCATTTGGCGGTTTTCCTGGTTTTAAAACCATTATGACCTCCGCAACTTTCCATTGGCTCGGTACGTGTTTTAGTCTGAGCGCGGCATTTATTATATGAAGAAGCTTAATTAATGCTTTTCTTGGTAGAACTTTGAGAATTTCTCCCGTGATCAAATCATAACCAGGAGCTTTCTTAGGTTTTAGGGATTCAATTTCACGTTTTAGTTCCCTTAGCGTTGCACTTGTGAGTACTAAATCGTCGGATAGTAATTCCGCCGCAATAACACTGTCGTGAACCGCCCGCCCATCGTACGGTTTAAAGGTTTCTTCTAAATGGGCGGCAAAAATGTCCGCTTTTTCTTTATCTTCCCTTGCCCATTCATTTTGATTTATTTTAATTGGCGGCGCGGGGATTTTGGGCCTTTTAGTGCCTTTTACAGCTTTCCAAAGTGAATAATTGGAATCTTTTTTCGCCGTTAAACTTTCAAGGTAAGAACCTATCGCACGATTTTTAAAGTCCTTGATAGCTGTCTTCAACAAATTGCACAAATAATTCAAATGTGTTTTATGTTGTGGGGCGCGACTCTGTTGCCATTTTTTACGCGCCTTCCTTTTTTCGTTGACCAATTCTTTTATTTCGGGAGGATATCGTAGACCGTATTTGGCCGGCGTTTTCCTTGGATTAGGCGTATTATTCCAGGAAGCGAGCTGTACGATCTCAACGAAGCGATCTACTTCCACCTCAAGTTCATAGGGTGTCGTAAGTGGAACGCTAAGTTCAACATTCTCTTCAATTTCGTTCCTAAAGCCTTCCCAGTTAGTTTTTCTACCAGTTAATCTCGCTGGCTCAAGGTTATTTACTAGTTTTACGCTCAATGTTAAAATAACCGGTGAATGATCAGATGACAGATCAAAGCTCTCTTCAACTTTAATGTGGTTGGTAGATATTCCTTTCACGACGAAAAAATCGATCAGGTCAGGTGTTTTTGAAGTATCAGTTGGCCAGTAGGTCGGTTTGCCCGTCGAGTGGAAATCACAACTATACTCCATACCTGCCCCATATAGCATTCTTCCTTTTCGCGAGATATATCTAGAACCCCAGAACGTGTGTTTTGCATTAAAATCGCCGCCAATAATGAAGTTTGGTTTGAGCGATTTAAGCAAGTTAGTATAATCAGTTTTTTCAAGTGCGGAACGCGGTGGACAGTAGATAGATGAAATTCTAAGAGTACGTTGACTATTTTTCACTCGAATCGTGCACAGTTGCATAGTTTCAAGTTCTATCTTCAGGTCTTCGTATTGTTCAATGCAGTCTTTAATAAACAATGAAGATCCACCTCTCGCGTTTCCCGAAGGGTGACAAGCGTGGAAGTCATTATAGCCTTTTATTTTTAAGCTCGATCCCCTTTTCACGTGAGTTTCAGAAATCAAGCAAATGTCAAGATCTTTCTCGCGTATGAATATTTCCAATTCGTCGAGTTTTTGCAAAAGTCCGTTTGCATTCCAAGTGCATATTTTTAACATTGGTTCTTCATTCATATTTTATTTGATGTACGCGTTTTCCGTGAATTATTTTCGAGCGTAACCAAGCGATCGAGAATAATTTTATTTATTTTGCTTTGTTCTTCAAGTTTCTGGAGAATAACTGAGAAAACATGTGAAGCAGGGTCCGGCGAAGTTTCAACGTTTCTTGCTCCGTCGTATGCCGCGGCCTGAGCGTAGGTCTGCAGTACTCTGGCTGGCCGAGGGCCACTATTCGATGGCTTTACTGATGGTAACTTTTCAGTAGCGTTTCTTTTGGCAACAGAGTTCGAGGGCTATTCTGTTGTCTCTCTTTCTCTGACATTATTACGCTCTGGAACCGGAGTTTTTATGTTGCCTGCTACCTCCTGGGCGGTCTTACGCTTTGTATTCGTTAGCGGCTTTGTTTTTTTATTTTGAGGCTTGAGGAGCGCATCTCTCCGTTTTTGCAACTCCTTAGCTACTTCACAACCTCTATAATTTGCAGGGTGCTTTCCCTTACAATTAGCGCAAGTAGCGGAGGATTGTTTATTTGCTCCACAGTCTTGGGAGAAATGATTTCCGGCGCATTTCACACATCGCGGCTCTTTTTTGCAATACATTTGTGTGTGATTAAATTCCTGGCAACGTTTGCACTGTGGAATTATTTTCAAATTTCTGCGCATCGGCTCGATTTTAACCACGATATTTACTATGGTTTTAATTCGGTAGATATCTTCGATATTGTCAGACCTATCGAAGGTAAGCATAAAGAGCGGGAGTCCACGCCTTACCACGATATCCTTATCTTCTTCCGTTTGTTGTTTCTCCTTCTTGATGATATTAACAGCATCAAGAATTTTAAACCCTTTGGCTTTGAGGTCATTTATAACCTCTTCTTTTTTGCATGAGGGGTGAAGTCCCCTTGCTACAACACGATGTGGCCTTTCTGACTTTATTTCGAAAGTATACCACTGGATCTTCTCGGTATTTAGCTTTTGGGACACTGCCCGGTAGTCTTCGTGGTTATCGACGTTAATTTTCCACGCATTATTCCTCAAAGATGTAACCTTAAATTTCGATATTATCGTTCCTTTAAGGAGGCTGTGCAATTTATTATACTCCGTTACCCCAACGACGTTTATTGGAGGTGGTGCGCGAATATGCCCTCGGAGTTGTTTTTCTTGCGGTACTTTACGCGTTTGTTCTTTTAAGGGCTCGACTTCAGGCGAAGAACCGGCTCTCCTTTTCTTACTAGGTCTTTTTTTAGTGACCCAATTCGTTTCGCGCGCTAGCTCTTCTTCGTCGGTGTGGTATTCCCGACTAGCCAAGCGTGGTGGAGTACATTCGCGTTCTTTCTGCAAATGAGTGTTCCTTAGAACCTTATTTTGTTCTTTTAACAGTTCTATCTCTTTCTTAAGATCTTGATAGAGTAGATCCATTTCCTTAAGCTTGATTCGGAGTTCTTTATTTTCTTCCTCAAGACTTTTATCTTTCACTGAGTCCTGTTTTTCACGCGCTAGCGCTCCCGGCGGACTTCTTTTCCCGGCGTTATTCGATCTTGTTGGAGGAGATCGAGATACCCTTGAGCTTTTAATAAAAGGGTTAATAGATTGCAATAAGCGGCTCTCCCCAGAATCCGTAGAGCCGACCTCCGAAGAGGGTGGATTTTCCAGTAAAGCTGGACTGCCACCTGGGGTAGTTAATCTTTTCGTTTTGTTCATTGCATTTTTTGTATACACCATTTCGCTCGGTATACGGAGGTTGGATTTTAGTCGCCTTTTACGACAGGCATGCCTACCTCGGGTATATTCTAACCCCTACCCGAAGGGGGTAAATTAAACAATATGGATTTAATTAATGGTATTGTCATATTAATGTCAATTAAAGACGCACATTCATTATACAATAACATTAAACCATTTAAAGAGGAGGATCTTCCGTAATTCGTACGAGAACGAAGAATATAAAAGAATCTGTTATTACGCAAATTAAGTGATGGAACATTAAGACCCACAAGACTTAAAATATCAGGACAGTGAATCTCCCCAATAAGTATTCTGTGAAGAAAAACAACTCTTGATACCTTTCTCCTAACCTCAAGAGACTCGAGCCCAATAAGTTGTAATCGGGCTGAGTAAGGGGGTAAGTTATTAAAATCCGACCAAGGTAGACGTCTGAGGGCAAACCTGAGAAATCTTTTTTGAATTGCTTCGATTCTTACTATATGAGTATTGTAGTATGGACACCAAACAATAGACGCATATTCCAGCAGCGATCGAACAAACGACAAATATAAAGTTTTCAGCGCATAGGGTTCGGTGAACACCCTAGCATAACGTTTAAGCATTCCCCATGCTCTATTGGCTTTATTTGTGATGTATTCATAGTGGTAAATATAGGATAGTTTACTATCTAACATAACACCTAGATCTTTTATCAAAGATACACGCAGAATAACACTACTGATGAAGGAATACGCGTGAATGAAAGGCGAGGAACGACGGGAAAAAGTAATGACCGAACATTTACTAACATTAAGGGACAAGTAGTTTTTATTGCACCACAAAACGAAGTCTTGGAGATGTGCATTCAATCTATGAAAACTATTCGGATCATTGCATGAAGAATATATTTTAAAGTCATCGGCAAACATCAGGATATTGCAATGTGGAACAAATATGACAACATCATTAACGAATAAAATAAATAAGAGTGGGCCTATATGACTTCCTTGTGGGACACCAGATGTTACAATGATTTCTTTGGATAAGTGTCCTCGAAAATTTACAAACTGGTATCTGTTACTTAGATAGGATGATAGCCATCTAAGAAAAACTGTAGGAAACCCTAAACGTTCAAGTTTGTAAAGAAGAAGTTTGTGATCAACTCGATCAAACGCTTTACTGAAATCAGTGTAAATGGCATCGACCTGATTACCCTTAGATATCTCACTAATAACAAAATTTGTAAAAAGAAGAAGATTCTTAGCAGTGGATCTGTTTTTTACAAAGCCATGTTGGTTATTGCAAATTAAATTTTTACAGAAAAAATTTAACTCATCAGTCACCAACTCATCAAACAATTTAGGAATGGACGATTGTTTACAGATCCCTCTGTAATTTTCAATATTATTTTTCCTACCGGATTTAAATATTGGTACTATAAAAGAATTTTTCCATAGGGAAGGAAAGATACCTGTCTTCAACGATACATTGAATATGTGGCAAAGTATGGAATGTAAAGGAAGGGCACACATTTTTAAAAAGCCTGCTGGAATACCATCGGGTCCAGGATTAAAATTAGGGGCCAAATTTCTAAGTTTACTCAGTATCATATCTTCGGGAAAAGCGATGTTACTAAAAATAGAGGAATGTGATGCACCTAAATAAGAAAAAAAGTGTTCATCTAAAACAGAACTAGGATTAGAATATACAGATTGAAAAAATTCTGCAAAACTGTTGCAGATAACGCGGGGATCATCTATTGACCGATCATCATAGGAGAATGAAGCCGGAAAGCCATCACTATTCTTTTGTGAATTAACAAAATTCCAAAAAAATTTTGGCGATAATTTGATTTTGGATTCGACATCATTGATATAAGCCGAGTAGGCATGGTATATAGAAGATTTAAACTCGGTTCTGAGATGACGATATAAAGTATAGTCATCATTCGACATACTCGACCGCCACTTCCTATAGGCTCTATTTTTAAGAATTTTTAGTCTACGTGTTTCATCATTATCCCAAGGACAAATATCATTAATAATATTTTTAATTTGAACAACCGGGACAAAACCAAAAATTAAGTTTTTTAAAACGCGATAAAATATCGAGCAGAGTTCTTCTATTCCTAGAGTTAAATATGGACTCCAGTTAAAATTGTAAAGCTCATTACATATGTTATTATAATTCGCATTTTTAAAATCGAATTTGTAAGAAGTAGAAATATTTAAAACATTAAACTCTATGTGACAAAACAAATATAATGAGGGATGATAGGTGTCTTCAGGAACCAGCGGAGTTAGACTTCTAGTAACATAAGTATCATCGTTATAATTTGAGAATATGAGGTCCAACGAGCGATTCTGATGATTTTTAATTGGTATTTGAAACTATTGAACTACACATTTAAGGGAACCTTATAAAAAAATGTTACGTTTCAAGCTGAGCCATTGAATTGGTAGGAGTTCTTTACGTAGGCTCAGGATACGATTTTTGGATCAAGTCGGACATGTCTGCTCAAACCTGAGGTTTATTTTTTGACAAAGTCTAGAGTATGATCACTCGGATCCGCAGGGTTGCCCCAAAGAAATACAAACTTTAGAGCTCTGTGCAGTTTTTATTTCTCATGGGTCCTGTTTTTTTGTATTTGTTTTTGTTAATGTTGTTGTTGTTGATATTGTTGTTGTTAATATTACTTTTGTTAATATTGTTGTTGTTAATTTTGTTGTTGTTAGTATTGTTTTTGTTAATACTGTTGTTTTTAATATTGCTGTTGTTAATATTGTTGTTGTTCATCTTGCTGTTATTATGGTTGTTGTCGTTGTTAATGCTGCTATCTATTGTTGTTGTTATTGTTGTTGTTATTATTGTCGTTGTTGTGGATAGGTTGTGTATGATAAGCGGTGGTGGTTCCTGTTATTTTTTTTCTACATACTTCTCCAAGTAAAGGTGAACCTATAGCGCATTAATCCTGAGATCCAGAAATCGAGTTCTTAAGCTTACTTGCCACTGTGGCCAAAGAAAAAGTTTTTAAAAATGTATGTCCTCGCGTATGTCAAGGCTACATTATAGGAAGCTCATATCTCGCATCTTCTGATTTAATATTGTTATATTCCTCCCGAGATCTGCCATAGTAGTACCTCAACAATAATTAAATATAAGCAACTATAGTCTTCGATTGATGACTGTGTAGGGACTCCAAAGATTCGAATCTGTGTGCAATCAAGTTTCAAGAAGGTTAAGTTATTTTTTGGTGTTCGAGCATTATACCGAGCGGTTCCTCCGTATTCCAAACAGGTTAGGTAATCATTTTTAAGGATCTCGCGATATTGCATAAGACGACACCGTCGTGCTGTTCCGGAACCGACCATAGCTCCAAGAAAGTACATCGATATCTTTGGATGAATAAGTTGGTTGTCTATTTCAATTTGTGGTATAGTCATCGCATATTTCTCTATAAAAGTGGTGAGCTAAGTGTACTGCACCAAAATTGGTTTTCGCCACTTCAAGATTTGATACAGATCTGCATTGGGAGAACTTGATTGATCACACCTTTGACTGTGCGATTTATAGTTCCATATAAGAGAACTGTCATCAGCGAAGATACAAATATTATTCTTTGTCACAGATATTAAAAATAAATATAGGTAGCGATAGAATAGAATCTTGAGACACTCCTATTGAGAACGAGTTCCGTGATACGATGTCTTCTACATGTTTATAACCTGAGTTGATCAATCCAGCGAAAGCCTTTGCATACATCCGCAGCGATCTTGTAAAAGTCAATTTAAGGTTAATTGTTTTTTTTTTTTTTTATATACTTCTCCCGGGAAAGGCGAACCTATAACGCTTCCACAGCGCCCCGAGATGCCTGCAGATGTATGTTTGTTCTGCACTTAAATTGCTGCAAATTGTAGTCTTCTGGAAATATATCCCCAGGAAGCGAGTTCCAAAGTTTGCTTGTCCTGTAACAGAAGGAGTTTTTGAAAGTTGATGTCCTCGCGGTTGTCAAGTGTACTGTATGGTCATGAGCATTAGCAGCCTGTCTTGTTGGGCGCCCAAAAGTTGCATTTCGAGGGATAATGTCTTTGAGTTCCTCAGAACATCTACCATGGAAGTACCTATAGAACAAGCATAGGTCAGCGACTTGTCTTCTGTGCACCAACTGTTGTAGATTCGATGTGAGTGTAGGGTCTCCATTGAGTCGAACTGCTCGTCTCTGTATGCTATCAAGCAGGTTAAGTGAATATTTTGGGGCCGAGCTCCATATATGGGAACAATATTTCAAGCCTGGTCTAACCTGTGCTTTGTAGAGAAGGAGAAGTTGCTTGGGGCTAAAGTACCTCTTTGCTCTAAATAGGTAGCTCAACTTTGCGGACGCCGATTTTGCGATATAGGATATGTGGTTCTGCCATGTGATTCCTGAGTTGACTGTAACTCCTAGAAGGTGCATTGAGTCCTTGTGATAGATTGGATGGTCATCCATTTGGATCTGAGGAACTGTTGATTAATTTTTTTCTGGAAAATGTTGTGAGCTGTGTCTTGCTTGCATTAAATACAACCAAGTTGTCCTTTCCCCACTTCAAGATTTTGTCCAGGATTTATGCTAGAACCCATATAAAATCCATTAGATGTCCAATAAATCGGTTCTAGGTTTGCTGTGTCATTTAATTCCCTTCGTTCGTTAGTGGGTCATGTAGCTCAAAAGTCCTTCAGTAAGATGACGGCTGCGAAATACCTTTTCCTTTTTGTTGTTTTTCAATGGCCTTCTAAATATTTTAATAATTTTGACATCTACCACCTTTTCCAAAGCCTTGGACTGTAAGAAAGCATATCGTCGCTTTAAAAGCAAAGTGACATAAGTCCAAAATGTATGATTTTCAGGAGCGATGTTTTAAGTTTTGCGTCACACAAAAAAATTGTTTTCTAGTTAATTAAAAACAATATACAAAGTGCGTTTACATACAATTGAAGTATTTTTCTCCCTCTTTCAGATAGTATATACATTTGTACAAAAAGGCAAATATTTAAAAAAAGATATGACGTTTTGCCAAAAAGCTGACAGTTTTTTAAGTTTTTATTTTCAAATGAGTTGCAAAAGTGTCGTTTTGTCGCTTGAAATTTTTCGCAATACGCCGTTTTGCCACAAAAAAAAAAAAAAAAAAACACAGCCAATCGCGACGCACAACTAAAAAAATGTCATTTTGCAACAAAAAATTGTGGGATTTTTAGTGGAAATCGAAACGACGCTTTTTTAAAACGTGGAAAGTAGAAGGAATAGAATTAAGCCGTTTTGGCAGAAAAAAAAAGAAAAAAATTGTGATCACTTTTGTATACTTAACTCAAAAATGACAAATTTCGACTTATGTCACTTTGCTTTTAAAGCGACGATATATGGACTCTATCTATAGGACGGTAGTTTTGCGGCAAGAATTTAATTGATTTCTTTTCGGAATGCGTTTGATGTGAGCGGTCTTTCAGGAGGAAGAAATGTTTTAGTACTGAGGTTAGAATTCCATCGATATCCGTTGCCTTTTAAAGATCCGTAGATTTGCACGTATTTGTCGTGCTTTTACCAACAACTCCACACTCGGAAGAGAATGTGGCTACAATTGATAAGACTTTGGGGTAGATTTCTCCAAAAGTTTTTAATTAAAAACATCATCGCTTACTTCAGTTGTTGTTGCTAAAGCGTTCTGTATTTTTCACCAAAGGTAAAAGGAAAAGCAACAACTGAAAGTGAACTTATGACCCTGCGCCACATTAAGGTATCGAAATGATGATGGGAGGTGGAATTTAATTGGGTCCCCTTATCCAACCCGCATTGGTATTCCCTTTGTCAACTGAAAGTGACTGACGGAGGATAGAAATGATGATGGATAGGCAGCGAATTGAGATTGATGACAATGATGTCGATGTCTAAGGCTGCTTCCACACCGGATGGAACAAAACGCATAACACAAACAAAACTGTTTTTCTGTGTGTTTCTTAAATTTAAATACACACATTTAAGTACTCGTGCCCACACTGAATAAGGCAAAACAAAGCAAGAAAACAAAATAAAGCGTTTTGTTCCATCCGGTGTGGAGGCTCCCTAAGGTCCAATTCCAAAATAGGTGGACAAGTTTTGTATTGAGTTCCCCATTTGCTTGAAGAAAATCCAAACCCAATTTAGAAAAAGTCCCTAAGACGGCACAGAAATCGGTGCCGATTGTGCAATTAATTGCTTGGTCCATCAGCACCACTATTCAACTATATTTGTGTTCCTATTTTTTTTCTGTTGAGCTCCTAAAAAGCCCACAGCGCAACGAAGACTTTAAACCGCCGCATCTGTTGCAGGTTGATGAATTATTCCGTCCGTCTCATACTATAAAATCGAACAAATCGCAGCTGGTCGCCCGCTGATAGCTATAGGACTTATCATTTTTAGGTCACCCGGAGTTATAGGTATATCCCCCCTAATGCCAAATAACCGCCATCAACACACTCGGCAGACTAATAAAACATTTAAACATATTGCACAAAATTGACAAAATAAATCGTCGTCGCACTAAATACAATAAGCAAACATAAAACAAACGACAAGCCCCATCGCCCACCACCGCACCATTACTATAGGAGTCACAGGAGTTTAGACTAGGATACACGTAGGTATATGCTCATCCTCAAATTGATATCCTGAAACACGTTCCGGTGATATTCGGTTTACGTGCCGAAATGAACGTGAAGGGAACAGAACAGAGGGAAAAAAAAAACCGTCAAAAACGTTCTATCGCTGGACAGAGACCAATCTCTCGTGGGTTGCGCAAAGTGTGAAGGCGAGTAGAGAACCGAAAAACCCAGCAGGACTGCTGTTTTTTTTTTTTTTTCTTTTGAACTCCTAGCAAAAACGCAAACAAGACCAACAAACAATATTGTATTGGAATTGTTTTTGTTGTTGTTTGGGTTCGTTTTTGCCGCTCCCTGCTGCCCACCATTATCCTTGGAACATTTATTTCAATTTATTGGCTGCTCTAATCTTGCAATGCTATTGTGTAGTGTGCTATGCTGTAGCTGCAACTAAATTATATATGTATGGTATATAGCGTATATCGGTGTGTAGTCATTCATGGCGTTTCCAAAAAAAAAAAAAAAAAAACGAAAAATGTAGAAACCGAAGCAGGATTTTGCTACATAAGTCACAGACAGGGGGAGACAGAACAGCCAAACGTTCAGCACCTGCAAAGTGTAAGAAGAAATATGGTCGACAATTACACTATGGAACGTGCAGAGGAAGGATAACGCAGGAGTTGGACTAAAATAAGACGAGCAACTAATATATATGTATGCGGTCAGTGTGGAATTAAAGGGACATTCTGGTAGTCTGGTGCTTTTAACAGCTTAAGTCCTTAGTTGATCCGAAAAGCATTTAAAAGTGTTTGCGGATCAAATATACGGTTCTGTTTTATTTTTTTCTGTTCTTTTTTTTTTGTTGCGGAACTGAAAGACTGGTTTTCTAAGTCTCTCTCTCTATGGGGAATTTTACATAATTAATTTAGAGAGCATCGCGATTGTGTTACGATTTCATGTTGTATGTATATAGAATGGCCCCGGGGGGAAGGACGATTGCCATATTCGTAGTTGGTGTGTTGCAGATTGTTATGGGGATTGCTGTGCGGTTCTGGCAATGTGTGGTGGCAATTTTGTTGCCGTTAGCAGGCGATAAATAAATGTAGATTTGCTGGTAATGTGGAATTCAAATCCATGTGGTTTCGAGTTGTAAAATGGATTAGGCAGAGGATTTGTAGGGATGCTGTACGTTTGGTTGTTTTATTTTAGAAGTGATTTCGAAAAATTGAAATGGTCCAGTTGGATCTTTCGTGAGGTTGGTTGGATAACGTGGTGCAAGGAATATTAAACAAAAAATCATTTGACTGAGGTGTTGAAGAAACGTTTTTGAAACTAGTTCAAGTCTTGGTTGGACCTCTTGTTGGGAACTGCTGCAGTATGTGATATACGCCTGCGGTGCCATTTTGACAGCTTTAGCGGACTTAATTTAATTTTTTTAATCCATTATTCACTACTGTCATCAGTACACTACTCTGAATATTGCACTTGAGTCAGGCTTCAGGGAAGACACCTACGCAACCATTCATTCAGAGTTTTTGTAAGTTCTGGGAGGACTTACGCAAATAAGCTTTTAAGGCACCAGTTGGAAAACCTATAAAGGTATTTTTAAAGTCTTTATATTTTTTAGAGTAATGAAAAATTGGTTCCGATCGTCGGCATAAAACGAAAGGGTTGTATTAAATGAACCTTCGTATAATGAGGAAGAGAATGGGACCTAGATGACTATCTTATGGTACATAAAAGGAGACCTGGAAAGGAGGGGTCAGAATAGATACTGTAATGAAGATTTGTCCGGATTAGAAGATATCCACGTTAGCAAAATGGGTTTTAAAGCCGACGATAGGTAACTTGAAAGGTATTCATTTATTGAATATCTTACTGAAATAAGTCCTAATCATCGACTTCTTTCGCGCTTTCTAGGACAATATTTTTACAACGTTAGTGTTTATAGTATGGATGTCAAAGCATATGATTTAGATGCTACAATTTGAATATAGGAATATAACCAACCACAAGCAACTGTGAGCGCAGGTCAGTGTTTGTTGGCATACCTTTTAGAAAGTGCTTTTGGTTACGGGACATGAAAGATTAAAAAGCAACTTGCGCATACCTACGATCCGGTAATGAGTTAGTTCGCTCTTTGATCTCCTTTTGTGTATTAGCCTTATGAAAGAAGACTGTGATAGTTGAGAAAGTTCGCCTTGTGAAATTAACAGACCAAAAAAATAAGAAAGTGGGGGAATGAGAAGCTTGAGACACACTTTGTAAGAAATAGGATAAGAAGACCATCTTATAGATGTAGTAGTTTTTGTAACTTATTTCCCCAGTAGCAGTATGGTCAAAATTGTGAGAGAATGAGAGGGAGAAAGAGGGTTCATTGGAGAAGTAAAGTAGGTATTAGAAATAAGGACGTGCATCAAAATATTCTATCGAAAAATTGTCTCAAAAGTAAGCAATAAGTTACGAATTTAGCATATAAAGCGCTCATAAGAACATTGAAAGCATATTTGTGTCACATTATATTCGCGCCTCAATTTTACAATAGCAACTTATTCAAATATAAGTATCTTAAATAAGACCCTGCTTTCGATGTTCACTCAAAAAGTAGTAATGCAACTTGCCAAACCCTAAAAGTAAGCAATTCTATAATTTTAATTCAGGGAAGAGTTTTCACTCCGTTTTAAATGACGTTACTCTGAAAACGAATATTTTTTGAGATAATTTTTTTGCACTAAATTTTCATAGTGACGTATTAAAATGTAAATTATGACTTTCGTGGGTGAAACTCCTTTTCAAGGAAGCGTATTTTTCCGATACCTAGATGTCTCTTCTTCGTTTATAAAAAACGACATAAATATCGGGTCACATAACATCGTAGTATTTGACAAAACGTCACAATAGACAGCTACGACTTTGCGGTAGTCAGGGACTTTATCTAAACCTCGGCTCCGCTATACGATCTGACAGCAACATCTCGTCAGAAATTAAACGAAGGATAACGAAGGATAACTCTCAATTAAGTAGCAAGGCCGTCTCCCAAAACACCAAGATAAACCTATTCAAGACCCTAATCATGCTAGTCCTGCTCTACGGCGCTAAGGCATGGACTTTATTACAAGAGGATGACGATATTCTTGGTAGTTCGCAAAATATTCGGCCCTGTTTGCGTTGATGGGGTTTGGAGAAGGAAATTCAACGACGAGCCTTACGAGCTGTACAGCGACATCGACCTAGTTAAAAAACTGCGCATTGGGCGGCTAAGATGGCTAGGACATGTAGAGGGAATGGACAACAGTCGAGGAAGAGCTCGCCTTAGGTGGCGTACACAAGTAGAGCACGACCTCAATCAACTTGGAGTACGCAACTGGAGGCAGCTAGCTAAGGACCGGGCTAGTTGGAGAGGCATGTTGATTGAGGTCCAGGCTCACCCCGAACCTATGTAAGTAAGTAGATATCGACAATTGTTGTAGGTTTTTTGGTATCACATACTTGTAAAATATAGGGTAGATTTTCGACCAAAAGCGAGACTATTTTTTTGAATAGACTGGAGTTCGCCCGGTGATGGAAAATCTACCAAAATAGTGTCCTGGCTTATACACAACATTTTAGAACGCAAATTACCCACAGCACTGCATATCTCGACAATCTTTACCAACAAAAATTAATCAAGGAATACGTTGTGCTTAAGGTAGTGAAAGCGGTTCTTAACTACTATTTGCCTTCGCCCTTTTTTTTTATATAAAATTACCTACTGATTTTACACAGAATTTAATAAAACGAGATTTTATTTTCTAAAGTCTGAATGAAGAAGTATTTTTGTTTTTATTTTATTTATTGTATTGTTTCTATTATTCTATTCTATTAACAAAAGTTATTAAAATAAAAAATTTTAATTTAGAGCTTAATTTGAAAATCTAAATTTAAAACTAGTTGTGTTAATGTATTTTTGTTTTTTTATTCAATACTAAAAATTTAAAACAAATAAATTTTGGACTGTCATGAACCCCGTAAGGCCCGTAAGGGCTACAGATGCTTTACTTTGACCACTTACTTATTTAACATTAATTTTGTTAAGAAAAATAAAGAACGCTGAGATAATTTTGCTTAAAGTTTATGAGAGGGACTTAAACATAATAAATACTGAATGGGAGTCCCCTTAGTGCATTTAAAATCTTAAATACGACATACACGGAAAAAAGTTTAAAATCAAATCAAGAAAAATAAGCGCCCAATCACGAAATGTTTGTCTCATTTTAGAGCTTAGCTCAGGGTTTACTAATTCACGACTTTTTATTCGCAGTTCTAGAAATTGTACAAAGTGAAGATATTGATCCTCAAAAGTTGTGAATCAACACTTGTCAGTGTCAATAATACGATCGGGCCTGAGATACATATTGCCATAACCGATCGCAATTGGACACAAATAGTTATCAATTTGATATTACTGTGGTTGTGAAATGCAAAAAAAAAAAAAAATCGTACAATACCACTTTCCTGTTGCAATTACGATTTCATCCTTTAGTAAATTGCAACAGGGGTTGATTGACTTCTCCAGTAGTTGCAATTTACAAGTTCTTCCTCGTATATTGCAACTTATTTTTGTCAAATTTCAATTCATATTTTGCAATTTACGACTTCTCTACGTCAATTTACGTTTTCAATTTACATATGCGAAATTATTATAAGATATTGATCCATCATTCAGTGGTGGTAAATTACGAAAAAGTTGTTTGCAATTTGAGATTTTAAAGTGGTGTTTGAGGAATTGACCTATTGAAGTGGTGAACTGCGCCAAAAATGTCGCAAATCGCAATATTCAAAAAACAGATTTTGATATTTTTCGCCGTTTTCAATGTCAAATTACCAATTTTTGTATCAATTCAAGACAAAATCGTCGTGATTTGCGAAAAATATATAATTCGCGATTTGCAACTCAAAATTTTGCAATTGGTGACTTTGCAGTTCTTTCCGTCTAAAACAGTTGGATCTTGTTTTATTTTTGTAAACAATGGAAATCAATGAAAAAACGCCTTTTGATATGCATTGTTCGAAAAAAGGAGTTTTTAAAGGCAGAAACGCATGGCTGGTATCAGACCAGCTATTTTTGTTTACATAATGAAGATGAAAGTGTTTAAACTTAGCAATAGCTTAGCGTTACCGACTCCGACTGAAACTATGTAAAAGCTATCCTTAAAAATCATTGCCACCCACAAAGGGACATCACGTCGCTGAAATTTCCCCAATTGTTTCAGTACCAATATTTGGCATAAGAAAACACACATCCTCCGACCGAGTATTGCCGTGAAGTGATTCCCCATTTCCCACTCCATTCGTTTGCTTGCCACATCGACGTGTTACTCCAAAACTGCAATATCTCACTCGTGAGCCGCAAAAGGCATTCGGACTCAAATTAAACAAACATACCCTACCCATACCATGCCATGCCAACTGTGCTGCAGCGAGTTGTAGGCATAACCATCTTCGCATGGTAAATATTATCGAAATTAATATTGCAAGGACGATTCGATACATGATCAAATAAATAAAACATCCAATAATGTTTTATTTGCATACAACGCACACACGACAACCTATCAAATGCCATATACACAAACACATCAGCTGGCCATGGTGCTCTGTGATTCCGACTCCTTTGATATGAATTGAATTACCAATTTCCAGGACTCTCCGCATTGACAGAGGATTCATTTATTGCAAAATATTGAATACGTATTCAAGTTGCTAGGTGAGTTGATGCAAGGTGGATGTGGCGTTTCCGAATAAATGTATACCAACTACTCGTATACCAATATCGTATATGAAAAAGTCCTATATGGATGGCCCTGACTATTTTCCGCATGCGTTTGAACATGAATGTAATATCGAACTTTCTACGGTCCACTATTTACATGCGAGGAGATGAATATTTTATTTTTTAAATTTTGTTCCCCTCTCTATCTTTCCTTGTAGGCAAAATCCTGGTGCCGGAAGGATTTCCTTTGAAGTCAATTGGCAGCGCTTTTGCCTTATGACATTTCCTGAGATACATAGTGTTGTGTAGAGAAACTCACAAACGAATGGGAACTCTCATTATTTGTCCTTTGTAAATATCAATGAAACTGGAGTCCTCTCCATTAATATACGAACATTCATGTGTCTGGTGAAGGGGATTAGGTGCTATTGGCAAACCTATTATAGGCAATGTCCGGCGAATACCCAATTTTGTGGGTATTTATTTGGGTATGTATTTTGCTGGTCAGATATTTCCGAATGTATCGACTAATTAATAACGAATCGGCCTACGGTTATAACCAATCGCTTGCTTACGTTGCGTTGGGATTAAAGGACGTTTGAACTGTGTAGGTGGATTCCTGATATGGGTTGTTAGAATCTGTTCTAAAAAAAACTGGGATTCTGCAATTACTCTGGGATTGTATTGGTGAAAGAAGTTGAAACGAGTCAGAAATGACTGAAATGCCCTCATAATGCGTGTCAGATTCTCATATGACCAAAAGTTGAGGCAAAAAATACTACAATGTCCCAAGGGTAGTAGAAAATTTTGGTCATTTGTAAAAAAATATTAAGAATTCGGCCTTGTCAGCACTCCCATCTGTCAGCTCTTTAGACGAAGCTTATCTACTCGCTGCACATTTTGCAGCCAGCTCTATGCTCCTGTATTGCGATTTGTCTGCGCCTGTACTCGAGTGCGTAGAATTTACCATGGGACCAATCCATTTTCGCAATCGTACAGTCGCAAGAGTGCTTTACGATCTCAGCATAAATAAATCCGCTGGTCCAGACCGGATCTCCCCCATCGTTTGAAGAGGTGTTCTTCCATGTTAGTAAAACCACTGCGTAAGCTTTTTCATCTGTCCTATTCTTCTGGACTGCATTTGTCCACCCCTTCCCTAAAAAAGGCGAATCTTCTTCTCCCACCAACTACCGAACCATAGCACCTACGTCCATTCTTTCTTAGGTCATGGAAACGCTGATAAACCGTCAGCTTATGAAATATCTTGAATCACGGAAACTCCTCAATGACCGGCAGTACGGTTTTCGTGGCAACAGCTCCACTGGTGATTTGACTAATTATCTCACCGAGAAGTGGAACCAATCTCTCCATCACTTCGGTGAATCGAAGATTATTGCGCTCGATATTTCAAAGGCATTTGACAGAGTTTGGCATCAAGCTCTTTTGTCGAAAATGCGTGCTTATGGGATCGATGCGTCTCTTATTCAATGGATTAGAAACTACCTTTCTGGCCGTTCAATTCAAGTTGTGTTGGATGGTTTCAGTTCTGAAACCCACCATATAAATGCTGGTGTTCCCCAAGGCTCCGTTTTGTCTCCGACTCTCTTTCTCATTTTTATAAATGATCTCTTGTCTGCAACTTCTAATCTAATCCATTCCTTCGCTGATGACAGCACTCTCAGCTTTTCGTTTTCTTTTTAGGACTCACGTCCCTGCTCTTCGGCCGTAGAACTGGAACTGCAACTTATGTTAAGCTCATTAAATTCTGAACTTGACAGCATTTCAAAATGGGGTTCAGAAAATAGAGTGGACTTTGATGCTTCAAAAACACAATGCTGTCTGCTGTCTCTAAAGCGACACCCGAATTTACAGCCGCTATCCATGAATGGCACTTGCACTACCGAAACCGAAAGACTTTCTATTTTCGGTATGTGCGTTCATGACAATTTTCGTTGGAATGACCATGTACAGGTACACGAAGTCGCCAAGAATGCAGCTAAATGTCTAGGTTTCCTCAAACGGTGCAAGAAAAATTTTACCCCTTCTGATCTGGCTACAATATACAAGGCGTTCATTCGCCCAAAGCTTGAGTACAATTCCCACACCTGGTCTGGTGCACCGAAAACTCTATTGCACTTACTAGATAGATAGGATCCAAAATCGTGCGATGAAACTAATCGGAGACACGAATATCGCGAATTCTATCAATTCGCTTGAACATGGTAGAAACGTTTCGTGTCTCTCATTGTTTTATCGTTTTTTCTACAAACAGTGCTCAAATGAAATTGCCAACTGCATTCCTCCCCTTCAGCAATTCAACCGCAATATTCGCCATGCTAGGAATGCCCATCAGTTTACCATCCAGCCTATCTTTGGACGTACAATGAAATGCAGAGACTCTTTCATAAGCCGTACAACGCGAATGTGGAATGCCTTGCCCAACTCTGTCTTTCCTCCCCAGTACAATTTACAGACATTTAAGACCAATGTGGATCGGTATCTCCTATCTCCTCTATCCCAATTTCCTTAATGCCCGCGCTGTGTAAAAACACTATAAGAGTAGTCACAACCTCTTTAGCGCGTGTTAATTAAAAAAAATACAAAATATCCGAGTGTGCATCTGCACTGGGAGAGATTCTCAACTCAGTCACTTGGACAAACTTGATGAGATCGCTTCCATTCGTTCCAAAAATTGAACTTGCAATGTTTCATACTGTAGTAATTTACAAGATATATGTCCGCACTTAGTTTCAACCTGTATCCGATCGATAAACATTTCTAATTCAGTTCAATCAGGGTCCGAATCATCTAATCCACGAACTATGAAATGGAATGAAATCCTCACGCTGCATAGTACTGCCAAGAAAGACAGAATTGACTGGATCTGTTTTACATCCAATAAATAAATAATTGGTTGGCGCAACAGGTCCGTAGGGACCCTAGGCCTAGATTATCACAACCATTCGTTTTGTTTTTGTTTTTATCTAAACAACAAAATTAGAAACACCTTCCTCCGAGATCTTGCTGAGATCGGTTTGAATTGCATCTGTTTAGGGATCCTCCACCTCCAGTTGATTCTGCGATCGAAATACCGCATCCGTGAGCGAGCAATACGTCACTGAATTTTGTAGATTTTACATTTAACATGCAAAGCAATAACAAATTCAGTGCCCTGATCGAATAGATCACGGAAGCGATAATATAACCCCTGTTCATGTCATACCACACTAATGACGTGCATACTCTCATACAGGTCCTATAAGTACCTATGCAGTATGCCTATGCATGGCATGAACAGGGGTTGAATTATCGCTTCCGTGATCGAATACTGTCAGGAGGAAAGCCATGTGTAAGAATTGGAAAACAGAGGCTAGGAGGTGAATAGAAATCGGTCCGAAGGCTATATTTAAAAACGTGGTACAAGAAAAAGCTGAACAACATTGTAATTAAAAGAGAAAAAAAGAAGACAAAAAAAAGGGAAAACTAAACGTAAGGAAATTGAATTAGTAAAACGAATGTCATATGATTAACATTTTGTAACATTTGTAAAGCCTACGTATGAAATAAAATTAGTGCTCACATTTCGGAAATCTCTCTTATGTTGACTGAACCAACAGCACTCGTATTCATCAATCCAATTGATTAATCAGTCACTCTCACCTCATGTAAGCCCCAATTTCTCCGATTGAAAGAAATTGATTTAAAGGAATAAGATTAATTCACCCAATCCAACGTTGAAACGGCCATGACAAATAATAATCAAAAAGAAAACATAATTAAATTCCAATTCCCAACTGTAACAAACCACTCGCGTTCTGGCAATGCCAACTCAAGGCAGTGGTTTATCACACAAAAATCTCTCCAAACAACAAAGCACTCGACTTGGAGAACTGCGAGAAATCCATTTGTAAAATTAACAAAGGTGTAGGTTGAGGGATTACACGATTTGTACTCACACCCGTCACCTTTTCTGCGCAAAAAAAGCAACCAAACACCAAACATAACACAGACAAAAGGATCAAGAAAAATAAAAATAAACCAGCTCCTTTCTAATTTTCTTCCCTTTAACTAGGAGACGTATAGCAGCTATACCTCCTTCGACATGTTCACCCTAATGGAAAACTTTATAATTTATTATATTTTCCTGTCTAATCTGTCGATGTGTGTTGCTTTGCACTCTCCGTATCGCTGTTTGTGTATATCCATCGCTGCCACTCTATATATCGAATATTGTACATTTAGCACATGTACCATGTCGATGCCAAAGGCCCATTAATCATAAAATTAACTTTCTATATCCTTCCCCAGCAACCCAGCCACCCAGCCCCCTATATAGCAGCCAAAACATTCATTTGCGCCTTCAGCTGCAAATGTACACAACACAAGGAGCACATCTACCTATACCCAACAACAGCATCAACAAAAACTCGACAAAAAACAATCGGCAACATTTACAAAGTCCATATACGCCTTATACATCTACACAGATCCTATAGCATAGTATCCTATGCTACTCCTCTACCGCTTGGTTGGCTTCTGCAAAAGATGAGACTTTATTGGTAGCGGTTATTCCGTATACCGAGCACCGACTACCAATTCGGTTCATTCTGTGTTACGAAAAAGGACCTTCTGCAGTTGAAATTAAAAATTACACGGAAAAAATGGAAAGAAAATGAAAACACTTAGAGAGAGGAGCAAACCAATTGCAATTGGAGTCCAACCCTCCTGCTAGAGCTATATGCGGATGGAGATATTTTCATGGAAATTATGACCAGAGAATGTTGCAATTGTGCGGGTCCTGGCCAGCGTCAAACACGGTGTACGTGTGTGTGTGTAATTAGATGAAGTGGCATAAGCATTTGCAGGAAGGATCATTTGTTTCGATTCTAATGGTCTGTAGGATTTTTCAATTTGGAAACATGTTGGGTTTCGATGTAATAATAATTAAAAATTTCGCGTAGACTATGCCTTCGAAGTGGGGGGTGGTTGGAATTTATAGAAACAGTCCGATTGTAGTGAAGGGCTAATTAAACCGCAGAAAGTTCGACCTGAACATGAAGTTTGATGGTCACAAGAATCAATTGCTTTAAATTTGAGGACTCTAGAAGAGTGTCATTCTGTCATTGTATACGGTCCAACCCTTTGTCGGTTGGTTCATCGAAGTTTACGTTTTCAACTCAAGAGAGAATTGTGGTAGGTACCTATATATATTCAGATAAACTGTCAGTTGAATAAGTTTGTGCAATGCAAATGCACAATGGCCCTTGAGGGGAGTTTTGTTTCTATTTAAATGGATCTTTAGGCACCTTTGAAAGCTTATTTATATCAAGTAGTAGGTTTTAGAAGTGTCTTTCTTCGCTATTTTCCAATGGAGCCTCATTGATTTTTTTCTTTTTAGGGTGACTGTTGTTGAGTTCGAAGATAGAATGATTCAACGAACAGGAGAGGAAGATGCGAATGTGTGTCACTGGTCGTTGCCCACAAAATTATGACGATTGTGAAGCAAATAAACAGCTTGATTAGGTACCTTAAAGATAAATCGGTGCAAGGGGAAATGGAGTTCCCCATGGTCATGGAAATTGAGCTTTCTGTGGATGCCAAGCAGCATTGCGCGATGTGAAGGGCGGACACCTTTTAACAGCTTATGTAAAAACGGACTAAAATATATTAGGCTCTGGAATTTTTGACAGTAGATTATCATATAAATAATAAATAATTAGAAATAGAAACTTGGCGCAACTGCAAGGGCCTTAAATGTATGCTGCGTCCGAATGGTTGAATTGAGGAGCTATTTAAGAAATGAACTTCACGTTCTCAGATTTCATTTGCATTTTTCCAAACATCGAACTTAACATCATTCGCTGAGAGATACATCACAATAACCACTGAGCAACTATTGCAAATCATCAGTAGTAGGCCAACAACTAAGAGCTGCATCATGTCCATGTAAAGCCACAAATTAGGCTGCTTGCTCATTCCATTCGTCATCAGAAAAAGCAGATACACTTTCATTGGCATGTGTATAAAGATCCGATTTATGTTGGAAAACTCGCAAGTGTGGAATATGAGAAGTCAGTCAACTATACTCTTATGTAGTTATCACTCTTCCATTTCCAACTTACTTATAACATAATAAGTGACACAAGGCAATCCCCAGAAGACCGAATTAGTGTTCTTGACTAACAAAAGGAAAATTCCGCAGTTTGTCATGCCTTCTGTTGGCGGTTCACTAAACAGAATCTCTGACACCGCTAAATGGGGCTAATACTAGATAAGAAACGAAATTGGAAAATGAACATAGACGAAAGAATCAAGAAAGCCAAAATAGCATTCTACACCTATAGCAAAATCTTTGGAAAAACATATGGGGACCACCTCCCTAGATTAAACCCTGGTTGTATACAGCTATTGTAAGACCAATAGTGACACATGGCAGTCTTGTATGGTGCACTAAAAATAAAAAAACAGGTAATATTGACAAAATTCTGTTGTAAAATTTCAACAAAAATAGTTTTGTTGAACTGAAAAAAAATTGTTGTTATAACAGATGAAATTTATCAATACAACTTAAGTTTTATCAATTTGAACGATATTTTGTCAAACGGATAAAACATTTACTGAAAAACTACATTGTCAAATTAACAAAAAACAATTTTCAGTTTAATAAATCGATATTGTAGGAATTGAACAATTTTATTGTTGAATTAACAAAGTTTTTGTTATATCCATAAAAACAGAACCAAAAATCAGTTTTGTATATATTTGTTAAATTGACAAAACCTATCCAAAATGTTTGTTAGCCAAACAAAATACAGATTATCTATATTACAAAAATCTTGTCGAAATGAAAAAAATGTTTGTAGATATGACAGTAATTTTGTTGAATTGACAACACCACGTGTTGAATAGATGCAGATGACGGCGTCATTTATATTTCACACGTGAAGCAGAAAGTTTGTTAGTGCGCATAAAGGTAACCGGTGAAAATGAATTAAACAAACATTTTAAAATAAATAAATGGATAAGGACCTAATTTTTTAACTAAGCCTTTCATCAATAAAAGAAAGCCCCATATGGAAATATTTAAAAGGTAAGTGAAAGAATTAAGTGCACTTTTATTACAACAAACGCATTTTTCTCTTTTTTTTTTTTTTTTTTAATAAATCTTATTATTAAACTTAGGTATTTGGTTTGCGTATCATTTTTTAGGTAATACCTAATCTATTTTACAACCATATTATAGACATACATACTGGAGCTGACAAAATGTTGCTATGTAACCAACAATCTGTTCATAGATTAAACAAAACACAACGGCAGTACTGACAAATAATTTCTGTACAATCAACAATATTTGCTGCTAATTTAACAAAATACAATAACTGAATTGACAAACTACTTCGATATTATTAACAATTTTTTTGTTAATTTGAAAGAAAGATAAAGACTAAATTGATAAATTTCTTTGTAAAATTAACAACGTTTTGATTGATTCAACAAAATATTTTTATATGCACAAGAAACGATTTTTGTTAACACAAAAATTTTTTTGTTACCACAACAAAAGTTTTGAAACGAGATAAAAGTTACTGAAATTTTGTCAATCTGATAGAAACATTTTGTTGGACGTATATTGACAAAAAAATTGTTGAATCAAGCCTCATTTTTATCAAATATACCAGGGTTTTATTTTCAGTGTGACCAGCAACGAAAAAGACCACATACATAAAGGCTATTATGAAAGTGCAAAGATTAGCTTGCATCGGAGTCACCAGCGCAATGAGGTCAACTCCAACCGCCAGACTTGAGGCTATCCTCAATCTGCTTCCGCTAGATATCTTTGTACAGTCAATGGCAGAAACAAGTGCCATGAGAATTAGTCAATCAATAGACTGGAAATACGACGAAGAGGGTCACTCAACGATCCTAGAGAAGCACTTTGCCAAACCCGACCTAACACGGATTACATCACGCCATATTTAGAATTCATAAGACCCTTCTCTGGCGCCTACCTCAGGAGGGAAGTTTGGAGAGATAAACCTGTACCTAACATGCAATCCGTGCCCATGTACACAGAGGGATCTAAAATGGGCAGAAATGGACGGATAAGAAATTCAGGCATCTGCTATGATACACTGTAGTGTATTCCAAGCGGAAGTCATGGCAGTGACAAGAGCTTCCCGTGAGTCTGTGATAAAGGTAATACCTCCGGAAGGTATCAGCTTCTTTATCGACAGCCAGGCAGCTATAAAAGTCTTAACTGCCCAGTAATAAAATCGAAGCTTATGAAGAGCTATAGCGAAGAGCTCAAAGGTCTTGGAACACAGCATAAGGTACTACTGTGTTGGGTCCCTGGATATGAAGGCATTCCAGGCAATGAGAAAACCTATGAACTAGCAAGATAAGGTTCGGCTACTGCCCTAGAATGAGCATGCCCCTCTGTGTATATCCCGCCCTGTACAATAAAGCTAGAAGCAGGGAAGAAGGCCACAAATGAAGCAAACGCTGGATGGATATCAATTGATATGTGCGCTTATAAAGGGTGGTTACATTTTAAGGGCCGATGTTGAATGTGAACCACACCTAAACGTCAAGTTTTTTTCTGCATTTCATTTGACATTTATCAAACTCAGACAAACTCAATTTGAACCATGGAAAGATACACAATCGAGCAACGCGTTAAACTTATTCAGGCTTATTATGAAAATGGGCGTTCAATTCAAATCAAAATGCATATCGTGCACTTCGTGATTTTTTCGGTCAGTTTAATCGTCCATTTTCACCTCAGTGAATTCATCAATAAGCAGAATTGCCGCCTTTGGGCGAATATGATAATCCAAGAGTGATTGTCGGAAAACCAATGCACCCACAAAGAGTGACTTTTTGGTGCGGTTTATGGGCTGGCGGCATTTTTTCCAAAATGAGGCCGGTAAGGCAATTACTGTGAATGGTGTTCGCTATCGTGAGATGATAACGAACTTTTTATGACCCGAATTGGATGATATGGATGTGGACGATATGTGGTTTCAGCAGGACGGTGCCACTTGCCACACAGCTAACGAAACAATGGCTTTTTTGCGCGACAGATTCAATGGCCGTGTTATCTCACGTGGTGGCGATATCATGTGATTTGACACCGTTGGACTTCTTTCTTTGGGGTTATTTGAAAGAAAAGGTGTACGTTGATAAGCCAGCAACAATTCAGGAGCTAAAAGATGAGATAATTCGGCACATTAACGGCATAGAACCTCAATAATGCCTCAGCGTCGTCGAAAATTTGAACCATCGGATGGAGGTGTGCCGCCGAGGTCGCGGCGGCCATTTGGCCGATATTTTGTTCCATGCATAATTGATCCATACCAATATTACTTACTTACTTACTTAAGGTGGCGCTACAGTTCGGGGTGGACCTGGGCCTCAACCAATACGCCTCTCCAGTTAGCGCGATCTTTGGCTAACTGCCTCCAGTTGCGCACTCCAAGTTGGTTGAGGTCCCCTTCCACTTGCGCGCGCCACCTAAGGCGAGGTCTTCCTCTACTGCGTTGTCCCTCCGCGTTGGAATCGAAAACTCTCCGGGCCGGAGCGTTGGTGTCCATTCGCTCTACATGTCCTAACCATCTTAGACGACTAATGCATACTTTTCTTACCATGTCGATGTTGCTGTACAGCTCGTAGAGTTCGCTGTTAAATTTTCTCCTCCAAATCCCGTCAACTCAAACGGGACCAAAAATCACTCGAAGAATTTTGCGTTCGAAGCGACCTAGAAGATCCTCAACCGTTTTTGCTAGGTCCATGCTTCTGCGCCAAAGAGCAGGACAGAGATGATGAGAGTCTTATATAGAATCCCCTTAGTGCTTCTTGACAAGGCCTTATTAATCAATTGCCGTCTTAGGCCAAAGAAACAGCGGTTGGCAAGTGTGATTCGTCGCTTGATTTCCAAGGTGATGTCATTTTCAGAGTTAATAGCGGATCCGAGGTAGACAAAGTCCCTAACTACCTCAAAGTTATAGCTGTCTATCGTGACGTTCTGTCCGATTCGTCGATGTTGTGTGTCCCTTCTTGTTGACAGCATATATTTTGTTTTACCCTCATTCACCACTAAGCCCATTTTTGCCGCTTCTGTACTAATACTAGCAAACGCTCCAGTAACAGCTCGCTGTGTTCCAATATTATCACAATAAAAAGAAATGACAATAAAATCCTAAATAATTTGTTTTTTATTCAAAATCAACATCGGCCCTTAAACTTGACCACACTTTTCGAGGAAGCTAGCCATCTTTCTGTAAATCCAGAACACGGATACAATACCCTACGATACCACATGAAAAAAATGCGATTGACCGAGGAAGAACTTTGCAGAGGCTGCGGTGACGAGGGAGTCATAGAGGACACAACCCATTTCCTATGTCACTATCCAGATCTTCAACGCTCCAGGAACAAATTCCTTGGAAGACACTTCTTCCATAACCTGAACGGACAAAATGATAAGCTTCATAAAATCAAGCAACGACACACAGTTAGTAATTTAAATCATTAAAATGCTAACAGAATAGGTTAACACGGGTAAGGGATGAACGCTTTTTCCCCTACTTGTATCACAATGGGTCAATTTTGACCTGAGTGTGGCGCGGAATCTTTTCTCCTCGCCAACCCGCAAAACTAACCTAACATAATAATTTGAAGATGTGTTCAATTTTATTTGTCAAATCTCCTCATCCACCGGCGACGGTGTATTTGAATGGAAATGTACCCTTGTTGCTGCAGCTTTATACAAAAAATTTCTACATCTCCTGATTCATCTGTAGAGACCCACCTACCCTTCGAAGCGGGGAAACTGTGAAATTTCATCTGAAATATTGCTCTTGAAGAGCTTCCTTCCCTGAGACCCAATATTGCAATTAGACGCCAAAGCATTTGTATAAGATCCCCCCAAGCGGGCTCTGCTCTGCAGACACATATTCAAAAACACCTACCCCCAAGGTAGAGTTATGAAATTGCCCACGCTGTGACTCCATGCAATGTCTACAATATTTCCTCCCACATTCAGCGTCATTTCAAAAGAAGCAATCACAAGCAATATTCTCTTCCCATAAGCGAAATATCAAAAACCATGGCACACAGTGTTCATTTCGACCTGGGGTCCTATTAAATTCGAATCAAAATACTGTACAAAAGAATGTCATGGTGAATTGAATGCACACTCGTGTACCTACTCATGCACTCTTGTACCTACTCTCATAAGGTGCGAACACACATCACATGGCAGCCTTTGTGCACGAGCAATACCTCCTGCAATGTTGGGCATATATTCTGTGCAGCAACTCACACAGCGTGTGTAATGTCGGAACATAAATTCCACACAACACTTTGGTCGTGTTCACGTCTAGCACCTAGAAGCTAGTATTCCCACATAATGACAGTGTTCCTTGTCATAACCGTGTGACGTGTGTTTTGTTGTCGTTGCCTAAATGCATACTCTGTTGCTGCTCCTCGCACTGAAGTGCCCTTTGTTTGTCCATAGAACATTGTGTGCCACACACACTACTAGTTGAAATCTCAAAACTTTTCACCCAAATTTTTTGTGTGAACCTGTTTTTTTTTTATCTTGGCAACCGAATCAAAATTGGAAAACCCATTTACAGAGCCACCCCGGCTACGCTGTTGTGTAATGCAAATGGCCATGGCTCGCATCCCTCCGCAGCTATGGCTCCCCCGAGTGATGTAATTGTAAATGCATTTACAATTTGCTTATGTGAGTGGTATAGGGAACAACGTGTGTATGCCAGTGAAAGCCATTTAAGCCACATATACGAGAGCGTAGAGATTTTATATGACACTGCATCACCTAGCAGCACTGCCGTCGTCACCACCTATAGTGCGCTACAGCGAAAAGCACTTCACCTGTTGTCTTTGTCGCCTTCCGTTGCCGCAGCACCACAACCACCACCACCACCACCACCAGCGCCAGTACCAGCACCAGCACCAGCACCACCCACCAGTGCACACTGCCTGATGATGGCTAAGCTATTATTTCAGCAGCTCTATAACCGGACTGGGTGCATTTAAAATGCATCAGCAAACGTTGTTCACTTCGCTTGCTTGCTTTCCACTGACATTGCGCCCCTGTAAAGGGTGCTTTTACCACGCTGATCTATGTGTTCTACGTGTGTGTTCAACTGTTGTTCTCTGCAGTAGCATAATGTTACGTACGGGCTGGTTGTGGCGCCGCATGGTGTCAGGGCCGAAGTTGGTTTAGAAAAAAAGGCAAAGCAACAAAAAAATTGTTTGTCGCTGAGTTACAGCATGAATTAAACATTTTCAATCGACACTTTTATATGCATTCCATTCGAGTGGGGGTGGACTCTGACGCTGGGACAGTGATGGTGTCAACAACTATTTCGGCTGTTCGACAGGCTGAGCATCGAAAGTGGGGTGTTTCTTCTTTTTTTTGCTCAGTGGGAACGTGACACAAAGTGAACTTGAATATGAACCGTTGTGCAACAAAAAAGTGCTAAATTTCCCACTATATGTGAAACTTTTCTGACAAGGGATGTTGACCTCGGATCGGTTGGGTACTTTTTTTTTCGCACGACTTTGGTCATGCATCTGTCATTGTACCTCTCTGATGAAAGTGACACTTGAATGAATTGACATCAGGGGGTTGGATTTAATAGAAGTGGCCACGTTACAAAAAAGAAGAAGAAAAAAAAAAAAAAAACAGTGATTTAGTTTTCAGCAACAGCAAGCTTAGGTTGGAGATCCACAAGTGATGGTGATTTCAAGTTAGCCCCAGACTCTGCAGAGAGCTTAACGTACTGGACAGTGCAATAGGTATATTCAAAGATTCTCTGAAGTTATCATAAATAGATATACAACGTTGAAGTTAGTAGAGCCGAGACGATGTCATGAAAAAAAAAAAAACTTTTAACGCAACGTTCCCTTTCCGCCAGCACACTCAAGCGCTGCCAAACACTTGGCTTGGGGGGAAAGCAACAACAAGTGGCGTGGTTGACAGGATTCAAGCTCGCTTTTAGTTGGGCAAACCACAAGAAGCTAGTCGAATTAAAGTGACATGCGGGGAAGCTCTTTCGTGAAGTCGATTCGTGCCAAACTGCTATCGAAACTGATAAGACTTTCTTGTGCCTGTACTTGTCAACTGACTGATTGTTTTGGTTTTTGGTGATACAAAATTCTTATTTGAAGACTGAGTCCTTTTTCCCATTTATTCTGATTGGACTACCGATGGCGTTTGAAAACAAAATTTCCTGCACCGCTCTAAAGGTTGATGACAAGAAAACTTGGAAGTTCAATATGTAAGTTATAAAAACAAGAAGACTACGACTTTAGGTAACATACAATTTGAAATAATTTAAATGATGTAAATAATTCCATAGTCCGTATATGATTTTCTAAATAAAAATACATAATTACAAAACAAAAACAAAACAAAGAATGTCCTTCTTAATTTATTTCTATTTATTTCTACAATTCTTTATTGACTGAAGGAAACTATTTCAATATAAATTCAAATCCAAAGAGACAAAGCCCCGGCCATTTCGATTTAAATTATTTTATCGGTAATGGTAAATTTAATTTTGAGTAGGCAATAAACAGCACAAATAGACGCAATTAAAATTCAACTAATTACTCGGAATACTTTTTAGGTCGCGACTACATACTTCAGGAACTTACGTAAAATTAAATTATATTTTGATATCCCTATTTTTAAAATAAAATCGTTAAGTAAGAAATATGTATTGAGAGGGTGCCATATCTCTCATGGCGCCATATGACCCGACCTTACCCTAGTCATTTGAAAAAAGTGTCTCTCTGTTGGCGACACTCCCCTTCTTGATATCAGAAAATTAATATTAATATTAATATTAATATTCACTATTCATATTTCAAGAACATTTTGGTTCGCATAATTTAGTCTGAATAATAAATGCATCATTTAATAAAAAAGGTTATTGAAATAAAAGAAACTTTCTTTAATCAATAATAATTATTTTTTGATTTCAGAAATAAGTTATTGATTCAGGAAAACAGTTTCCCATTTCACATAAATATAATTAAGCAAACAGTTAACAGTTTTTTGGGATTAAAAAAAAAAAAAACAAAAACAAATATATAAAATATCTCTTGAGACAAAACACATTATTAAAAATTTATCTTCTTAGATCAAGAAAAAGCTTTCTGATTTTAGTACTCATTTTCCGGTTCTTGACTCATGAAATCAAATAAAAAATAATTATTGACTGCTCCAAGTCAAGTAACCGTACTTTATGTTCTTGTTTTAAGAAACTTCTACTTCCAGTTTTGAAAATATTTATATTTGTTCGACGGGCTTATACTAACACTGGCGTGGTATGGACTGACACTTCCGCAGGGAAAGATGCGACTAAAGCTTGTACGATATCTTTGACAAGACATATAAAAACACTGAAAATTGTTTGTTATATATATTTTGTTTTCTTATGGATTGTGAACTGAAACTATAAGCAGAGCAAAATTCTAAGATCGACGTTAAAATCGTTCTGAGTGCGGTAGTAAACGATTTGTAGTACCATACCAATATATTTATATATCATGATCGACGCGACGGTTTTTTAAGCAGGTCATAAAGTCTTGCCAATCAAAAATTATTATAAACCTGATTTCTTTATATATATAAAGCTTATCCTACTCTAATCTCAAATTTAGTACAAATATAGAAAAACCCTTCCTTGGAGGATATAATTTTTAAAAGCTATGTAAGACCTAAGACGGCAATTTATTAGTAAGGCCTTGTCAAGAGGCAGAGGAGAGATTCTATATAAGACTCTCATCATCCCTGTCCTGCTTTATGGCGCAGAAGCATGGACCCTAGCAAAAACGGATGAGGATCTTCATGGTCGCTTTGAACGCAAAATTCTTCGAGTGATTTTTGGTCCCGTTTGCGTTGACGGGATTTGGAGGAGAAGATTTAACAGCGAACTCTACGAGCTGTACAGCTACATCGACCTGGTCAGAAAAGTAAGCATTAGTCGTCTAAGATGGTTAGGACATATAGAGCGAATGGACACCAATGCTCCGGCCCGGAGAGTCTTCGATTCCAACCCGGAGGGACAACGCAGTAGAGGAAGACCTCGCCTTAGGTGGCGCGCGCAAGTGGAAGATGACCTCAACCAACTTGGAGTGCGCAACTGGAGGCAGTTAGCCAAAGATCGCGCTAACTGGAGAGGCGTATTGGTTGAGGCCCAGGTCCACCCCGGACTGTAGCGCCACCTTAAGTAAGTAAGTAAGTATGTAAGACCTTTATACCTACTTTGCTTGTGCAATGCAGCTGGCAAGGTCTCTTTAAACCCGGTAAATACCTACGTATACACCTTCTTAGGTGTTATAACATCTTCAGCCGACTAGGAAAGTGGACTTAAGAGGAATACTGCACAAAAATGAAGAAAATAGTCAAGAAGTTCCATCGGTTGTACCATTTCCATTTTTTAAAATGTGCTTACACAATTATGCACCTTTTTTTAAAAAAGATTTAAGAGCTCTGAACGGGATACGGGACGATTCTATCAAAACTAATAGCAATAAAAACATAGATAGATACTGCTCAGTCCAATAGATAGAGCTGTTATAGCGGCAGTTGTAATTCATATACTGCTCAGTTGCAGCTTGCAATATGTTGCATTAGCCAGAGCTATCATAGCCTTTGGCCCTTTGGGGTTGGTGTATGTAATGTCTGTTGTTGTACCGAAAGATGGAACACTACGTACTTCGTTGTAAGTTATTCCTGTTCGACTCAAATTTAATTCGTTAACAACCTTTTGGTTTTATCTTATTTACGTTAAACCATTTATTAAATTCATTGATCCATTTATTAAATTCACTTAAAACGAAATTTATACAAATTTATACAAAGAGAATTTACACGTGAGGTACCATTGAAGCCACGTCCGATCGCCGCGTCTGACCAAGAAGAAGAGAGAGATATTTTCTTTACTAAGCTTAAACTCCCGCGATAGGAAAAACAAGATGTACGCGCCACGTCAGCGGAACTGCTGTCAGATCGAGCTGCGATTGAAGGTGGATGGTCGGCGACGTTATCGATAACGTACATTCCGAATAAAAACAATAGAGGACACTTCGAATGAAAACGATGTGTTCGATGGAGTGAAAGTCGACGCCACAACCTCATCCTTAAGAGCTTTGGTAGTTCTTTCTTATCTACAAGAACTTCGATTTGTGGATGACATTCAATAGATATTGATAAGCTCACCAAGTTATAGCACACAAATTTTCGGGTTTAGTACCCGTAGGTAGGTAGGTACTTAAAAAATTCCAAAAAATCTGAGTGAGCTGCCTCATATTCCAAAACATAGGTTGGCACTGGCAGATACCTTAGTCATAAAAAAGACATATTTTCCATTCACTTGTGTGAATTATATTGCTTGGGATTGGTCGCTTTCAACATACAATTTGATGCCGTACCGCAAGCGCTTAACTAAGAAGCTCTCTATAGACCGACTGACAGTTCTTTTAAATAAAAATCTACCTACGAATGAGAAAATTAATGAATAGGGATCACAAAGAAAGACTAAAGGGAATTTATAAGGATTTTATGCCATTCCAGGCTGGCTTCATTTAGGAGTCTTCTAGTCAGGAGATGGTAAGCCGAAATCCGAGTTCTACACGTATGTGGATTGCTTCCAACAGTTGATAGCCGGTGTTAACCAAATATCAAGATCTATGGAGAGTTCTCTTGACCATCCAGCGACCCATTTTAAAATGAATTGAACTCTTCAATATACAACCAACGTAGATCCATTCAACAAGTTTGAACTTCTTCTAAGCCGGAAGCCCCAGAACATGGTCCTCTTATTTTGAAAACTATTTATTACGACTGTCCTTTAGCGAAATACCTCCCCACGCCCGCAGCCAATGCCAATTAAAAGGCAATTTGTCACCGCACTCGGCATTAGTTATGCAAAAACCAACATAACTCAATCTAATAGAGGCATTCTGCTCATCTGCTGAGACTTACAGATAACACTCATTTATATTCCCGCCAGAGAATGGAACCCCTTCGGATAATAATAATTTATCAAGTCACTGTAGACCAAAAGCACATGCATCCTCCCGAGCGATCCTTCAGTACAATTCATTTATCGAAATATTCTTCTTAAATTATTGCCAAATATTGGAGAAGGATTAATTCCAATATCCAATTATGTGAATTATATTGTCCAATAATTCATATCAAGGACACACCTAGCTGCCTTCTATTTGCATAGCCCTTCATACGATCCTTTGCTGTGTGCTTATCAGGGAGGAGTAGGAAAAAAATGAAAACACACAGTAGCAACACAGAAATAAACTTAATTAAAATACTTTAGTCCTTCAGAGTGGAACAGGACAGGTACCTGTATAGTAGAGCCCACCTTAATCACTCCGATATGATGGTGTATGCACAAATGAGAGTCATTAATCATAACACTGAGTCCTTTCGTATGAACCGCAAAATCCTTCTTCAAACAGCAGCGTTCGGCGGCACTCCTCCCTGGCTACGTCTGCATTTATAATACACGAACACCCCAGATCCAAGTCAGGTGGATGTCCTCTGGAGAGGTTTGCAGATTGCAGTGCGGCCAACGATAATAATTGATTGACAAACAACACCGGTGTGTCTCGTGCATATTTCATTTTTCAACTTTTCGTCCTTCTTGTTGTACATACGAGTTCGTATCCCATGCATGGTGTATATACACACACATACCGATACTCGGACAGAAAATTAAGAAAATTTCAAGAAGAGCAGATTCTAATCAGACAGACACATACAATTAGAGCGACAGTAATGCATCGTCTGTTGCTTCTAGCAGCAGTGTCGACTGTCCAACAGGACATCGTTTTGCCCATTTGCTATGTAGCAATGCCCGCCGGGAAGGAACATTAATATTACTGACATATTTCCCATTGGGTAATCTCGATTTTTCATCAACTCTCATTTGACAAGAGAGTAATGTGAGTTTGCAGGACAAAGTTGGCCGCGTCGTAGCTCGTAGCTCACTTATGCACTCAAACCGAGTAGAGAATAAGACAGGACACTGCGCTGAGAGCAATTCCAATTTTCTTAATTTAAAATGTCCTCCGATGGTTGCACAGAGCGAAGCTAAGGCTACTCATCATCCATCGTAGTCGTCGTTGTCGTCGTAGTCGTCGTCGTGTGTAATTTTAATTAAAATTAACTTTATCCTTTGCAGGGTAGTGTGTTGTAGTCAAAGAACTTTTCAGAATACCGGGCGACATTTGATCATTATTTGCTCTGCAGGACACTTGAGTGGGTAGTCCTGTTTTATTTCTTAATTTTTAACTCCTTATTGTTGAACGCGAATCGGGATTAGTGTATGTGTGCGTGCAGAGAAGAAATGTCATGGCGAAAAGTGAACAAATTTTGGGAATGTTAAACAGATATGTGGTCAAAAATAGAAGCAATGTTTAACAGCTGATTCTAAGACGTCCCAAATACAGTACGCCTTCTAATTTTGTGTGCCGCCGATATAGCAGCCACTCTGTTTCATAGTTTTGTCCAAAAATCTATGTTTCAAAAAGGAAACTGAGTTCGAGAACCATCAAGCTTATGCACTTCGTCAAACAAGAGTTTGGCATGAATTTTAGAAGGCGACAAAAGAAATTAATGGGTCGAAATTTAAAATGGGATCCGGAGTATCTGCTGACAATCTTGCCACCCACCTCAAAAACATACTCAAAACAAAGCAGACCTTAAATTTTCGTATGCTGAACCTCTATTTAACTGATGACGTATTGGATAGCGAAATTACCGTAGCCAAAGAACAGCTTGTTCTTCACAAAGCAATAAATGGAAAAGCTGCAGGAGAAGACGGCATTCAATGCGAATATTTCAAGAACGCAACTCTAGCTTTTATTTGCAAACTAACATCTTTTTTGCAATGAAGTGTTTTCAAAAGAGGATGTTCCTGCGTCATTCAAAAAAGCTGTGATATTCCCAATTCACAAAAAAGGAGACATTAATAATGTGGAAAATTACAGAGGCTTATCCCTTATCGTTTATGAACGTCATCTCAAAAGTGTTTTGTGGTGTACTAGTTAACAGGCTTGAGACATGGGAGGAAACCAAATACTGACCCAATTCCAAAATGGTTTCAGAAAAAAATTCTCGACCATTGACCATATTTTTGTGCTAACCTCCGTCGTTAAAGCGTTCCAAGCAAAGAAGACGAAAGTTTACGCATTTTTCGTTGACTTAAAGTCTCCTTTTGATGTGGTGAATAGTAGTTAACGATTTTACTTTGCCTCCAGAGTAACAAGGTTCGCCTATCTTTTCAGATGATTTTCTAGGAATAGCTGCTCTGCCCAGTAATAATTAGACTTTAATGACGGCGACTCCACATCTTTATGGGTCCATTTTCAGTCACATATATTTCTTGGTGTATCAAATTTTTTACTACGATTCTGTTTGTTATAGCAGGTGCTGTCTGGCCTTTTCTTATAAGGAAGCGGAGAGTTTGTAAAGAGGGAAGTACTTGTAAAACAAACAAATAACAATGGGGGCTGCCCTTTAGTGCTTACAAATTCACTTCTCGCCTGTTTAGCTGTTAGAAACAGTAATTACCTGCAATTTAATGTGACAACAATGATACGAAAAGAGTAAACTTCGCATGCTTAGCCTAGGTATACCGGACGCCAAAAGGTACGAAGTCAAAAGCACGGCTAATGTGGAACGACGAAAAACGCTATCGAATTTAAAATGTATCTTGCGAACCTTTACTGAGAACTTTTTTCAAGTTGTAGACAATTTCTAAAATAAACCACTTTTGGTACGCGTACTCGGCTTCAGCTTTCATACTTCTTATAGACGTTCATAAAAATGTTGCTTACGTATGACGTATGAGTTAAGTCAATCTGACATGAGAAATGATTTCCAATCCCTGCGTAACACGATCAATATTGTATTCCAAACACAATTGAGTTGATTGCGTGAAGGACACTTTCAATGAAAGGGATCTATGGATATTGTCACACGGAACTGCATATACAGTTAAAATTGTTTGACCCAATATCAGAATTGCAAATATTTTGTATATGAAACTGTCGCAACACGTTTCACATTTCAAACCAGAGAATGAAAGCCTTTTTGGGTCAAGATATTTTCTGCTGATTGGAAAATAAATTTAACTTTGTGCATATTTTAACAATTCACTTGATTACGGGTATTCAGAAAAGGGACATCTCAAGTCTAGCACACCCACATTATTTTTAGTTGAGATGGGTTTTTTTTTATTATTGTCTTATTTTCTACTACCTATTTGAGTTGCTCAGAAAGGCACATCCATTTTTAAGAAGGGTAGCTACACTTTTAAAAACGACTTCGGTAAATTAATGAAGCAAATTCTTTTTTGTAGTTTTAAATGATAAAGGATTAAAAAATATAATAGGTTTTGGAAGATAAGGCAGCTATTCAATTATTAAACTACTTTTAATCTGTTTGAGCTAGTAGTTTCAAATTTCTGTGGGGACTTACTCACCAATCATTAATTTGCTAATAATATCAAAATAACTTGTTTTTTGTTACCCAAGAACAATTATGTTCACAAAATATAGTTTTCTTTAATAAAAACATGCCTCCACATATTTCATTTACATTGTTTCTTTTCCTGGGATTGTATAAAAGTGGAACGGCCGTATATAGCTTGTCAAGTTTCGTTAAATCATTATCCTCACTATAATAACACTGTAATTTTTATTTGGGCTGTAAGGTGTTTTTTCGGAACTTTTTTTCATTATTTTTTTTTAACGTGTTTTATGTACGACTTAAAAAAAAATAAATAGCTGGCGCCACAGGTCCGTATAGGGACCCTATGCCTACCTTCTCACAACCATTCGTTTTATGTGAGTTTTTCATTTTTGGCACGAACGAAAGAGACAACACATTTTCATTTTTAAATCATTTTTATTTAAATCAACACACTAACTACTACGCCACTGCGCCTATGACTTAGTAGAAGTAGGAATTTCGAATTTGAAACGCGGACATCTAAGTTTTGTTTTCCGAATGCTGAAGTGTGCGGCAACTTTGGTAAAATTGGTGTTTATAAAATTTATATATCCTGAAAAATATTAAGGATTCACTTAGTCTCATAATTTTATGTAGCTCGTAAGTTCATAAATTTCTGCGGTGCTTTAAGTGAACTTAGCCTTACCATCCGTCCGGGTTTTCCCGGACATGCACTCTTTTTTGCTTCTGCGGGGAACGTCCGGTATAGTTTTAATAAAATGTCCGGGACTATTTTCACTTTTCCACTTAATTTAGAAATTAATCGAAAAATCAGTCGGAGATAATTAAAATCTAGTAAACGAACAGAACTAATAATGGATACTTGAGATTCTAAGAATCATAATAAAAATTTTGTTTTTTTTCGTCCCTGTTTTGTACTCTTTTTCTGATCGTCATTTGTCCGGGAAAGTTCGGGACTTGGAGCCCCATGAACTACTTTCATCAAAAACCATCTGGCAACACTAAGTGAACACCCCTCGGAAATTCGGAAATGTTATTGCGTAGTTCGCGTAAATCGACTATCAAACTCAGCTGTTCTTAGACTTCCCAAAATTATCGATGTGCCAGAACTATTAAAAAGTAACGATTAAATTCTTGAAGAAATTGGCAGTTAGAGAGTTACTTATATTGGAAGTTTTTGGCGAAAACAAAGGCACATACATAATATTTCCATCAAGTATGGTTTATATATAATGTTATTGATTTCCAGGCCATAAACAACAAAAAGAAAAGAAGATTTTGGAAGAATTAATTTATGCACGGGTTTTTTTATTATTTTTTTATTAACAGTTTGACATTTGAAAATTTGCTTAATTTTCCGCAGTCGATTTCCATGTGAAATTACTTCGTTCACAGAATGGCTATACATTTCAGCTTTTTACGGAAGCTCATTTAATGTTTACCAAAAATTATATCTAGATATAATAAAATATCTAAAAATAAAATAAAATTAAAAGAAAAAAAAAAAAGCGGCCAAGTGCGAGTCGGACTCACCCATGAAGTGTTCCGTAGCAGCAAGTAACATAACATAAAAGTTCTTGTAGTTCGTTGTAACTTTGATCGATGTTTTAATAATAGTGTATTTTTTAATTAAGTAAGGTACCTAGATGATGGGATTTAGATCTAACTATATGCGAGCCCATATAGGTTAAGGGTTAATGTATACGGTTTATGTTAACTCTTTCAAGGGCGGTGGTATGAAAAATATACCACGTATTTAAACACTTTTCTATACTTCAATGTGCCATGGTATAGGTACTTTCTTTACCACATTTCTTTGTAGATTTGAGCTTGTATTTTCAAAGAAAAAATAAATCTGATGGAGGAGTGGGACGGATATATTAGATTTTTGGGAATTTCGAGAGGACCATCTGTAGTTGTCAAAATTGTCTAACGGTTTTTATAAATTTGCAAGTCGTAGTGCATCGCGAAACTATTCAAGTCAAAATTTCATTACATTATAATAATATCTGTTTGCTAAAAACTTATTTTATAAAAAATTTAAAGGAGATTACACTCCCGTGGTATAAAAAGTATACCACTACACAAATAAACTGTTCGTGGCGGCTAATAAAAAAAGTTTTTGTGTGATAAGGTTAGAATTTTAGTTCACTTGTGATCAAAGTTTCATAATAATATATTTAACAGAATTCTTGTTATTATGGCTGGTAAGAAACTAAAAGAAAGTGAGATCACTTATCTGGTTGAACAAAATGATAGTGAAAGTGTCAACTTGGCATAGATTCCATCAGATGAGGATTCTTTAGTTGATGACCAATTTTATAAGAGTGATGAAGAAACCGATCTTCAGCGTATTTTTGACATGGTTATCCGAGACGATATTCAATATCTGGATGTTCTTGATATAGATTGTACAATGAAGAGCAACAAAATTCCGCTAACTATGTATCACAAGACGATTTCGACAGCGAAGACGACATTGTTTTAGATGAGATGAAAAAAATGATTGAAAAGCCATTTGTTCCACCAAAGTGGAACACGAATAGTGCCATAGACCCAGTGGAAGGGTTCTTAGGAAGAAAACATGGTCCCTCTGAAATCATTGAAAGTTTGGGTAGTCAGAACGCTACCTCAATATTCAATGAAATTGTAACATCAGAAATTATTGATCACATTGTTTTCCAAAACAACTTGTTTGCTCAGCAATCGGGCAAGCGTTTTAGTCCCACAAATGCTGCAGAGATTCGTGTTTTCATTGGAATTAACTTTTTGATGGGTATAAAGCTCCAGGGCAGCTATCGAGACTATTGGTCAACACGCCCTGAATTACATGATTCTTTCATATCAAACCTTATGCCCGTAAAAAGATTTAGATGGATTTTGGGCCAAATACATTTGAAAGATTCATCACTAATGCCAAAAAGAGGATCAGAAACATTCAATAAATTGTATCGAGTTCAACCCTTCTTGGACCTCTTGCAAGAAAGATTCAAGTTGTGCTTTTACCCCGGGGAATATCTTGCAGTAGATGAATCGATGATAAAATTCAAAGGTAAAAATATATATTCGTTATTTTCTAAAATGTTAATCAATTTGTTCTTTCATTTCAATTAGGTCGTTCTACTCTTATTCAGTACATGCCAAAAAAGCCAATCAAGAGAGGGTTCAAAGTTTGGATGTTGTGCGACAGCAGTGGCTATGTTCTTCGTTTCGATATTTACACCGGAAAAAAGGGAAACCTGGTTGAAAAGAGGCTTGGTGAACGTGTTGTTCTAGACTTAACTTCAGATTTCGCAGAGAAAAACCATAAGGTTTATTTTGACAGCTTCTTTACTTCATACATGTTGTTGCTTGACCTGAAAAAGAAAAATATAAACGCCTGTGGAACGGTTCAGCAAAATAGAAAACTTCTCCCAAAAAACATAAAAAGGGATAAACAATTGAAAAGGGGAGAAAACGACTGGCATGTAAGTGCAAATAATTTGGTGTTTATGAAGTGGATTGATAAAAGAGCAGTTACAGTGCTTTCTAACTTCCACGATCCCCAAATATATGTAAAAGTTCAAAGGCGAAGAAACGACGGTTCACGAAAAGAGGTGGAAATTCCGGAAATTATATCAGACTACAATATGCACATGATTAGCGTCGATAAATTGGACCAACTTAAAAAATATTATGAAGTGAACCCAAAAAGTAGGAAATGGTGGCACAGTTTTTTTTTTTCCATTTTCTTGACGTTGAGGTCGTAAACGCTTACATAATAGCAAAATATTCGGGGTACAAATTACCACTGAAAGATTTCAAACTTGACCTGATTTCAAATCTATGTGAACGCGTTGATATACAACCGAAGAAGAAAAAAGTCAAAACCAAAGTCCATGTCCTAAAAAACAAGCCATTTGTCGACAAAAGGGTTAGATCAAGATCCTCTCATCAACCAATAAGAACTTCATTACGAAGATGCGTACACTGCAGCAGGGCAGGACACCAAAGGAGGACGCAGTGGATGTGTTCAACTTGTAATGTGCCACTTTGTCTCAGTAAGACAAAATCCTGCTTCAATGAGTTTCATCGTTGAAACGTATAATTTATGCGCAGTGGTATAGTTTTCATACTACGTTCTTGAGACGAATCCTGCAGGGATAATTTTTTTATTTTTTGTTCTTTTTAAATTAAATGATGTAATAAAAGTAGTTTATGGAAAAAAATATATAATTATTTGCATTTTCTAGTACCTAGTAGTTTTTTTTTTATTTTTTTTATATTTGAGTTGATTGTATGAAAGGTAAATTGCGGTTTACGATATATGACGTATACAAAAAAACAACTTAGTAGATCTGGTTCAAACCAATTTTCGGTGAAAATTTACATGGTAATGTATATCATATATATTTTTTTAGTTTTATCATTCTCTTATTTTAAACGTTACAGGGGGAGGGGACACACATTTTACCGCTTTGAAAGTGTCTCTCGCGCAAACTATTCAGTTTAGAAAAAAATTATATAAGAAACCTAAATATCATTTTTGAAGACCTATCCATAGATACCCCACACGTATGGGCTTGATGAAAAAACAAATTTTGAGTTTCAGTTCTATGTATGGGAACCCCAAAACTTATTATTATTATTTTTTTTTTCTATTTTTGTGTAAAATTTAATGTGGTTCACAGAATACATCTACTTACCAAGTTTAAACAGTACCTATAGTTCTTAAAATTTCTGAAAAAAGTGGCTGTGACATACGGACGGACAGACAGAAACATAGACATGACGAATCTATAAGGGTTCCGTTTTTTGCCATTTGGCGATGGAACCCTAAAAACCAGATTTCCCCCGAAACAATATCTCCCCGCAGATTTCCCCCGTCGACCAAAAAAAGAACTCTAAATCTGGGGAAAACCCCTAAACTGGCAACGCTGTTCCTCGGGCATACATTAACATTTTTACTTTATTCAAAAAAAAGATTTGTTTATACTAGAAGCAAGAGTTCTCACGACGGGCAATCAAGTATTTTCAAATTTTCGATTAGCACCATCGCCCATTTGAAACTTATTGATTTTCACGCATATATGTAATGTCAACCTCTAAACGAACTTGGAAACTGCTAACACCCACCACTCGGTTAGTGCTAAACTTTTGACCTCATTGTCCTTCAGATGGTAACGTCAAACGTGTCATCACGATGAGTTTGACTCCATATAGAGAAAATCACAAAGCACTTTGTATGTTCAATCCATTAACTCTTGGGGTTGCTTGTACCATTACCATGCACTTGGAATCCTTTACTGGTACAACACCCACCCCCGACTTATGCCATCATTCCGCTCCACAACATCACACTTCCATCGTCTGCTTCTATTGCTAAAATATACAATATGACCAGTTTTCTAAAGGATGATGGAGCGATTTTCCAAATTCTTTTTTTTTTTTTTCTCTTCATTCTTTTGCTGAGATTTTTATTCTCTATCCCCGATTGGGGACGGGCAAGGGAATCAAGTATGTAAAGGCGGTGCGCTTTTCTTATACACGACACAGAAAAAAAAAGGACAAATTAATTTTATGCAAATGAAAAGCAGTTCTATGCTTTTTTATGTCTCGCATTCCATGCTTTGGCGGAATCTTTATGCTTTTTCACTGAAAACGGTTGATTTGGAAAATTAAACGGCACAGAAGGGGGTGTACGCGACAAACAAGAGTGCGGCGCCCATAAAGAGGTGACGACGGTTATTTGCATCTATATGGCGGATGTCTGACGAGGCAGAGAGGACGACTCATTGGGGGACTATATGGTTGAAAATCAAATCTCCTGATGTATGATTATTCATAATTTTTCTTATGAAAAAAAAAAAAAAAAAAAATTATACTCTATTAACATCAGGTTGTAATGACATAGTTTAAACGGGGAGCTTTCTTTTCTTCTTTTTCTTCGTAGTGGAAGGGCATTATTATTTTTAGGTCCTAGCTTTCTGTGAACCCTTTTCTTATGGTGATGTCGATGAATTTGTTGAAAGTGGTAGGGCATGAACGCTAGTGGGAGTGGTGACAATTTAATCCTCTTTCATTATGCGAAGTGACATGCATGGATATTCTAGGATTAAGGACATTGAAACGTGGATGAATATTATGCGAGAATGATTTTCAAATTCACAGCATGGAAGGGTTTAAGTTTATGCACAAATGCGAACGGAATAACTCGAGAAAATGGGCGGCGAAAAGAGCTGCCAAGAGTTTTTTCCAACTTTGCATTGGAGGGTGTGTATTTAAACTTGTTGGTATTGTATAGCCACATCCATATCTTGTTGAATATCATGATTTAGTGCTAATGGACAGCATTGGGTTCAGCAAGCAGCTATTGTAATGTATTGATGCATAAGCGGGTTTATTCTAGCGCCACAACGAAAAAGGCAAATGGTGCCAAATAGTAGGTTCGCAGATCACAAGCGAGGTCTTCAAAATGGCCAATTATACGGAGATTGAAATTTCTGCTCACATGTTGATAAAAATGTTCATCTGGTGTGCAAAATTGTCGAACACAAAGCTGATGATAAAGTCGAGCTTAGTTTACACGGGGCCGTTCAAAAATTTAACGGCTTGATCAATCGCAAGCGTTTACCATGAATATGTTCTGCAAATATTTGAATTAGATTAGATACTTAGGTATAGTGAAAGCAACAGCGATGTTCCACAATTGTATTTAGAAGCTGTAACCTGTAAGGTTGCTTAGTTATTTAATGAGTCAAAAAATAAAGTCATGCCCCCACCTGGTCTATTCTCATCGACGTTTGCCCATCGCCAGCATAACCATATCGAGTGGAGTTGGTCAACTTAGTCTTAAAATTTTAGACAAATGACCATCATATACATAACATATATACGAACGTGATCAAAATATACCTACCCTATACCCAGGACTTAAGAGACAAATGGAAGAGACAACCACATCTACATCGTACCTCGAACCAACAAACAGCAAGAAAGAAAATTAAATAAATTCCATTTTAATTGCCATGAGCTGAAACGTTAATTGGGATTATCCCAGGGAAGTCTGCCACTCTGGTCGCAGTACTGTTGCTTCCATACTGCCACCTACCACCACAGAAACTCTTAGGTTACGAATGTCTAAATGTATTCGACTTTTAGCCTCGGGCGAGTAAACCATACGTTAAAAGCACACGTTTCTGGATCTCATTCTTTCTCATCCCACAGTATTCATCTATACCTACCATCCGACGGAAATGACCAAAGCCACACCAGAGAGAAACATATCGCATTATAAATTATCCATGTATGGCTTGGCCGTGCTAGGTAGCCAGATACAGTTTGACTTAATACTTTGTTCGGTCCAAACACGAGATGCACGTACATCCATGGCCGAAAAACATACATGCACTTGCAGATACCATAGGGATACCCCAGTTATTTGTAAATATCTTTAAATGCAAAGTTACAATGCACACAGTTACAGAGATATATCCTTTGGAGTGTGCAACCGAAATGAAGACAGAGTGGGTGCATGAGCTGGGGCAACAGCAAAACGTAGAAAAAAAAAAAAAAAAAAAACGAAAATTCTCTGGTCAGTGAACATTGACTAACTCAATATCTGGATTTGGTCGATTGTGTGCTCAAAGTTCCGAGAGATAATTTCAAATTCTATGTGCAATGACATATCCTCGTTTCCATGCACAGTGCACAGAGACCGAACCTCAACAAATCCTCGACCCGTACAAAAAATGAGCAAAAAAAAAAAAAAAACCTCCGAAATCTGTATAACCAACAGAACTATACAAACCCCTGGTGATGAGGATACCCAGTGATACTTCGGATCGTATACCGACATGACTGACCAACCGACCCAAACCGAACTGACTAACATTTGGATTTCCATATGGCATGGTCAATATATTCATCTCTGCACAGCCATAGTAGAGACAACAACAAAAAGGACCCACACACATATTAGATTCAGTTTTTCAAGCCTGCAAGGCATAAAACGTGAACCTGTTCTGAACATGGCATTGCATCATCACCCACTCACTCCTGCCGAGTGAGGACACTCAGTACTCGACGCCTATATCTATATAGCTAATGGTAGTACCCATGCGGGTTATTTCTCATATTGAGTTTATTTCGAAGGATTTCATGCCAGCGGCTATCTGGGTATTATATGCATATACCAGTTCTGTGTGTATGCATCTGGAACGTACACAAAAATCAGAGAGAAATTCGATTGCTGCCTTTAATTGGCATAATATGATGATACGATCTGTGTTCCCCTCTAGTTCTCCTGGGTGCTCGTTCTGGTTGAAGAATTCATTATCATCGATAACAACACAAAAACACGAATTGAAATCGACTACGAGTGGTCGGACAGAGTGAAGAGCGATCATCAGCGAGTAAATCAATTTTTCCTGTAAATTTCATATCCATTCCAAGCACACACACACATACAGACAGACAAAGCTGCCACTCGAGAGAGCTTACCTGTTTTTCACGGTACATTTGATATAATCATATTATTAGCATTTCAGCATTTGGCCATCGAAGGACCTCTTCAATTCAATTACCTCCCAACAGAGATACACAAATTGATGTAAAAATGAGAAATAAATACAAAAATCCCATCATTAGTGAAAAAAAAAATTAGCATTTAAAGCAAATTGTTAAATCATTAATATTTTTTATTTTTAATTCGCAACTGGAAGTTAATTAACCCCTGAATTGGTTAGTTAGAATGTGCGTAGCGAAAAGTTGCGGCCAAGTTGGAGCGCCTTAATTAAATTCAATTTATTTTTTAAACTGTAATTTAACAAATTATGTTGGAAAAAAAAAATCGGAAATTTACTTAATTTTAGTAAACTAGCGCTTCATCAATTTTGTTGTGTTTTTGTGAGAATTATATTCATTTTTTCTCCCCATACGATAATCCAATTTAAGTGGGGATTCGTAGCAAAATAGCTAATTGCGAAAAATATATTTCGTGGTGTCACAGAAGACTCAAGTTTGAAGTTACAGGGGACAGTTTTAGTTTTAGTTTTGAACGCCAGAATCTAATTTAAACTGTCCTAAGACTTGTTTTCAAAAGTATCGTCTGGGGACTGCCAACAGCTACGAGTTTAAAGAGCGAGTGCCTTTCGCTGAGTTCACTGTATTCAAAAAGGCAGAACCCATTCCGTTTCACTACAACCGTCCCACTGATCTATCGCCGCACCCTCCTCCCTATTGTTTTTCTGTTTGAATATTGATTTAATTTGTTAACCCATCTAGTTAAAACTACTCACCAAATCCGCATGAATTTCTCAGAAAAACACGAAGCATCCTTTATTTCTTAGTTCAGTGACATCGGTCAACTCATTCTTATTCACTGTAACCTTACAGTCTTATAGGCTAGAGGTATCTGTAACCTCTCATGGTTAAATGACTTGGGCAAAGTTGAATCCGCCACATTAACGGATCTTAGACGAATTTCACATTTTTTTCAAATTTTTATTTTGGTAGGATATCATACTCTTTGGTCGTAAAATTAACTTTTTACTCTTTGACACATTTAGAGAATAGCGAAAAATTATTTTATTCTATTAGTTAGTGAATAGATTCTTCCTCTGATATATCTAATTACAGGCCTATCTCACTTCTTCCAGTACTAAGTAAAGTCTTTGAAAAGCTTGTGAAAAACAGGTTAGTGAAAATTCAATATTTTAAAGCAACACAATATGGTTTTCAAAAGGGCAAATCTACCGAAGATGCACTTTTACAATTTTGTAGCAATATAATGTCAAATCTTGATGGTAAAAAGTGTTCTGCTGGGCTATTTATTGATATTACCAAAGCGTTCGATATGGTCGATCATGGCTTCATGTTAGATTGGTTCAGATCTTACCTTAAAAATAGGTCACAAAGTGTGAAGATTGATGACATAATGAGTGATAGATTGTTTATCAACTTAAGTGTACCCCAAGGTTCTGTCCTAGGTCCGATTCTCTTTCTTATCTACATAAATTCACTTTTTACACTTGACTTTAAAGGTGTTCCGACTGCGTTCGCAGATGACGTAGGATTCGCATATGGTTCGGCCAGTCGCCTTGATCTGGTTTCTGACATAAATTGGGATCTTAGCCGTTTAAGAATCTGGTTTTCGAAACACAATTTGGTTATAAGCTCAAAGACTAAGCTTATGATATTTAGTTTGTCGTCTGTACTGGATTTTAATGTGAGTGTTTATTTTCACACACCTGAGTGCCAAAGATTCAAACTTGCTTGTTGCAACTGTCGGTCTGGTTCGTCTCTTCCTACATTTTATAGTAGCCTGAGCTGCAGTGATAAATGTTTCCTGGTTGAGAAAGTTAGTGAATTCAAATACTTGGGTATCACACTAGATTCTAGATTGAGATTCTCGAGTCATATAAAGGCGTTGAGGAAATATCTTCGTTGCACGCTTAGACATTTTTTCTATTTGCGCAATATTTGTTCTACTACGCTTTTGAAAACTATTTATTATGGTATTGTTCATTCCAAATTACAATATGAAATTACTTGCTGGGGAGGTTCTTATAAAACTAAAATACAGCCACTCTTGATATTACAGAAATACATCCTACGAAAATTATGCCGAAAACCTGGAAGGTATCCTACTTAAACTTTGTTCTGTGACTAGAAAATTCTTCCTGTCCGTCATTTGTACTGTTTTAAGGTTTTGAAGACTTTCTATATGAAATCTGGTAATCGAAACCTCCGATTGATATCTAACTACAGCTTACGTGGAAACTTTTCATATTCAGTATCCGTTCCTCAATTCCATACCACTGCTTATCGTAATTTTGATTATATATCGTCCTTTCGTCTTTTCAATAAACTTCCTCAGTCGTTCAGGTCTATCTCTATACCTGACTTGTTCCTCAAACTCGTAAAAAAATGGCTTTTCAATTTTAATTTTGCTGGCATTGAGTCTTTTCTTTTGACTAACTGATGTCAAAAAATTATCTTTTGGGCTAATATGATTATGATGCTTTGATAGTAACTTCATTTTGTCTACTTAATCTTGCTTAGTAATATAAATATGTATGTAATATTTTTTGGCTTTTTAAGGGTCACCCCACCCTTATAATTAACTTTTCGAATTGTATTAAATTTTAAGTTTAAAGTGTAATGGCATTCAACACTATTTATTGTACATATGAGTATAGTAAATATCGAATGCCAAATGAATTTCACAACTTATTTTAATTATATTCCACTGTATTATGTATTATATATACTTGTATAGACATTAATGAAATAAATCTAAATCTAAAATCAATGTGGCTGAGTAGAATTCGGACGGAATAAATTTTTGCTTTAATTTTTCAAAATGTTTGTTTTTGCATGTTTTAGCTGAACTTTTTCGGCCCATTAAGTGAAGAGTGATTAAAAATTTGATTTAATGGAGTAGTTGCTTCGAAAAAAGTTCGCTTCTTTTAAGAAGTTTTGGTGTAGTGAAATTCAAGCGGGTTAATTTTTTTTTTTCCATTAAAAACAATAGTAGGTAGGCGCAGTGGCTTAGTGGTTAGTGTGTTGGACTACTAAGCGAGGGGTCGAGGTTCGAATCCCGCAAACCCAAATTCCAACTTAGGGTTTTTATCACTGCCACCTCTCGCGAACAACTGACAAACATCCGAGAGAGCAACTGTCTTGAAAGAGCTTCTCAATTAGCCGTTTGGAGTCGGCATAAAATTGTAGATCCCTTCCATTCGTTCCAAAAATGAAAAACTCACACAAAACAAATGGTTGTGAGAAGCTAGGCCTAGTGTCCCTCCGGACCTGCTGCGCCAACTATTTATTTATTTTTTGTTTTTTATTAAAAACAATACTGCTAACTGGCAGTTAAAAAAATCAATATGTAACTGTCCGATTGAAAAATAAATGTTTTTAAAATATCATTCAAATATCATATGTCATCTTTCAAAAGCCAGTGTAGCGAACCAAGCTTTACCCACTTTCAGTGGCGTAGCCAGGATTTTGTTTCCGGGGGGCTTAGGTTAGGTTAGGTTGAAATGGCTGTCGGCTAACTGGTTAGGTTAGGCGACACACTTAGACCATAATAAGGTCCCTTGTGATACCACGTGAATCTATAATTCATTCCTCCTACTCGTTGAACCAATCGGAGCTTCTAATGAAGCGTAGTAGATTTCGGATGTCTATGTTTTTTAGATCGTTCAGATCACTAAAGTAGAGCGCTCCGAAGTGGAGTTTTCGTCTTTGTGAGAGAGCCGGACAAGTACAGAGAGATCGTTAGAGAATACGCCAAGCCTTTTTGCATGCCTGCCGACAAGACAGTGTCCCGTGATGACAAATATTGTAGCACTAATATGCTTCCTATCGAGGGAGATGAGATGCCTAGAACGTTTTAGATCCAGCTTTGGCCAGATCTGCTTTGTCGCTAGACAAGTCGAGCCGGTTGACCACCTAAGATTTGTTCTTTCGATAGCGTCCAGCTTTATTTTGAGTTTGCAAGTAGCGAGTGGAATACCTAAGGAATCCTTAATTGGAAGCAGAGGTATTGTAGTTCCGTGTTTGGCGAGTTCATCAGCCCTGCAGTTACCTGGAATGTCCCTATGCCCCGGCGCCCAACAAAGGTGAATGTTGAACTGCTCCGCCATCTCTCTGAGAGACGAACGACAGTCTTGGGCTGTTATGGAATTCGTGGAGACTGATTCCAGGCAATTGACAGCGGCTTGACTATCAGAGAAGATACGGATATCTTTAACAGATATCACGTTTTCCCCTTACCCAAGATAAGACCTCTTTTATCGCCATTATTTCCGCCTGAAAAACGCTACAGTGATCAGGAAGACAGAAGGAGAGACTAAGATTTAGTCTATTAGAGAAGACACCGCCACCAACACCGTCCACAGTTTCCGAACCATCTGTGTAGAAGTGGATCGATTCATCATCCACGGATGCTTCCTCCTCCCAGAATGATCTAGTATAGGAATGGAGACCTGGAAGTTTTTATCAAATTGTAGTTCTGGTGTGATGTAGTCGATGTTTTCTGGAAGGTTCCTAATGTTGTTGAGGATAGCGGCATGGCCAGTTGTTTTGCTTGTCCATTCCGAAATAGCTTTGAGGCGTACGGCTGCAGAAGCTGCCGTTTGCCTGCTGAAGATGTCAATGCGTGTCAGATGAAACAGGATGTCAAGTGCAGCGGAGGGGGTGCTGCGAAGAGCTCCGCCGATGCACAAGCAAGCCGTTCTTTGGACTTTGCTTAATTTATCGCGATTAATCGCTTTTTCCAAAGCAGTCCACCTGACAACCACACCGTACGTGAGTATTGGTCTTATGACCGAGACATATAGCCAATGAGTGACGCGGGGCTGTAAACCCCATTTGTTCCCTATGGCTTTTTTGCAAGAGAAAAGTGCCACAGTGGCCTTCTTAACTCTTTCTTGGATGTTAGGCTTCCGGGTTAACTTTCTATCAAAAATAAGGCCTAAGTATTTAGCTTCATTTGAGAACGTCAAGATAGTGCCATTTATAGATGGAGGGTCAATGTGTGGAATCTTATATTTCCTAGATAAGAGGAAAAGTTCAGTTTTGTGAGGGTTTACGCCCAACCCACAACTGTTTGCCCATTTTATTAGCTTGTTGAGAGCGTGTTGTAGAAGTTCTTTTAAAGTGTTAAGGTACTTTCCCGAGACGGCAATAGCAACGTCGTCAGCATAGGCAATCACATTGTAGCCTTCCGCTTCCAGGGATATCAGCAGTTCATTCACCACTAAATTCCAGAGAAGGGGAGACAGGACACCACCTTGTGGTGTTCCTCTACTGACAGATCTTCTGGAAGATATCTCACCTAGACTTGAGTTGATAATTCGGCTATTAAGCATCAAATTGATCAGCTTGCCAAGTGAGACGTCAACGTTCAGAGCTGCCAGAGCACCAGCGATTGCAGATGAGTCGACGTTGTTGAAGGCGCCCTCTATATCCAGGAATGCAACCATTGTATAGGTACTCCTTACGAAGGGAATCTTCTATGGAGCGCGTTAGCATGTGTAGGGCCGTTTCTACTGATTTGGCCTTAGAGTGAGCATGTTGAGCTGTTGACAATCGATTTTTGTTCGGGAGGGGGGGGGGGGTTTTAAATCGTATCTACTTAAACGTACGTATTTAAATTATTTTTGTACACACAGTTTTTCAAAGCAGAAGACGTCCCCCTTGGCTATGTGCCTGCCACGATCTAAAATCTTCGCACGCGGACTAGCTAGTCGTGATCGTGTATCTTTCATTCGTTTGTTGCCTACTTTGCGCCGAAGGTTAGAGTGGGTAGAAGAGTAAGTATAGTCCTCCTTAGGTGATCTCTGTAGAGCACAATAATGTCAATACTCAAACACGAAACTGATAGCCCATAGCCCCCAGATATGCCTTAACGTAAATCCCTGTTCGTATTTAAATTAACCTTACAAGCCAGTCACTATGTGTACACTTGTATAGTTTGATCGAAAACTCGCTGTTGCTGAAACTTAATTAAAAACTGTATATGAACTCTGTCTATATACGCAATCACATTCATTACGGACACGCACATCACATTTTCATTGTAACAGCTTCCAGCTTTTGCACATCACATATCACTCTGACACGCATGGTTCAGCTGCAACAAAGTTGTTTTGCAGCAGTAGCAACAACAGCAACAGCAACAGCAATTCCATTGCCGTCCTTATTTCGTCAGTCTTTTGCCAGAGACACGACACGGGTCAGTATATTAATTTAAATCCTCTCTCCTGCTGCCAATAACATGCCACCCCAATTAACTTTTGGATCTATCCTTATATCAACCCCAAGCTATATGGTGGTGGTGGCCATGGCCACCCTAGCTATCTGTTCATTAAAGCTTATTCATCAAGTTTTGAATTGAAAATCAGAGTGCGTCAACATATAGGGATGGTGCCTTTTCAGACCGACACACATATATATAGTATTACAGCTGGGGCGGTGAAGTGTTGTGTGTGAACCGTTCGCAGGATAATAAAAAGCACATACTCAATTTTCGTCAGTTGAACTGGGTAGTCTATATAGCTGTATCCTGTATGTACTGTGTGGCCTATAGATCGTACAAAATATATACATGGAGCAGGCAGCATTTGTTCAATTTAACCGCAACGAAGGGCAGCCCTTGGGTGAAAAACTGTCACCGCTGCTGGTGACGCCGCTCGAAAGGACACACAGTCCTTGTTTGTGGATACGAATGTTGGTACCAGAGGTGTGTGTGAGAGAGGCCACTGAGCGGTATTTGCCGGGCGTATGTTCTCGGTGAGGCATCTTTGTATACAGTTTGACGGAACAGTATGTACGGGAAGAAATTTACGTTTCCTACAGTTTTTATTTTTTATTTTTTTATTGGTTGATGCAATAAATTTGCTGGCGGGTTAAGTAGGGAGTTCCAGAAGCGAATAATGTGAGCAAGAATTGTCGTCCCGTCGTAAGATAACGATATCGACGTATGGTTTAAACAAAAGAACGTGCCGATTGGGGGTAAATTATTCTGTTGTGAAGATACTCAGGCTTAGTTATGAGACTTAGATACTTAGTTATGATGACTTTGTGCAGAAAGGACAATGACCGAAATTTCAGTAGGTTGTCGAGGCTGCAGCCACATATATTTTAGTGAACGCAGAAACATGACCGTAGTACCGCAGACTAAAAACATATTTTTTTATTTTTTATTTTCTTTGTTGGAGGTTGTTACTATCCGATGGAGCACTCAGACACAACTACTGGTCCATTGTACTGCCAAACAGACACCTTACATTTATATACTTACTTTTCTCGTCTTTCGAAGAAAGATGAGAAGGAGCTTCATTGATGAAGAGCTTAGAAGAGCTTAGATGTTCGGCACTCACAACGTCAGCCCCAAAAATCCTTCACATGATGCGAGCAAAGGAGCAGGACAGCTACAGGGGAAGTATCGTCGTCCTCTCCACAAGCAAGACAGATGGTGGATGACAGAGGTGGTGACGCTCAAGCCCAACATATTTAAGTGTTTGGCAAAAGCTTGGTGTCCCGAAAGGACACCCATAAGTAGTCTGCAGTGAATTCTCCTGAGAGACAGAAGGAAAGACGCTGACCTTTTGTAGATGTCCGGACGCAGTCGTTTGGTCTGCCCACACCCAGCGCAGCTACGCCACCGACACTCTTGTTCGCGAGAAACCCAAGTATCAATGGATTACTTAACCACCGATGCAGACAGACCCAACGAAGGTTCAAGTCTTAAGAATGCTTCTTCTGAACCCAATCCGGCAAGCTCATCAGCGATCTCATTTCCCTGGATAGAGGATAGCAGTGTGACCTGGGATCCAAACAAGAGATACTGTATTCAGCCTTCCGACCAAGTTCAGAGAAAGCTTGAGTTCGAGCACTAATTTAGACGAGGTAAGAGGGTCAATTAGTGCTTTTAATGCAGCTTGGCTGTCACTGCGAACGCATATGCTTCTAGCCCTCTACTAGTTTGTCACAATATAGCGGATAGCGAAAATCTCCGCTTGAAAGACAGACGCATGGTTACCTAAGCGGTAGTGAAATCTAATGTTCTCGCTTTCCACCAAGACTCCAGAAACAGACCCCCGTCCGGTTAAGTTGATATATCAATTAACTTCTGGTATATAGAAAGTAGTCGCAGTAGCTTAGTGGTTAGTGTGTCGGACTGCTATGCGGGGGTCCCAGGTTCGAATCCCGCAAAAACCCAATTCCGACTTAGGGTTTTTTTCCGCTGCGCTACCTCTCGCGAACGTCTGACAAACATCCGAGGGTATAAATGTCTTGAAAGAGCTTCTCAATTAGCCGTTTGGAGTCGGCATAAGATTGTAGATTCGTTCCAAAAATGCGAAACTCGCACAAAACGAATGGTTGTGAGAAGCTAGGCCTAGGGTCTCTCCGGACCTGTTGCGCCAACTATTTATTTTAAAACTAGGCAATTGTTTTGAGACCACTGTAAGAAATTTGACGAATTGCATTTATTTCAACACATTGTTGTCTCCGACTCAGATAGGAGAGGATCAGCTTTGAAGACTCCACTGAGAATCCAAAATAAATTTTCAGTTTTGTATGCAGAATTGAGTGACTAACTGTGTCAAAAGCCTGGAAAAAGTCTAAGAGCGTCAAAAGACTTACATTGTTACTCTCAATTGATACACGTAGGTACTTTATCTGTGATACAGCTCCATGTGGACGAAAACTTGACGAGTATTCAGTAAGTTTTGCGTCTACGAATATTTTATTATTTTTTTTTTTTTTTTTTGGCACTGCTTTTTCAAAAACTTTAGATAAGTATGGAAGATTTGCCAATTTGTTTTTCAAAAATTGTGCTGAGATGCAGGATTTCTATATATTATGTGAAATTCTCTCACCTTGGAAACAATAATTATTAATCGAAAAGGAAGTTTTGTGCGACCCAGTCTTGAGCATATTTCATTTTAGCGTTATTTTACATTTGCACTTGTACGACTGCTCGTCTCCAAGTGACACTTTTTTGACGATATTTATAGGATACCTACTAATGACCCTACGAAGCGAGAGATTGAGCTAGCTTATAAACTACCATATAAAATCCTTACTTTTCGGATAAGTTTTGTTGTCATTTAAGAAAACTTAATGATCCGAACCCAAATTCCATCTTAAGGTTTTTTTTCCCACTGCGCCACCTCTCGCGAACGTCTCACAAACATCCGAGAGTATATGTCCAGTTTCCATGAAAGAGCTTCTCAATTAGCCGTTTGGACTTGGCATCAAATTATAGATCCCTCCCGATCGTCCAAGAAATCAAAAACTCACACAAAACGAAGGGTCCCTAGTCCCTACGAACTTGTTGCATCAACTACTTACTTATTATTTAAATGATAAACAAAGTGTTTCAAATATTCGACTTGTGTTATACCTACAGTTCTTTTGGACATGTGTATCCTCTACAACAGCGATTAGTAATCAGATAAATATTTTTATAAACGTCGAAGTGAGTCTCCTTCGCAGTAAGAATGTTGCCCATTCTGCCGAACAGACTGTCCCAATCGCCTCTTTATATGCGGCAATGAATTAAGTTGACTTTATCAACCACTCACCGACCGTGTTGCGCTTCTGTGTACATGAAGCAAAGGAAGATCCTCACCTTCATAAGTATACCGCCACTGTGTAGGTATCACACAGTCGTGTATGATTCTCCATTTCTATGCAAATTGCTTTCCGAAATGATTTTGCAATTTAATACCAAATAAAGCAGCGCTAAACCGAATCGACAACAACAAGACAAAACGAGGAAAAAAAAACACCAACCGCCCAAACATTAGTCACCAACTTGGAAACACATCGAAACTTTATTCTCGTCGGTTGGGAATGGTTTTGTATCCATGAGATGAGCTTGTCAGTTGTCACACGGTGCAAATATTTACAAAGTTCTCAAACAACACTCTCAATAGTTTATACAAACGCAGAGTTGTGTGGGTACGAATTTTATTTTGGGATACTTTTCCTTCGTCTTTTTCCGATTTTCTGGTTGCGAACTCATTTTCACACTTTTCACTGCATATGAACACAGGATCCAGGAACACGACTATATCACCTATACATTTGTACAGCTGAGTTAATTTGCTGTACTGCGCGGCTAATTGTATTAGGTGTATACTTTGACGGATTTTCGTTAGTCAAAGTTAATTTGTGTTTGTCTATTCGAATACGGCGTCAAATTAAAATAAATTCAGTCAACTCATTCATGGACAAATAGTAATTAGAAATGCGAGAGCGTTTTTTCCATTTACTGTGAATGTGTTCAAATTTATGTGCGCAGCTGTTGTTAATTGAAATAAGCGAGCTCAAGAAAAAGTTTTGCCCCAAACGGATGAATGGCTGAAGTGTTGGTTCGTTTTTTTTTTTTTTTCTTTCCTTTTGAATTTGCAATTTAATCGGATTTATTCGAATTTGAGGTTCGTCAAGAGATGACAAATCATGGAAATTAGGGGATTTGGCTTTGGACTAGCTTCTGCTCGGTTGGGAGATCAGGAGGAAAGATGTAATTTGCTTACGCAAACAGACTTAGTTGGCAATTGAACGGGGAGAGGCGGTTTGCATTTGAAGGGGGTAGGTATAAAGGGGGACATTTCTATGTGCGAAGCGAGAGAGTTCAAGTTAGACATTTAAACCCAATCGAATTGTTGTGCCCATTGAGTAGAATGATTTAAAAAAATCTCGACAGAGAAAGTCAATGATTCGTAATCAAAGAGCCACAATATATTATCGAAGCGTCCTCAGTTCTATTCCAGATGTATAACGCGGTAGATGATGAACTGTTAGGAACTGCGCTCAGTTCGAAGGAATCCTCAACCAAATGCACAGCTGAGTCCGGCCAGCGATGGTTCGACTTCAAAGACATCAAAAGCAAAGTAAAAGTGACATACTTTCAAACATCCAGCCTGTCAAAAGGTTTCTAAAGGCCCATACCAAGAGCTCCACTGAATGATTAAGGTTGGACATTTCGCTTCACAAACCTCACTTCCGCTTTCTTCATAAATGGATGGGTTCCGTTCAGCGCACTGTACTTCCTTTTCTCACGATTTCACCTCCTTATCAATATATTTACAAAAAAGGAACACTGCGCGATCGATCCACTCACTACTCCTGCCTCGATCGAGGAAATCAATTAACTTAACCCATCCATGAAGGGAAAAACGGGAAAGAAAAATAATTACTCGCTCCTTAAGCCTCTCGCTGTCTAAACAAACTTAATTACGGGCCATAAATTTCGTCATCGACTTGGCTGCTGGCAAATTTTTCCACAGACAAAGTAGAGGTTTACTCGTAGGTAGATGTGCAGTGCATGCCATAGGACAAACACTTTCCGTCCGTGCGACAGATATAAAGGCGGAAGCTCAAGAAGACATAAAATACAGTGGCAACCTGGAGACAACTAAAAAACCTGGTAAAGAAAACCCCCGCAAGTCACAGAACATAACCGCAACAACAATGTACACTAAGCATCTGCTGTGTCCTGGTAAAGCGTTGTTCTCTCTCCCAAACCATTAAAGGACAATAAGCCAATTTGTCTTCATAAATGTTGTAATTTAAAGAAAAATATTGCACATAGACCACCCGCCCATCGCAGCAGCAGCAGCAGTAGCAGCAACAGCGGCGCGACCATTGAAGACCATCACCGCAGAGCACCGACACCGAACGCCTCCGACGAGTCTTTTGTACAAAATGGCACACAGAGCATCACATGGACATGAAATGAATGTTTGCTTCTTTTTCTTTTTTTTCGTTTGCACCCTCAGTGTGTAGGTGTGTGTCTGATGTTTTGTTTGTGTCCCTTAGGATTGGGAAGAAATGAAAAAGTTTTCCCAAGCAAAAAGTAGAGAAATATAGAAGACTCCCTTGCAGGGCAAGGACATGTGCCAAATTGAATGCACAGCATCAAGTCGCGAGCAGGGAAAGACACTACGTAGGTAGCTAGGCAGCAGAGGAGACAAGACAAATAATGAATGGCCAAAACGAGAGAAAATGTGAATAAATGAACGAGGCACTTAAAAGCAAACAAACTTCACTCATTCACAAGGTAAACATAGCAGCAGGACGAAATGCAGCATCGTTAGATGCACAGCAAGGCACGTTAAGGTTACCAAGGATCTAGGTATTTGCAAAATGGTATGTTGTTTGTCCGAAAAGGAACAGAATGACATCGCGTCGGAGGAGTGTGTCCTTTTGGACATTTTATCCGCCACTTTTAACAAGCTCACGTCCTACACCTTAAGTTTTCACTGTTATCTATATGATATTTTTATGGCAGCTTAAGTTGTAAGGTGAGTCCTGCTGGCGAGATTGAGAAAAAACGAAAAAAAAAAAAACAAAATGAAACCAAAACATCTCTGAAGGATCATGGCAGAATAACCGACAAAATAACTTAGAACAGCGACTTGGCGTATTCACTATACATAATATCCTTGTACAAATATGAGCGGGAGGATATCCTTTATCTGCATGGCAGATTTGATGTTCGTTTCTTGCATCGCTCATCTTCAAAGAAGGTGCACCAGTTTTTGTGTGTGTGTGTGTGTGAGGGTGAAAATATTTAAAAGAACCAACCCGGCAACCCCAAACATATATTTTATTTTATGGAAATTTATTCAATGTAGTGAGTACCTGTAGTAGTGCGTAGTCCCTGGTACATCCTTGTTCCTTGCCGTCCTCTATTGCCATCCCACGAGACGTTGCATCGCGTAGATATTTGATTACATTCTCTACGGTTGTATGGATTCATAAAACAACAAACTATCTACTACCAGGAGGAGGAGAAGGATGAACAAAAAAAGGATACAATACTCGTACATAATAACAACAACAAACAAAATGAGATAAAAATATCTTTTGCCCAAGTTTTGAAAGCTACGTAGGTATACAGCTGTGCAGCTTTAGTATGCTGTAGCTGTAGCTGGTAGTTATGCCGGTGCGGTAGTGTTTTTCTTGTTGATGGTATGGTGTGCCATTAACGGTTTGTTATGGTTGGAATGACCCTTTGGCCATTTTACGGTGTTTGGAGTTTATTTTCGGTATTGTAGTGTATTTCTCGATAATTTACATCTGTGGCAATGATAAACTTGTTTTTCAGGTTAATTACCAAACATTTTCCCGAACTTTTGTCTTATGAACTTTGTGTTGTAGTGTGGCAGATCAACAGACATAACAGGGTGGAAATTCATAAATGGAGGAGATAGTGTATGTGAGGGTAGGTATATGCGTTGGATTACTGCGGGGGAATACGGAACAACAGCTAGGGATGTGGAAGTGGATGCAGAGCAGAAGTTACAGCAATATGGAGAAGCTTGTGCTAGTAGACCGTTTAAAGGCGGATAGTTCCATTTACATTTTATTGCCTAGATCAGTGAAACTATTTACAGTGTTTAGGGCCGACTTTTTCACTTAAGAAAAGCTGTTCTGTATTCAACTCTAACTGATGTAGACGGTCGGTAATGCAATTCCTAATGGATTGGATATATGCAACTTACTTTACTTCATTTGCACTACTAAAGGGTGGGACCAGGCCTCCTCCATTTGACAGGGAACTATTGTCAAAAGATCAATGTCTCTTCTCTTACAATCTTTTAAAAAAAAGTCTAAGATGGGTTTGGTATACCATAAACCGATTTCCATATATACTATTCATAAGTGAAATGAGGCTACCCCTCCTTCCAAATGTAAAAATTCTTTAGATTTCACCGAGATTGTTAATACATTAGTATTGTTCAATTTTCAATATAATTGTTTAAAATTAATGATTAAAAAAACAAAAATAGGAATTTCCTGAGGAACAAAAGGTAGAATGTGTGAATTCATGGAGGGGGAAACATGACAGTTTCGTCCCTAAACATGTGCGCCACGGCTTTATAGTTTTCTGCATTTAGCATTTTTCTAGGTTTCCCGAATAAAGTATCTAATCTTCTATCTTCTATATTATAAAAAGAAAACCTTAAAATTGTGTTCGTTTGTCGTCGATTCACGCCTTAACGCATATACCGATTCGAACCAAACTTTCACACACATTTGCTATTGGTTTATATACGATTTTTGTGAAGTTTTGTCGCGAAAACAAAACTTTGAGGGAATGAAAAAGGTTACGAAAGTTTGTATGGGGAAATGCACTTTGAAACAAAAAAAAAAAAAAAAAATGATAGAAATCGAGTGGTGACATTTCAAATACAAAAAAAAAAAAATTTAATCTTAAAAGCAATTGTTGTTGTCAATTATTTCAATAATTATTTTCCGAGCAAATTGTTATTGTGAACAATTTTGAAATTTTTTTTAAATATAGGTACCTACCTAATAAGTTTGTTCTTTTAAATTATGTTTACTAAGTTCTAAGTTACATTAAGTAACATTTTAAAGTGGAGTAGATACTTTGATGTAGTCGCAGTAGCTTAGTGGTTAGTGTGTTGGACTGCTATGCGGGAGTCCCAGGTTCGAATCCCACAAAAGCCCAATTCCGACTTAGGGTTTTTTTCCGCTGCGCTACCTCTCGCGAACGTCTGACAAACATCCGAGAGTATAAATGTCTTGTAAGAGCTTCTCAATTAGCCGTTTGGAGTCGGCATAAAACTGTAGATCCCTTCCATTCGTTCCAAAAATGAAAAACTCACACAAAACGAATGGTTGTGAGAAGCTAGGCCTAGGGTCTCTCCAGACCTGTTGCGCGTGTTTGAATGCATTATTTTCAGGATCCTTGCATTAGTACGAGTATGAGTAAGTTGAAATGTAGGGGTGATTGAGATGACGTGGACAATGATGCTGTGCAGCGTTTTGAGTTCTCACTTAGGGGTTGTTACGAAAAATGAGCGAGTAACAATCTTGATACTCTGCGCATTCGTGAGTAGGGTTATGGCACCTGCAACAACATTAACCAATTTTTTGACACTTGCCGAAGCCACGAGTTTGCACGAACACTTTCTTATTGCGAAATGCCCCGATATTGGAATGCGTCGTCGAAGAAGTTCAAGCGGCGGAAACAAGGTGAAGTAGTTTCCGGATTCCGTGGTGTTTATGCAAGTGATGCAATTGGTAGAATATACACAGTTCACCCGAAAAACGACGAATGCTTCTATTCGAGAATGCTTTTGGTCAATGTTTGTGGCCCTACTTCGTTCGAAGCGCTGCGGTGTGCTATGGCCGACGATATTTTGTATAAACACTGCCAGTGATACCCCGTGCAACTCCAGCAGATGAATTAAAGGCATATTTAAAGTCATCAAGTTTATGGAGAAATGCACAAACACTCACTTTAACAACAAATGTGAGAGTACAAATACAAAATAACTCATCGGCTGAAGAATTTTCTAGGCAAATACTGTCGATAGGAAATGGACAAATTCCTATTGATAACACTGGATTAATCACTTTGCCAGATAATTTTTGTAATTTCGCACAGACAAAACAACAATTGGTTTCAAGTGTTTTTCCAAACATTGCGCAAAATTATAAAAATCAAAATTGGTTAGCTGAAAGAGCAATATCGGCTGCCAGAAATAAGGACGTCGGCCAATTGAATGCGGATATTTTAACTGATGACGTATCAATCAGTAGACACGGTCACAAATCAAGATGACGCTGTCAATTATCCGACGGAATTTTTGAATTCGTTGGATTTATCTAGACCGCCTCATCTTTTACAATTGAAAGTTGGTGCACCAATTATTCTTCTTCGGAATATAAATCAGCCTCGATTGTGCAACGAAACAAGATTAGCAGTAAAAAAGGTTATGTACAATCTTATTGAAGCAACGAATTTAAAAGGAAAATTTAAAGGTGAAGATGTATTGATTCCGCGTATTCCAATGATTCCACCAGATTTAACTTTTGAATTCAAAAGATTGCAATTTCCGATACGTCTTGCGTTCGCTATGACAATAAATAAGGCGCAAGGACAATCGTTGGAATTGTGTGGAATCGACCTAGAGTATCCATGCTTCTCCCACGGACAATTATATGTATCATGTTCACGTGTAGGAAAGCCATCTGTTCGGAAATGAAAATGAGCTCCTAAAATTTCTAAACTTTAATTCATATTCTTTGTTTGTTATCTAATTTTTGTTATTTTGCTATTTATGTACTAATACTAATCAGGACAAAACAAAAAATGTAGTTTATGAAAAAGCTCTGCGATAGTTAAAAAACACACAAACTTTAAATAAAAATAATAGTGAGTTGTCCACAACATTTTTGCTTTTTATTTTTGACGAAACATTTTTTTTTTTAGTTTTTTAGACTTGGCATCAAAAATTATGTTTAACACCAAATCTTCACCGAACCACGATCCATTCCCGAGTTATGAGTGCACGCACATATGGACGTCAGTCTCTTTTACATATAGCCGTACCCACCATACCAAAAATAGTATCCTCTTTTTCAAACTCTAACCAACCAAACACAGCCACAAAATTCCATTGAAATTGGTTGAGTGGTTTAGGAGATCGACAACAGCGCCACAAATATATTTTTTTTGCACCGTTTTTGTAAACAAATTACACAAACATACGTTTACCATTTGCAACCAAACTTCACAAAAATCATATAAAGACCAATACCAAAGATGTTTGGAAGTTTGGTTAAAATCGGTAAATGCGTTAAGACGTGTATTGGCGACAAACGAACACAATTTTAAGGCTCAATTTTTATATATATATAGATTTGGGCGGAACGAAGTTCGCCGGGTCAGCTAGTTGTAAATAAATTTAGTTAAAATTATACCTTTAATAGTTTCGGGTAATACTTAGTCTATTTCTCTCCTATCCATTGTCCATTTTTTAATTCAGTGTTATGATTTTTTTTTTTTTTTTGATTTTTAAAACTCGTACTTGTTAGGGGAAAAGAGGACAATTCCTTAAAACGTTGAAGGAGGTTCCGATGCGGGTTTAAAAAGAGGGCATATCCTCCAAAAAGAGGATGCATGTCAACTAAGAAGGTATCACACCACTCACACCTCGTGCTGCGATGCGATACAAATTTCATGATAAATTGTGGTCGAATAATATCAAAAAGTGCTGACACTGGAAGTAGCGAACGAGCCATTAGTCATTTTGTCTTGGTGGTAATGCACCAAGATCCAAGACCTAAATGCGCGACCTCCTTAATGCCCAAGAAAACGCCTCGTTTTAATTCGCTTATCATTCAGAACTATATGCACATGCACACGCATGCAGAGATAAGAGGATCAAAGCGACTTCAAAATCACCATTAGAAAGATTAACCCCGCGTGTGCGTGTAGTAAGCGCTAAATATCTGCATGAAACCATAAAACACGCACACCTATATCCGTTTTGGTCATGACCAATTTATGAATATCCGTTTGTACTCCAGTGACAAAAATGATGAATTAAACTGCACAAATAAAAATGTGCGACATGTGTGTGAAGCGAATCTCATTTTATGTTAAGAGACTTTTTCATACAAATCCCTTTTGACACTTAATACCCCTTCAAGCGATACGACTGCGACGGTACAAAGTAAGCTTAATATCCTTGCGATGCAATTCTCTTAATTGCATCGACAAACAACGAAATAAATACGTTTGCATGCAATCAATTAAACACATACCTAGCCGAAAGCAAACTCCATCGATTTATGTTGTCGATTGGAGTATTCACTTTTTTTTATCGGTTTCCACTAAAAAAAAAAAAGCAACCATTTATATTGTTTTCATGATTTAATTGTCGATCGTTTGTTGGCATTTATCCAGGGATATTATTATGAATGTTTCGGTGTTTTATTTTTTTCATATGGTAATTGCCGTTGTGTATAATGTTAAATTATTTTATAAATATAAAATGCTGTCCCCCGGCTGGACCCCGTGCTGGGAATCGGTACACAAGGCAACAGATTCTTGAAAAATGCATAAATTAAGGACGAGTTTTTTTTTTTTTTTTTTTTTGCCAGATACAAAGAGCACGGCTTAAGCGATAAGTGGCAAAGTTTCAAAGAATTAAAAAAAAAAAAAACAGATACAGATAGATACTGCCCTCCTGGGGGGGAAGATAAATATTTTTTTTTTGTAAATATGCATATACCGAACGAAGGTATACCCGCACACAATTTTTCCGGATGGATGACAGGCGATTTTCGAGTTGTAAGCTTTCCAATTAAATGAATTAAATAAGTGAAAATTATTTCATGCACGCAATTCAAATAAATCATGCAGCAAACAACGCAGAGAGTCCGCCGACGGTCCAGTGAGTGTGTAGAGGACTCAGTGTATTTCGTGCTTAACATTGCAAATGAGATGTTATTTGAGTGGTATAGCTATTTGCATGAGATGTATTATTGAGCTAGCCATGGTTGTGTATTGAGTATGTTTGCACTTAAAGTGCGTTAATAGCAGTGATTTATTTAATTCGACGTAGGGTTTTAAAGAAGACTTTCAACTCCAAATTGGCAATTTCTCTAGAGGATCTACTATAGTGTCTTTCTTAAGCCAATGGATTGGAAAATTTTAAGTAAATTGGTGCATAAAAATGAATAGTTTGATCGAAAAAATCCGGGTATATGATCCTTGGTCCAGTTCCTAAAATATGCTTTCCGTGAGATTTCTTTTTATAGTAAAACCTCCTATGTCGCTTTGGGGGCTTTTTTTTTTTTTTTTTTTTTTATATATACTTCTCCCGGGAAAGGCGAACCTATAACGCTTCAACAGCGCCCCGAGATGCCTGCAGATGTATGTTTGTTCTGCACTTAAATTGCTGCAAATTGTAGTCTTCTGGAAATATATCCCCAGGAAGCGAGTTCCAAGGTTTGCTTGTCCTGTAACAGAAGGAGTTTTGAAAAGTTGATGTCCTCGCGGTTGTCAAGTGTACTGTATGGTCATGAGCATTTGCAGCCTGTCTTGTTGGGCGCCCAAAAGTTGCATTTCGAGGGATAATGTCTTTGAGTTCCTCAGAACATCTACCATGGAAGTACCTATAGAACAAGCATAGGTCAGCGACTTGTCTTCTGTGCACCAACGGTTGTAGATTCGATGTGAGTGTAGGGTCTCCAATGAGTCGAACTGCTCGTCTCTGTATGCTATCAAGCAGGTTAAGTGAATGTTTTGGGGCCGAGCTCCATATATGGGAACAATATTCCAAGCCTGGTCTAACCTGTGCTTTGTAGAGAAGGAGAAGTTGCTTCGGGCTAAAGTACCACTTTGCTCTAAATAGGTAGCTCAACTTTGCAATGGTTCAACTTTGAACTGAGTATTGCGCGGAACTCTTCCCGCCAGCCCACCAAACTTGGGGGATATGGCTGTGGAGTACCTTGGTTCGATTATCATTTCTCAGCAAATTACTAAGACCTGTTCTTTCTATGTTTCTTTGTTCAGTTTTTTTCTTTTTTTTTCAATATCAAGCTGTAGGCGTCTAAATCAAAATTAATAAAATATGATTTGGACTGCGAAAAGTGTTTTTTTTAATGATTTTTTGAAGTCATTTAGTAGATTAGTTTTTTTTTTTCTGTTTCTACATAGTAAATTTTGGAAAGTATTTATGTTATTTTGGTGGAAACACACCGTCTTACGTGTGTGTTATAAATATTACTTGAAAATTTAATATTTTTGGCCTAGACTAGTGATGTGTCGACTCGGTTTGGTAAACCGGTTTAAACCGAGTTACTACTAAACCGAGTTAAACCGAGTTGCTTTTATTTCAAACCGAGTTGGCGAAAACCGATGAAACGAAAGGAACCGACCGAAAACCGAATAATAAAATGCCAGATGCCACGCATAAGCCGATTTCAACACACGACTCGGTTTCGGATTTCGGTTCGGTTGCGTTGATTAGGTAGAAGAAGGTAGGTGTGAGAAAAATAAACACAATGTAGGTAGGTTAGGTACTACAAACACATAAATGAGCATGTAAAATTGTAAAGTCCAATTGGAAAGCTGTGCTCTTCTCTTTACTCCTGTTTTCTCTCATGTTCATGTGTTATGTTATGATTATGAGGGTGGTTTTTGTCAATAATTGAGTGAGTCTATAGGTAAATCGTAATCGGTTTGAATGAACCGTATACGTACGTATACCCGTTCGGGCCGTTCGTAAAGTCGAGTTGGATTTCAATTTCTTAATGAGTTGCAAATCAAGTTGACTAACTCGGTTTGCAGCTCGGTTTGCTAACCGGTTTGCTTCAATTCTAAACCGGTTTAACTCGGTTTGAGAAATTATCGGTTTGGCACATCGCTAGCCTAGACTACCTTATACCGATAATAGTGAGTCTACCTTTGCCTGGATTAACTACACGAGATTCAAAAAAATGCTCTCCCCTCAAGAAATTTGATCATTTCGAATTTTAGATACATAGATAGATCATTCAGTAGAAACTCAGTTCCTAAATTTAAATTTATAGAAAAATTATGAGTACAGAATACTTATATTAATACGTTACATAGAATTCATATAAATTTCCAAAGGATCCACTGCGAAATCTACTTTGAAAAGGAAAGCGGCGACAAGAATTTGAACCGATACTTGTAGAGACCATATTTCTGAATTCCAAATATTTAGCAACAGGAAAACCAAAACATCGCAAGACAATTTTCAATTTTTAAATTTTTTCTCGATTTTATAAAAAAAACTTAAAAAAAGAAATCCCTTAATAGAGCTCATACATTTTAGTACCAGATTACTTGTCTCATCATTCAGGAAGTTATGATTCTTTAGTATTATTTTGGTTGTCCTAATGTTCACCTTATTCTTTTCAAGGATTTAAAGGATTTAAAAACAGAACAAAAAATAAAAAACAATTCTAAGAAACAGAACATTCATATGTTTTTGTAATACAAAATAGATCATAATGAACATCGTCTTCAAATGCAGAGCTATTCATTATTATAATGAACGGATTGTAACCGTACTGATACTTCAAAAAAATATTAATTAAACAGAGGCTGAATTCTTAAATTTAAATGAATTTTAATTACCTACAACAAAATAAACAAGTACGGGAATTGTGCCCAGGATGACATAGTTTTTCTTGAAAGTGAAAAATTAAAATGTTTATAAATCAAGGGATGAAAACAAAGTAAATTCAATTATTTAATTTGTTGGTATCAAAAACAACATTTAAATTAATATTCTAAAACAGTAAGTTGTATTTTTTTTTTTTTTTAAATTAAGTTTAACAGCAAGTTCAATGTGGCATTGTAAGGTGTAATTTGACATGTCATAGACAAATTTATTTATTTTTCCTGATGTCTTGATTGGTTTAAGTCATAGCTACGTCTTTTGACCAAGTACGCCTGCATGTCAAACTAAAGTCAACGACTACCATGGTCCAACTCAGCAGGATACAAATTTATGTGGGACGCAAAAAAAAATAAAAATATAATTTTACAAAACAGATTTATTTAAAAAAAAAAACAAAAAAATAACAAGAAGAATGGTAGCACTAATGTTTTCTTTTTATATTAATTACTGATGTTGAGGGTATTTTCTCATAAAAAAAAAAAACAATTTGTGTGAAAACTTGAAAACTAACAAATGCAAATTATAAACTTAACCTCAAAATCATAAATACCGTGGCCTGGGCCGCAGAATTATTCGAAGTGGCCTGCGTGTGAGTTTGACATGCTTGGTCTAAGGTATAACCTTCGGTGGACTAAGTTACAGTCACATGTTGGACCGTTTGAAGCTGGCACATGAAAGTTATGTTTTCTAATAAATTGTAAATGAACATATAGTTCCATGACTTGATTCGTATGAGTATTGGAATTTCAAATAATAGTTTATTTATGGGTATAAGCTATGTTATAAAGTCATGCAAACTTTTGTATGCATTTTAGCGTGTTGATATTCTTAAGGTTATAACAAAGTTACGCCAGTCTGTTGATACTACTTAAATACCTTATGGGCTACTTTTTCTTGTAATAAACTGTCACATACGATTTAAAGTGGAACTTAAATCGTTTTATGAGCAAACGGACCTTAGAGATACCTACTGTTCAGCACTTTTGAACTTCTGAAGAAATAACGCTGTTAGTTAGTTTGTGGTTTAGTGTTTAGTGTGTTGGACTACTAGCGAGGGGTCCCATGTTCGATCCCCGGAAAACACCAACTGAATCTTACAGTTTTTTCCACTTCGCAACCTTTCGCGAACGTCTGACAAACATCTGGGCGTATTGTTGTCATGAAAGAGCTACTAAGAGCTAATTAGCCATTTTAATTCGGTATAAAATTGAAGACCCCTTTCATTGGTACCAAGCAGGAAGAAATCACGCAAAACTAATAGTTGTGAGAAGCTAGGCCTAGGGCCTATCATTAAAAAATACCTATCCTTGTTGCAGTAACATCGTTCTGCATTCCATTTGTCTTAATATCTCACTACTCTCGTCAAAACGCTTCAAAAGGAACACCGGCCATCTATACTCTAACGGACCTGTTGCGCCATTTAATTATTTTATTTCGTGAATTAAGAAATAACATCAAAAATATTGAAGTTCCTTCTAATCGTTTGTTTTTATGTACCTACCTATCTCTCTTGAGACATTCGTTTATTGGCATTTGCCCGCTCGACATTGTATTGCCGTTTGGCTTATTTACGGACTTACCTGCATCTAATTTCTGCTAAAGCTTTCCTTGTTGTTTTTATTTCTTACTTTTCGGCGTCGCTTGCATTAGCATTAGCATCGCATAAATTGCGTTTAATGTCTCAACGCTAAACGTACATTTCGTTACCAATGTACGTTTATTTTTTCAACAGACGATACTACCGAAGCCTGCATACACTTATCATTAAAAAATACATATCCTTGTTGCAGTAACATCGTTCTGCATTCCATTTATCTTTATATCTAAGCGCACTCTCGTCAAAACGCTTCAAAAGGAACACCGGCCATATACTCTTCGCTCATGTTCCCCTGATACAGCACCAGCTACGTGATATCTTTTACAAGATTGGTATTACTGATGATTTGGGTGGTACGGTATGCGTGTGCGGTTGCATTGCAGTTAAAGTTGATCCCAGCATGAACACAGACTTTTCCTCCAGCACACTGCAGACACAATGAAGTGAGGATATCTTTGTTTGACGTAGAGTCTGGATTACCTTATTTGGATAGGGTATCTCGCTTCTTTCGGTAGGTATACAATTTTTTTTTCTCAGTGTTCCCTTTTGATTGCGCTAGACAAGCTATAATTTTTGATTACAGTTTTCTCGTTTGGGCTAACAAATATAATCGTTTCGATAATTTATATCCGTTACAGTCGTCTTAATGTAAGGTAGACTGGTGAATGGTACGAATTAGTCGCTGATTCTGATTTACTCATGGATTTCGTTGCTTAGAAAATGACGAAACTAGTGTAAGAGCACAAACACGAAGATAATATTATATATGTACAAGTACATAAGCAAAAGAAAGAGAGGCGAAAAATAAAGCCAACATTTTAAAACACGTTTTGCTGACTGCGATGGGATTGCCGGCGGTAGGTATAGTTGTAAGACAGACGAAGTTCGATCACTGAACAGATCAGACGTGCTCACGTGGAGCGGAGTGATTCATGAAGAGTGTTATTTATATCCATCTTATAAAGAGTGTCCAATGTATATTCAAAATTAATAATAGTGTGTTTTTGTGAAGCCCCCTTATAAGATAAATACTTTTTGGTTTCCCCCACCTCTCCTAAACTAGTCTAGACTATAATTTGACCGAATTTGAGTAAGCTTATTGAGGTAGTTTGTTGAGTGTGTGAAAATGCATCATGTATCTACTATATGCTTTTGAGAATGCAACGGTCGATGTTAATTTTCGTATTCGGACTAGGAAGACGTTTTATTTTTAATTGCGCTTAATAACGATATCTCACGCGATTTGCTTGTTTTAAAAAGCGTGCAGTCATCAGTGGTCGTGTTGATATTCTTAAACGAAATAAAATATGACTTTCGAAAATAAGACATCAAGTAGAACCTACGAGTCGAGGGTCCTACTAAATACATGAACAGACTCCATCCTAATATCAGATAAAATTCTTCGCTGAGGGTGGTATTTAAAAACGTTTTCTCTAAACCCATTTGTTGTTCTAGACCCAAAAACAAATTAGAGTAGTTCAACCCAAAATGTTCCTACAATCGTCTATAGAGTAGTCACTTCCGTATGTCGTTTAATCGACCATTACACCTATATCGCTTCGGCTAATAAGAGTACAAAAAAAACAAAAACAAATTAATCCCAAAGGACCCACTTTTACATCAGCTAAGATCTCGATCATAATATTTGCAGACCATTTTGGGGACGAAGAAAAAAGTCGAATTCGATGTCTGAGTCCTACAGTGTCACATGTTTGCTCTTCTTCATTGTTCTTGTGTGCAACTCAATTCATCGCCATCTCTAATCGCTCAGTTAAGGCATTCGAGCCTTTTATTGTCAACAAACGATAAACAGTTGAGATATCGACATAATCAATCAGTTCGGTCAATTAAGCTTTTTTTTTCGTTCTGCACTCTTCTTTTACCCGAGTCTTGTGTCCACATTGAGACTCCTCGATGAACGATAAAACGATTAGAAGACGATGGAAAAAGAAGTCTCCGTCGATGACGACAACGTCCGACGATATTTTTGTTGTCGATGTCCTCTTTCGCAAAAAGAAGAAATATCAACGTATCCTATGACCGAACAAACACTAAGCCAAGCAACAAATGGTTTTTTGGAACAGTTCCAAAGCGATGCATCTTACCATTGCTATAGGTATAGTAATACGAGTCTGTGTTTGGGAGCGGCAAAAGGAGAAAAAAAAAATCTCGTTGAGAAAAACAGAAGATAAGCACTGTCATTAATAAATTCAATTTATTCAACTCCCTCCCCTACTACCAGCCGGATTTAGGACTATGACTAAGAAGAGCGAGAGAGCACTTAATAGTCCTACATGGCTATACGGATAGGCCCTCTGAACGTGAGTGGAAAACAAGACCCATTGAAGCAGACAAATATCCTTTTTTATCGCACCACCGACGGCGAAGCCTTTCAATTCTCGACAAACATTAGTCTGGGGCCAATAACGCAAAAAGAAAGGAGATAAATTTGCAGTTTAAAACTTTCCCGCTACTAAAGGGGGAGCATTGAAACTTTTCCTGAAGGTGCGGATGGAATCAATGAACATGTATGGCACACACAAATTCATCTCTATATACCCGAAAACCAAACCAACAAACAAGACGGTCGATGCAGGAAAAATTGGCAACGAAAACTGCTGATTGGTTATTCTCTTTACGTACTTTTTTTTTATGGATGTAGCCGGTTGCCCCTGAAAAAAAAAAGAACAGAAAAAAAAAAACCAAAGGCAACTCAAGGAGCAAACTTATTGAGCCAGTGAACAAATTGACAAATGTATACCTGGTTAGTTGGCATGTAGTTACAATTTTGCACAGTTAAATATGGTATTGTGAGCAAAAAGTTGTTTACGATCCAGAGACTCACAAACGAGGACAAAAAAAAAAATCCCCCTCATCTCTTTTGCACAATGTTTGCCAAAGTTTCCAAGGGAAGTTGGTCAGACACAAAAATATTTCTTTGAAATGCTTCTTCATCTTCATCGTCGTCGTCGTCGTCGTCTTTTCATCGAAAATGAAGAATGAAAAAACATCTCTGAAGTTGGTATTGGTATGGTATCCATATCCATGTTCGATGGATGAAAGACAAACAGTGAAACATTTGCTTTTAGTTATCGAATTTCAATCTATTGGCGGATATTTCTTTTGAGAGAAAGTCAAATAGAAAAATATTGAAATGGAGATTTAGTAGTTTTTGCTGTACTTTGTGAGAGTGTGTCCTTTTTTTTCTTTGAATGGAATGCTCTGAACTTGCAGGCTATGACAATATTTCTGTTCAGTTAATGTACTGCTGTTGTTGAGCTTTTGTTTCTGTTCGGTGTTAACCGAACAGCCCTTTTGGAGAGGACAGAGTTCTTTTGGCATTAAGCAGGTGTATATGCCTTAGTCTCCTGATACGTGACGAACTTACCTTGGTTATCTTCAAAAGATTGTTTTGGTTCACATTTCGATCCGAAGTCGAATCTCGTTATTCATTTATTCTGAGTACTGAATACATCGCTACCCCAGCTTTAGACAATTGAGGACGATTATACTCTTCGAGACTATTCGTTCAGGTATTCAAAGAAGTATCTGCTGAGGTAACTAATTTATGCAGTAACGAAATCGTTATAGGGGCCAACCATTCTATGGGCAGTGACAGTGGTAATGCTCCCACAAAGTCGCTAATTCCTTTTTGTCTGAATGTTACGCAGACGTTCGTATTATTCTACATGATGAAGAATTACTTTTCCAGGCTTCTTTGAGAAGGAAGAATCTTATTAATAGTAGAGTGTGGTTGCTCTCTAATCTCAGTTAGGTGGTGGCCGCACACTGCCATGTCTGGCTAGTTCTTCTGACTTGCCCGAAATTTTACTGAAACACAGGCAAATGGTAATTAAATCTTGTAATAAAGCAAGTCGGGGGGCTGCCATCACTTTCGCCTGAAAACCGCTATAGTTGTCAGAAGGACAGAAAGACTTAGATAATTGAGAGAAGATATCTAGACTAGTTCCTTTTCCATTTTAGATTCAGCTGAGTACATTTCAAATGCTTGCCATCAGACCATAATTCCAATCCATACACAGTAGGGCCCATCTAGGACCTAAAGCTATCTTATAGATATGAGTGGCAATTCCAGCCTTTCTTGTATGGTCTTCAAACATTTTAATTAAAGTAGTTTGCTGTCTTGAACTGCCTGAAAATGTTAAATTCTTCATGAATTCTAGCTCATTATTCCATTGTTTAGCTATGAAGCTATATTATGAAAGCTTTTTTGGACAGCAATTGTTTTGTTTGAAGGGCAATCCTATCCATCCATTTTACTATATTGTTGAGAGCAGATTCCATTATATTCCGCAGAGTGCTCGAAAGTTCGAGAGAGATAGCAATAGCTTTGTCACCTGTATACAGTTGACCATTGCGCCCATCATTTTCAGGTTGGTTAGGGCATTTGTTTAGTACTGTCTTATTATGTCCGAGGATTTTTTCGATTTGTGAGAAGTTCATGCCTTAGACATTGAAAGTTTGCTTCGAGTTATCTTAACAGAGTACACAAACATCGATTTTTTTCTTTTTTTGTGTTTTGGTTTTTTGGACTAAGTCCCATGTCTTTGTACTGCACATGTGATTGATTACAAAAAGACCACATTCGACGAAGGATACTACAATATCAGTATATGACTTATGTTTTCGCGTCCGCTCTTTTCGAATATGTCATCTATTTGGGTATATCTCTAGCCAATCCTGAGGTATCTAGTGTCACTTTTGACGTATATTCCCCAAAATTACCAAGTTCGATTATTCGTTTGACGTAAACGCAATTTATGGGGACATACTTTATTTGAATAGTTAAGTAAATCTTACATCTTAAAAAGGATAGACGTATAATACAATAATTTGTTAGAAAAAAAAAAAAAAATTATTGCACGTTGTATCGACCTTTTTAAACGTCCTTGAAAGGATAAGATTTGAATATCTTGACCAGAAACTCTTTTTTTTTAAACTAATATTAAACTAAAAAAAAATAATTAAAATCACATTCTGGTTTGGGATCACAAAGAAAGTCAAGGATAAACGTAGAATAAAAGGATTTGTTGAAAAAAAATCTTTGTCATGGTCCTTGAAAAAGATAAGATTTGAATATCTCGACGAGCAGTCCCATGTGTACTTGTCGAAAGTGTCCCATTCTTGGTTTCTTTATAAACGTTATTTTTTTTACAAAAAAATTAAATTAAATGTTATAAATAACTTAAATTTATTGTAAACCCAACTGTTTGACACTCACAAACAAAGAATTTCCATAAGAAACAATTAAGCATCACTTACCTCGTTAAAGAAAAAATTGCAAAAAATTACTGATCGAATTATAAATCGGTCTAAACACCGCAACTGCTGCAGAAGAACAGTCATAGTTCGTGTACGGTCTGAGAGAACAGTGTGGCACGAGTTGCCAGCAAACATTTTATTTAACAATGAACCGCATTTCTGTACTTGCGAAAGTCAAAACTGCCTCATCGTCGCAAGTACCCGACTTTATCCTGTCGTACCGAAATTTTTTTTTGACGTACGTAAAGGGTTATTCAATAAGAGGTGTTATTGTGAAAGGTTATGGTCCTGTATGCGTGCTCGTGATGGCCATTTGGCTCAAGTTGTTTTCCATTATTAACGGCATACCTTCCCCTTTATTATGAAACAAACATCCGATCATTTATCTCAAAAAATGGCATTCTTCTTTGAATACCAAAATAACACCTCTTATTGGAAAACCCTTTATATGAGAGTAAGAAAAAAGTGATTTATGCGGCGTATACGTCAAAATGATTCAGAGGGAAATTTTCAAAAATTGAAACATTAAAACAGGTTTGAGAGAATAACTTTTCAACAACAACTTCTTAAGTGATTGTTTTTGTTTGAATATTAAAAAACAATCACTTAAGGAGTTTGATGATGAATAAGTGGTGTAGTTCGAAATAGCTCTCATTCCTACCAAAGCGACTGTGTCTACGTCTACGTACGAGTTGTTGTTAAAAAGTTATTCTCTTCAAAAACAACTCAACTGAAATTCGACAAAAATTTTGCAACAGAAATTGTCAGGCTCAACCCAAAAATGAGCGAGAATCGTTGTTACGCCTCGTTTACCCACTTAGTAAAACCAACTTTGTTTCTCTAATACTATCACTATAAAGTATATAATTAAAAAAATTCCAACTTCGGGCGACGATATATCTTTGGGCGATTGGGATGATACGACACTTTTGTACCAACGATAAGAGCGAATTGCGTATGCTCAAGTAGCACACTGGTGCATAAATTGGTGTAAATAAATTAATTTCGATGCAAAATTGAGAAAGTTGAAGAAAAATTTAAGATTTTGGTGTATTTGTCAAAGTATTCCGTTATAAAAATTACACCTTTGTCTTTTCTGTGCAAAATTTTAATATTTCTTTTGAAATTCGGTGCAAAAAATAAACCGATTTTCAGCTGTTTTTATAATATACCATTAATGGGGCATAGAATGATTCCATTCTGAAACGAACCAACATTGCATATTTCGTACACTACCTATATTTTGTAGATGAAATACACCATTTGAAATGGCCAACTATAGGTACCTATACGAAGGATTTACACCTTGTGGGAATTAAATACACGAAACTACCTAAGTGTGAAAAATAAACAACAAAATGTAATTGAAATTATTCAGTCGCCAATTCATTCTTAACGAGCTCTGCATTCCTAGCGAGTACTGTGTTTTTAAATTAACAAAAATGAGTACCTACCTAAAAATTTAATTTGAAATGTTATCGTAGAAGGAAAACCTTTTCAAACAAAAATTAAAAAAAACCTTCAAACCAGATTCAAACTGCGTTCAGAAAAGTAATCGAAACTTATTCGGAAATTGGGGAAACATCAACTTTTATATTCGGCTCAAAAACTCTAAAAATGGTTCTTTATCTGGAGGAAATATTATTTTAAATGAGCCTAATATTACATAAACATTAATGGACTAAATTTAGAATGATGGTTTAGATGATAATGACTAGAAAATAGCTGTAGAGAAAAAAGCATAACAAGTTGTCCAAGCTAGGTGCTGTTTTATCTTTATCCATAAATGTTGTGAACGGAATTTTTGAAGGAAAAATTGATTTAAGTGGCACCCAAAAATACTTTCTTGATTTCTTAAAGTGGAAGGAGAACGTTGCTCCAAACGGTATACCTACACAAAAAGCAATTAAAGTTAAAAGGAAATATGGACAAATAGGATGAAGAAAAGGAAGAGGATCCGGAACCAGAAAGGCCATGGAAAATGACACCGTCGTTGTTGATGAGCAAACATAAAATGCCAGCATTTAAAAAAAAAATTAAGTAAGTGATTTAAATAAATTATTTATATAAAATAAAAAACAATAATACAACTTTTTTTATTCTTACGAACAAATGTTGTTTTTTGTTTAATAGGTACCGAACAAAATAAATTTTGATATATTTTTTACAATGATGTAATTTTCTTATTTCTGCTTTAACGTTGGTGCATTTTTTGTATTAATTTTTCCAAATGATACAAAACAGTGAATATTTACACAGATTCCAGCTAATTAAATGCACCAAAAACAGAATATTGCATATAATTTCTACAATTGTGTATTTTTCTTCTTCTCCCTCTAAATTGGTTGTTTTTTTATTTGAAAATTCCATAATTGGTGTACTTTTTGGACGACGGCCATATATTTCCAAGGAATACTTTTTTGAATTGTTTTTAACAATACGTCTCTACAAAATAAAAAAAAAAAAAAAAAACAACCAGAAAATTATAATTATCGAAAAACTAGTTTCTAGGTGCTCGATTTTGGACGGGGTATCACCGAAAATAAATCGACTGAGCTACGTTTTTAAATAAGACACTCACTAAATTTTTATTCAGATTTTCTTACGTTCACAATATAATGAAGGTGAATACTTAAAATCATATAATGAACTAGCTGTGCCCGCAACTTCGTACGCGGCTTGAAACTGTGTAATTTCCAATAAAAGAGATTT
>OX297855.1:75729887-75787276 GCA_946477585.1 Cheilosia urbana
TATTGAGGCTATATATTATTACATATGGTAAAATATTGGAGCTAAAATTATTAATATCTAAGTATCCGATGGGGTTTGCGAGGCAATCAAAGGAAAATTTGTATCATCGACCTCAGCAGCATGTTGTTGATTTGAAATGTTTGGTAAATCCAAGTTTTGGAAATATTCGAAGTCTTGAGGATAGTAACCATACTCTGGATCAGAATCGAACTGAAAGCTATTATTAAGATGGTTTGATTCAACATTAAGTAATTGCTGATTGTTTGATAGCCTGTTAGTGTGGCCACTAGAGACATCCATAGGTTCAGGCGGAGTATATCTAAGTCCATGGTTTTGTGTGTTGTTTGTATAGAGATGACTATTGAATTGATTATTATTTTGGTTTGGTCTAATTGGTCTGTACTGTGAATTTGAAGGAATAAAATTTCTAGGAGCCGGATGTGGATTGCTATAAACAGGAGAATAATGCGGATTTCTAAGGGGTGGTTGTGAGTAAGAGAACTGTGGTCTCATATGGTTATATCTATTTTGTGGAACTCTTTGAAAATGTTGTGGCACACTTTGACGAGGTTGAGTAACTGAGATCGTTTGAAAATGTTGTGGACTATGAAAATAGAAACGATTTTGTTCTTCTAAACAGAAATTTAAAGCTTCGGCTAGTTTGGTAGGTCGCATTGCCCTGATGGTTGAACCTAGGGGTTCTTTCAATCCAGATAGAAAAACGTTAAGACATGTCTCTTGATAGAGTGTTCTTTTTGCTGCAATAACGTTTTCCATACTTTCATGCAATCTAACATGGTTCATAATTGTGGAAAATATTTGAACTACTTTAGCATAAAATGTCTCTACTTTGTCCTGATTTTGTCTTAATAAATGCAAGTCGCGAATGAGGCTAGTTTCATTTCTCTTGTCGGCATAATGAAGCACTAAATTATTCTTAATTTCATTCCAATTTATCGGTGTACCGTACATATTTAGTACTTCATTTGCCGGGCCAATAACTTTATTACGAATTGCACGCAAAATAATACTACCATAAGTAGTACCACTTATTTGTGGCATCAGGGCCAAAATTTCTTCAACATTGCTAATAAAATCGAATAATAAACGCGGGTTACCATCAAAAGTCGGTAAGTCCTTGACGGCGTCTGGGATTCTCAGTGAATTAAATACATCCAAAGCAATAGCGGAATTCATAGCAGATTGCATATTTAAAACGGTATTAGAAAGCGCGTCTATTCGATTCACAAAAGGATATTTATCTCTCTCAAGAAATGCGGAATTATTAACTAAACTGTTTAAATCAATCAAATCGCGATCTCTTATATTTTCCAAATTGAGTTCCTTAGTTTTATCCCTATTTTTATTTTTATAAAAGCTGGTGGTGAAAAGATAACTTACTCTCTTTTTTAGCACTTTATTATTTTTGAAAACTGGAGGCATAACCCAAAAATAAATTTATAAGATAGGACTTACCATTAACAAATTATTCACTGGTTTAAATGAATGCATTTATAAATTATAATTATTTATTTATTTTAATTCCAAAACTAATATCTACTACCAATATTACTATTTATTACTATGTAAGAATTAAGTATTTTATAATTACTGTTTTATTTATATAGGTAGGAACATAGATGTCTTTTTTTTTTTTTTTTTTTTTTTTTTTTTTTTTTTTTTTTTTTACTATGCACTTGCACTTTATAGTTTTTGATTATTCTCTCTTCCACTAAACAGGTGAAATCCAACGCTGTAGGTTCTTGATACGAAGAATTAAAACCACTTATTCGATAATCCTTCGATGTGTGTTTTAGAATCCAGAAATTTGATAAAAGCTACTAAATATTCACTTATATGCAAATCCAGACTACAATTCTAACGACTGCGCCAGTTACGTTTCCTTTTGAAATGTTAAAGAAAAAACCAAAATCTATTTATAAGCAACTTTATTTTTTGAAATCCAACTTAAGACTAACTTACTCTTACATTCAAGGCTAACACGAAATCTTCTCATAACAGATAATACCTATGTAAACAAAATATTTCCCCAACTCTGATGCTACTGCTCTCAGGCTGCACCTGCAGGTACACTTGTTGTGTGGCGATTTATATGGGTACTGCTACGGTTGTGACCCTGAAGTTGTTTGTCACTTCGTTGTGTTGTTAGGAAGCTGCTGTTGCGATGCTTCTGTTGTGATGCTGTTGTTGTGATGTTGCTGTTGGTCACGCATTTGTCGTGTGGCTTTTTGTATAGTCATTTAATGACGTAACTCCCGCTTCGATTGACGCACTGGAAGCCAACATCCATGCATTCATTCGTGAGATACCGGCCGATATGTGTGAAAGAGTATGCCAAAATTGGACTCAGCGGATGGACTACCTGAGACGCAGCCGCGGTCAACATTTGCATGAAATTATCTTTAAACATTAAATTGCAAGGTTCAAACTATCGATTCAAATAAATATTTCATTCATTTTTTCGAATTTTTTGTGTTTTTTTTTTTTTTTTAAAGTTCTAAGCCTCTTAAAAGATCCCTCCCGTTCGTTCTAAAAATGGATAAACTCACACAAAACGAATGGTTGTGAGAAGCTGAACCTATGGTCCCTACGGACCTGTTGCGCTAACTATTATTTTATTTAATATTAAGATTTATTCATAGAAATCTGCATTGCAGATGTTTTTTTTGGAATAATTGCAGATGTGTCCGAATATTTTTTTGGCAACACTATATGTGTAAAATTTCAGTCGGAAAATTATATCTTTCACCCAGAGTTTTCTCCATTTCAGTCATTCAGTACATTTTTTCGAAGCTATGTTTAAGGTTGGCAACCCTGCGGATTTTCTAAGAACTGGTTGCTTCGTTTGCAGCTCACAAGTTGCAACAAGACCTCGTTCCCATGCATGAATCAATAGTTAAGAGTACTTGCAATATGTAACCTCTTTCCAATCGGATCGTGAACATACTCTGACATTGCATTTGGTCAATTCTAAGAATTGCCATGGAAGGAGTAGGAAGAGGAAAGTGCATCACACTGAGACAGTTTAAAGCCTTACTCAAAAAACAACCACTATTGGCCTTTCCTAGAGATGATATCACCAGAATCATCAGGCCGCGTAGGAATAGAGGGTAATAAAATAGCCGACTCCGTAGGCAGAAGGCGAGCATTAGAAACTTTCATAGGTCCTGAACCATTCTGCGAAATAGGGGATCACACCCTCAAAGAAAAATTTAGGAAACTAGAGAAAGAAAACAAGAACCTAGCATAACATTCAGGGCATGAGGCAGGTCAAGAAACTTCTGGGGCAATATAACCGGAAAAGATTCCAAGCTTGCATCGGCATGAGCAAAAACAACTTGGGCAAGTACCAACTATCTGATGAGGAAATACTGTCACTGGAGCCAGCTCTCATCCTTAGATTCTTAAAATAAACTGAACTGCAAAGAGTGCTATAGGATGGATTTCTTCCGCCAAGAAGAAAGAAGAGTGAGGCGAACTCTTATGAGGGATTATACCTCTCTGAGGCGTAAACAGGGGGTACAATAGACCAACAGGTCGTAGTACAACAATCCCCTTCACATAATAAAATAATGCCCCAGCTCATAAATGTATGCAATGATAAAAACGTATGCAATGATAAAACACAGTGACGCATTTCCGTCCCCGGAAGTTAAATGTGTGGAATTACTGCACCAGATTCCAACAACGCGATGTTTACACATCAATAAAATTGGTCAATAAGGCAAGAAGCTGATTGAGACTTATAATAAAACGTTTTTCATAAGAATTTAAAGATCCCTATATGACCTAACTTCTATATTCTTCTCGTTTTTGAATACTGTAGTCCTGTTTGGTGTCCAAGCTATGAATCCGGAATCTCAAGAATTGAAAGCATTCAAAAGCAATTTCTTCATTTTTGCATAACGTGATTTTCTTTGGGGTCCCGAAAGTCTTCTTCCCTCTTACATAAGTCGATTAATTTAAGTCGTTGTGGCAGACTGCGTGCCATTGCGCGGTCCAATTGCCGCCCCGGGGTATTTTAATTTTTAATTTGGAAAAAAGACCAACAAATTTTCTGGTATTTTTTCCAAAATATTATTTTTTGTTGCTTTTTCTATTTTCTATTTTTTTTTTTTAGAAAAAATGCCCAAAATATTTATGGAAAAAAAAGCCAAATTTCGCGGCATTTGCGTCAAAATATTTGGGGGTTTTTTCATAGGAAAAACGACCACAACTTTGTGTGAAGATTTTTGGGCTTCTTTTCCATTTTAATTTGTTGGCGTAGTTTCTTTTCGCGTAATTTCAGGGTGCTACTTTAAGAAAAAAAATTGATTAACTGTGGCTTAAATGTTTAGTAGTTAAATAAATAAATAAAATCTATCCTTATACGATGCACAATCGGGTATTCCCCCTGAGCTTGTACCTAAATAAATAAATAGTTGGCGCAAGACCCTAGGCCTAGCTTCTCACAACCATTCGTTTTGTGTGAGTTTTTCATTTTTGGAACGAATGGAAGGGATCTACAGTTTTATGCCGACTCCAAACGGCTAATTGCGAAGCTCTTACTAGACATTTATACTCTCGGATGTTTGTCAGACGTTCGTGAGAGGTAGCGCAGTGGAAAAAAACCCTAAGTCGGAATTGGGTTTTTGCGGGATTCGAACCTGGGACTCCCACATAGCAGTCCAACACACTAACCACTAAGCTACTGCGACTACTTGTCGAGCTTGTACCTACCTATATTTAAAAAAATAGAAACAAAAAAACCCACCCAAACTTTAAACAAGCGAACAAGTTTCCATACACTCACCCTCCTGATACATAACTATGTTAAATAGTCATCGCCAAGGCTTATCCTCACCCACTGCCTTCCCGCCCGCTAAAATATAAGTAATATCGATTGAAAATCCATATCTGCAGACCCAAAAGCAGGCATCCTGTCACTGCACCATTAATTCTTTAGAAAATTTGTAACAATATAAACGAAATGTAATTAAGGGATTGCATAGAATTACACTTAAGCCGTTTGCAATCTCCGCAAGGACACCCGAAGCATTCGCAAAGCCGGATGCCGGCAACAATAGTTGTAGCACCTGCACCGCACACAAATAGATATACCAACTCACACGCATATTAAACAATGCACCAAAATAGTAATTAAAATAATAATAATTATGATCCCTTCCCAAGTGGTGGGCGCGCGGGACGGTCAGGTGAGAAGACATATTAAGACCAACAATGAGCTGTAATTACAATTGAGATGTATACCTCAGCATGGGTCTACACACATGAGTGTGCCCATTTTGTGTAAGCTAATGCCAAAGAAGCCCGACTGCACACGCTGAACGTTTAAATGATATTTTATAATAATTAAGCGATGTAGCAACAATTAACCAGAGATGACGACAAAACGTTTATATTATTGTCATTTCTAGTTGGCGGGGAGGAGTGCATCCCATGAGGGGCTTTGAATGAATTTGCATAAATGCACAGGCTTTATGCGATGTACGAAATTAGTATCTATTGTGTGTGGGCAGAGTGCAGCCGGTGCGGTGGGGAAGGTACGAGTGCGAGTTCAGGAGTTAAACTTATCTAGATGGCACAGGGACATTTGCATCTGTAATACAATATCCAATCAGGGTGAGAAACATTGTTTCGGATGCTGTTGCGACAACTGATTAATGGTGTATCATTCATTTTTGTGCGTCCACATTGTTATGCATATGACAGGGTCTCAGGTGTCACATCAAATTTCAAAGGACGCACAGAGATAATAATGAGCTGGTAAGGGTGTTCCTTTTTTTTTGTGACGAGGGAATTGCCCCAAAAGTGGACGTTCATATGGGCGCATTTGCGGCCAAACATGCAACTTTTATGTTAATGATGACGGCGGCAACCATGATGATGACGTCTGCAAATGTCTAACGGAATGAGCTGCTGTATACGCTGGGATAAGGAAGCCCTGCATCCATGCGGCCATATTATAAATTATAATGAAAACTCAATGCCAGCCAGGAGTGTAGCGCTCAACCAGAATCAAGCGTGTGTGCAATTTGATTATGTTAATGCGGAACGAGAGACATGCATGCGAGTAGTGAGTACATACTCGTATACATCGTAGGGGCGGACGGATACTGGCTGCTGAATTTCATTCAGGATACATTGCTACAGACTACTTTTGCAAACGGTAGCGGAAAATTTATCGATAGTCTAATTGTGGCGTATCTCCTCAGCTCATTCGTGCCGTTTCTGTGGTCGGAGTAGTGGTATTGGTGGAATTTTCGCTTACATATCATAATTTAATGCTTGGACCTTATGTGGCGCCACACATGCGATTAAACGCATCACATTTACTATATCCCTGGCATCTGGATATTTATGCATCCTTGCAGCTCTGCCACTGTCGTCGGTCGGTTGTGTTTGATGAACAACAGGATTTTTTTTTACATTTTGTTTTCTTTTTTTTTTTGCATCTGCACACGTTCGTTCGCATCCATTTCATGAATATGAGATGAAGTTGCTACGGTGATGTGTTGTTGATACTGCTAGTGATGCGCTGTGCTGGTGTATGGTAGCAGTACATTTCCATGTGTATAGCGCGTTAACTATAACAGACAGGCAAGTATTTTTAAGTTTTGCATAATTTACATGTACGTTGAGCATATGATCGGTTCGAATGTGTACACACACACAGGATGTCATCAGGCAGGTGGTTTCGACAGGTAGTGTAGCTGTAGGTACGTTCTTCTCTTTTTCGTTTTTGCTTAATTCCTTTTTGAATAGCGCCGACTCTATACAGGGAGGGAGTGAGCCAAATTAAGTGAAAGACATTTTATGTTTATTGAATTCGACATTTAATTTATCGTGCACATGTATTTGCACAACAGACGAAGGACACGAGGTAATTTGGGAAAGAATTCCATGGCTGGTTAAAGGTCCATGGCTGAGTTATAACGAATGATGGAGTAGGTACAGCTTAAATTTTGGGGATGAAGTGGTGGGTCGTGAATGCATTGTAGTTGTGTATCTGCAGTTTGATGATTGTCGGTCCTTTTTGATTTCTTGAAATCTCCTATCTACACATTTACTTTTTAAGTCCCTCGTTAAAATCCCCCGTTTGCACAATTAAGAATAGTTTTTGCACTTAAAAGATACGATACTTAGTCCACCAATAATTTGTCGATCTATTTTTTTATTTTTGTACATCAATGGAACTCACTGCAAATTACAAAAAAAAAAAAAATGTTTTGAACCTTATCACTTGAAATTGATTGCAAGGACGCCTGAGCATTCCACTCAAACAAATTAGTATACAGAAAATACATAGTATTCTGTTTGTATTCATGAATATGTAAACTGTGCCAGGCTGTAGGCTAGATATGGAGAGGATATATATATTTATATAGTGAGTGCACATCGCACTATAAAATATTTGTGTATTATGTTTAATTTAAAAATATACTGTATTATCACCTATCCTAATTTTTTTTCCAAGAAACCGTGGATAACACTGTTTATATTGGGATACAGATACTGCTGATCAACGAGTTTTTACTACCGCTGATTGATGAATTTGGACTGAAGGACACGTGGTTTCAACAGAAAGGAGCGGGGACGACCAATGCCCAGTTTTAGTAATAAGTACTCGCCGGCAATATCACCCCATTTGACAACTCCAGACATCCTCCTTTGGGATTTTTTTTAACTCAGCTCTCAACGAAGTTTTTGCCAAAACTGCGGTTAAAAGAGACAAACTGGTTATCAATAATGGAGCCCACATGACGGATATCAGCTTCAAAAAGTAATGGAAACAACTTAAAGGTCTACACCAGCGGTTTCCACCCGGTGGGGCATGGCTCCCAGGGGGGTATTGAGTTTGTAAAAAAGGGAGGCGTGGACACAATTTGAATTGTTAATTTTTGATGCAAAGTATACAATATTGAAGACTTCATACGATACAATACAAGCGAACTAGAAGAATTCTGGATCAAAAGCGGGAAAGGGTTTTCGGCTCTCCCCCTCATTAAAAACAGAAAAACAGACTTCACGCTTCAGCTGACATGAGAATTGCACTGATGAAAATTGCACGCAAAATCTCCGAGCTGGTCCTGGTGAAGAAAATGCAAGCCCAGAAGTCACATTGAATATCTTACAATACTAATAAATAAACATACGTTTTTCAAAATCCATTTACAAAAATGTATAAACAAACATGCGATGCATTAAAAATATTTTTTAATTAACATTTTGGAGTTTTTATTTGGGAACCACTGGTCTATACCTACATTAAAAATATGGGGGTGTTTCTTAATACCTCCGCAGTATTACAGGTCTACGCAACACAAAAAAAAAAAATTGGTTTTCAGCATTTCCATTTTATTAATTTTTTTCTTTTTAAAGAAAATTTGTTTTTTTAAATACAAACAAGTGAAAGTCATGCTTAAAAATGGAGATTGGTACATTTATATTCAATGAGAATATTATTCTTGCAAGAAAGTAATTTTAATTTCAAAGAATTCTTGTAAGGGGTTTTAATATTTGCTTTTTTTCTTTTAGTTGTGAAGTGCAGAGATGTTCTAAGTGGATTTTCTTTTGAAGATTAGGCGTAAGGGCGGTCGAGAGATTCCAGTTTATTGCCTCAGAAATGTACCTAGTTATTACATACCAAAAAGTAAGTAACTAACTGAATAATTAAGAAAATATACCTTCTAAAGGGAGCATAGCGGCACTCTATCGGATTAATTTCCAAGGGGATAGAAGACCATGGGCAGGCGCAGTGGCTTAGTGGTTAGTGTGTTGGACTACTACGCTAGGGGTCGAGGTTCGATTCCCGCAAAAACCCAAATTCCAACTTATGGTTTTTTTCACTGCGCCACCGCGAACGTCTGACAAACATCAGAGAGTATGACTTTCTTGAAAGAGCTTCTCAATTAGCCGTTTGGAGTCGGCATGAAATTGTAGATCCCTTTCATTCGTTCCAAAAATGAAAACTTACACAAAACGAATGGTTGTAAGAAGCTAGGCCTAGGGTCCCTTCGGACCTGTTGCGCCAACTATTACTATTATAGAAGACCATGGGAATTTGAATACGCTTGATAATTTGCGATATTGCAATAATTAAAACCAATAAAAATTAGTATTAAATAAAATATTTTTGCTGTTCAAATACATATATACCATAGGTATTTAAATCAAATCTAAAGAAGTATACAAATATATAAAAATTGTATTATATTTTAATATTCCATGGGCTTATAAAAAGCAATAGAAGTATTGAATTTGAGGCGAAAGTGGTATACTTCAATCTGTAGTTTATTTAATTCGAATGCAAATGCATTAAGATTCTTTAATTTTTCAATATAAAAAAGGCTTAATTTATATACGTTTGCATTGGAACTCATCTCAATCTATATTAAAATTTAATGATTCAGGCATATTTTGCAATATAGCAGGCATTATTTAAATTTAATAAATCTTTTATTAGTTGTTTAATTTTGAATAGAAAGAAAATATTCAGTTTTCATATTTTCTCAGCGTGGACTTATATACAACCCTAAAAATATTAAATTTAACGCCAGGATTTTTAGCCGTGTACGAATATTAAGAAATATATGAAACTGTGTCGTTTTCATTTAAGAAAATGTTATCGTTCCGAGTTTTTAAAATTTCAGTCTCTGCCTTCGATGAAACGAAGAAGCTAAGGTTATTTTGACAGTTATTCCAAGTTCCAATGAGACCAAAACGTTGGCCTGTTTTTTTTTTTGTTGTACATCTCAACAGCTCAACAATTTCAAAAGCGATTTTCTAGAAATAAGCTGCTCTAAGATTTCCGTAAGGCTTACTGTAAAGTAATTGTAGTAAATGGATTATGTGATGATATATTGCTTGATGTCGTTCGCTATATCGAAAGATTTTTTATACTTTTTTGAAAAAAATCGACGAGAAATATGTTTATTTATAAACGTTTTAATTTAATGTTAAATCAAATATATGATGATCATGGTATTAAAATACCTCTAGGATTTTTAATCCAATAACCTTCGTTATATCGGTTAGTGTCTGCGTTCGTTATATCTATATTTATCTGTGCCTAAAAGGCAAAACATCTTAAGTCGAAATAAGTTGTTTTAGCTTTTTTTGAATTCTGCTTTCCTTACTCTATTTTTTAAGCCAAACCAGGTGAATACATTTCAAATTATGTGGAAGCTGTAACTGTTGTAAAACAGCTTAATGCATCAACTGTAGTGCACCGTGTAAAGTTTAGAATTGCTCTCCTGAAAAATGTACAAAATTGACATAAGATGTTTTACCTTTTAGGCATAGCTATATATTTCGCGAAAGTGTGATGGACTATATTACAACTAATTATCCAGGGATTCTTAAAATAAAACGGCAGTATCTTGAGCATTTCTTCTTTGCGATCCAAAAATACTAACTCGCACGAACGGACGGTTTTAGTTTTAATTCTATTGCCTACCTACATAGTATCCTACAATGGATTAAAACAATCCTGTCTTGAAGCCAACTATAGGCTGTTATTGCAAGTTGAAAGAAAATTAATATTATATCGATCTCCCTTTGTTGTCCAGGTCCAATCTGAGCTGCACCACCACACGGTACATTTGGGAAAGGTATTTGTCATTCCCAATGATTCTTTTCGCTTTGTCCTTCCCGACGATTTCTCAGTCCGAAAGTTAATTTAATTCAACAAATAACTAAAAAATAGGGTAATGTACACAAATATCCTTGGTTATGGTGAGTGGGGGAAGCGAGGAGTAACAACGAACGGAACAACTCTTGACAACAACTTGTAGACACAGTCACTTTGGTAGGAATGATAGCTATTTCGAACTACACCACTAAATCATCATCAGACTCCATTGAAGTGATTGTTTGAATAGTTTTGAATTCTGACAGTCAATTCTCCGAATATTATTCCACTTGACATTTTTGTTTTCCCCTGTAAGGAAATGAACTTGCATTTCGACTTTTTCTCCAACTGACCAAGTGAATGGTAAACATAGTTTTTAGGTTATTTTAAGGTAGTACGTTTTGAGGTGTACTAAAATACGAGTTTGGTGATCAACTTACAAAATTTTTAAAATTTGTTATTTTAGTTGGAAAATTAAATCTTTGTCCCAGTGTTGATTTCTCCGTCCCACTCTTTCGGTATATTTGTCCGAAGTTATGTTTCAAGTTGGCAAGCCTGCCACCACTCCGTACCGTAACGCCGACCGGACTGTATCTTCACCTTAGCTAAGCACGTTATCATTTATCTAAAAATTAAGACAATACCAATTTCCTTTTAAAATATTTCAAACGGGCGACTACCGTCATCAAATAATACTAAAAAATATTCCTACTGAATGCCTGTATACACAACTTAGCCAAGAAATTTATTGCTACTTCAGCCCACCCTGTTACAAAATATTTTAGTTACCCATCTCTTTACGATTATGTTATCATGCTTTTGGATATTTGTGTGAATTAATGACTCTTTTTGGGTAGATTTTGTTCCAATTCGAAATTAAATTTCAATGTTCCATCCATGATAGAGGTTTTCCTGCTATATAAATAAGAAAAGTACCTGGAAAATTGATTTATTTTGGGACCAACCATAACTTCACCCAAAATACTCACATCACAAATGCAAATAGTTTTCTTGATAAATTCTGATTAATTATGAGAATCGGATAAATGACCGTTTTTAAACTGACACGGGTAATGTTTACATTTGTTATTAAAAGTCAGCAAACACACAGATTTTTTTTTGCCTGCGTTTCACAATCATGACGCTTCGATAAATATGCAAATTAATTATTATAGTAGTTACGTTTACAGATTGGAAAATAATATTATTTTTAATATGTAGATATATATGCTGCCTATCTGACACACTGCATCAATCACAGTATACAACGGAACAGATAATGAAATATTATTCATTTTGCATATTTTTTTTATTGAAACGTGAGTATGGGTATCTGTTTGCATTTCTGGCGGAAATAGTGAATAATTTTGAGTATTTTTTTTTTTTTTTTTTTGTTAATGCCTCACGCTTGCAACACAATATCACACAATAAATATTTGGATTGATTAAAAAGTATTTCGTATTTGCTATTCGATGTAATATTAAGGGGGAATGAGAAAAATGGAAACAGAAATATTTATATTAAAATTAAATGCAAATAGAAACTTAAAATTTGAATATTATGTGATGCTGGTATTGGATTGTAATTACTCAATTCAAATTATATTTGATTATTAATGGTGATGATACCTACTTTTTATATACGACACTTGGTACATTAAAAAGCGGTAAGAGAAAGTAGAAAAACATTGTTAAAGTTCATTAAACTACTGTTTTATTGGTAAATTTGTTTTAACGTAGGAATGAATGTTCTAGCATCAGGAAAAATACACAAATAAGACTAGCAGTGGGTCAATTCTCGTTTTGTGAAAAAAATAAACGAAAATGTGTTCACCCTTTCACCGCAATTTCGATTCTCGTTCTATGAAAATGCGAAACGAAACTTTACGAATTTTCACATGAAACATTTTTTTTTCTAACGTTCTCATTTGCAAGTGAATGTTTTTAGTGAGGGTTGTATAATATATTATTCAACACTTAAAACATAAAGTAAAATTGTGAAGTAAAGATAAAAATATTCTATAAGAAAGCCTTAAGGACTATTCACATGAGAGCGAACTGCGCACAGGCGAATTGCGAACAAATCATTTTAGATTTATGAATTGAAAAGTGGTAATTGTTCTATCAAAAAACCATTATATCTAATTAATCTAACATCTAGTCTAAAAAAAAACATGACTCTCAATTGATGTAAACAGATAAATTAACATGCAATTTTCCCGCGAATTGGAAATTCTTGCCGCGAACTGTCACACTTTATTCACAATCCACACAAAACAGTCGCGATCTACACACCCACGAATGAAAAATTCGTTCGAACTTAACCTTTAAAAATGAAACTGATACGCGGCTATCTGCGACCAACATTTTTTTTTTCATGTGAATGGAATGTCAGAAACTACGAACATTCGCGTGTTCGCAGTTCGCAATTCGGAATGAACCTACTTCAAATTTAAAGAAGGGGGCACGGTTCTTTGAAAGTATGCAGGTGGAAGATTGCGAAAATTAACTTAAATGAAGAAAATCACACAAAATAATTATTTGAAAATTTGGCTTTTGACGTATCGCGCTACTTCAATTGTATACACTTTTTGTGTGTGCAGCGCCACATAATCTGAGAGCTCGTACTACCGCCGCATACCGCTGCTACCGGGGCCTCATTGTGTTTAGGGAGTTAAGCTACAATTGACTATATAAACAAAAGTATAAATGTCAAACATTTTATATAATAAATAAAAAAATAGTTGGCGCAACAGGTCCGGAGGGACCGTAGGCTCAGCTTCTAATAACCATTCTATTCTATTCTATTCTACAATTTAATGCCGACTCCAAACATTTTATATAACGGGTGATTTTTTAAAAGGTTTAGAACTTTTTTAAAAAAAAAACACAAAAAATTCGAAAAAATGAATGAAATATTTATTTGAATCGATAGTTTGAACCTTGCAATTTAATGTTTAAAGATAATTTCATGCAAATGTTGACCGCGGCTGCGTCTCAGGTAGTCCATCCGCTGAGTCCAATTTTGGCATACTCTTTCACACATATCGGCCGGTATCTCACGAATGAATGCATGGATGTTGGCTTCCAGTGCGTCAATCGAAGCGGGCTTGTCCCTATACACATTAGCCTTGACATACCCCCACAAAAAATAATCTAATGGTGTCAAATCGCACGATCTAGGCGGCCAATTGACCGGCCCGAAACGTGAAATTAACTGTTCACCAAACTCGCCTCGCAATTGCGCCATTGTTTCGCGTGCTGTGTGGCATGTGGCACCGTCTTGTTGAAACCACATATCATGCAAGTCAAGAACTTCCATTTCGGGCAAAAAAAAGTTTGTTATCATCGCTCGGTAGCGTTCACCATTGACAGTAACGCTGCGATTCGCATCATCTTTGAAGAAATATGGCCCAATAATGCCGCCGGCCCATAAACCGCACCAAACAGTGGCTTTTTCGGGATGCATTGGTAGCTGTTGCAATGCTTCTGGCTGATCTTCACTCCAAATGCGGCAATTTTGCTTATTTACGTACCCATTCAACCAAAAATGAGCCTCATCGCTTAACACAATTTTTCGATAAAAAAGCGGATCCTCGGCCAGCTTTCCAAGAGCCCATTCACCAAAAATTCGGCGTTGTGGTAGGTCGGCTGGCTTTAGTTCTTGCACAAGCTGTATCTTAAAAGGCTTTACGCACAAATCCTTCCGCAAAATTTTCCACGTAGTGCTGTAACAAAGGCCTTACTGCTGGGAACGGCGCCGAATCGACATTTCGCGGTCTTCTGTCACACTAGCTGATACGGCCGCAATATTTTCTTCACTACGCACAGTACGTAGGTAAACGTGTTGGTGGTTTAATGTCCAACAAAGTAAATTTGGTGCGAAATTTGGTCACAATCTTCCGAATAGACTGCTCAGAAGGTCGAGAATGCCGATCATAAAATGGAAGCAGCGCGCGATGAACATTTCGAACCGAGCACGAATTTTGATAGTAAAATTCAATAATTTGCAAGCGTTGTTCATTTGTAAGACGATCCATGGTTAAATTGCAAACCAAACTGAAGCTGTTTGACAGTGACACAAGGTACTAAACACACGTCAGCTGTCAAAACCAGTGTTGCCAAAACCAAACCAGCTAAAAAATCACCCGTTACATAGTGTATTTGAGTAGGAGACCAAATTTAGTGCGATGAGGAAACTTGGGTTAGGTAGTTGTTTTTTTTTTCAGGCATTACAGTAAAGACTTGAATTGAAGATGTCTTCTAGTATGTTTATACAATAATAAAATACAGTTTGATGAAATCTTGTTAGGGTATATGGATGCGTTGCAGCTGGAATGCAAAAAGATCTTCCAAATGAGCGCAGGATTTCCATAAGTTCCGCGTGTTGGACTTACAAAAAGGCAACTATCAAGCTGCTTAACAGAAATACAAAGCTCTCAATAAACTTTAGTAGTGAAAAATGGTTTCGAATAAGTCGAAAATTTACTGGAAACCGGTCGCAGAGTTTATCGGTGATATTAGTTTTTCGAGCAGCTACATAGCACGGATTGGGCAGCAATAATTTTAACCCATGATCGTGCGATCACTACTTTTATATTTAGGCCTTTTTATTATGCTCACTATTGATCTATAGATCATTGATTTCCGTGGTTAACAAAAACAGTTGGATCTCGTACTTTTGTTGTTATCCGTGGAAATCATTGATCTGTATAGATCATGTACGCATAGCAAAAAAAGCCTTTTATTTTTCCGTGCTTAACAATATTCGGTGGAAGTGGCAGAGCTGGCCTTACCTTAATACGGTTACAAATTCAACATTATTATGATGGCCAGTGATTGCGACAAGTCGGAGGAGCACTTCAGTGCCGTTGTGTGAATTAGGAATGATACGGAGCTTCGACTCCGAATCCGATATGTTGGAACCTTCGGTTTAAATTGCACCTCCGAATCCGGATTAGGTTCCGATATAATCCATCGGAGGTTTTTCGAAACACCATCGGTGATGAGACGACTAAGAATTATCGAATTGCGACGTGTTACAACTTACAATACGACTGTCTTTTCACTCTTTTATTTATTTTACATGAGTACGCGAGATTTGCATTGAAGTTCAGAGAGTGTGCTCGAGACTTGTGAGTTAGTTAGTTATCTATTGTTGTGCGAACCCCGCCTCCGAATCCGATGCAACTCCGACTCCGCGGATGTCAGTATTAGGCTTCCGACTCCGATTCCGGTAAAACCACCTCCGTAACATCGCTAGTGTGAATTGCTAGTTGACTGTCTAAAAATACAAATTGATCTCAATTGGCTGGCATAAAATTGCAGATCCTTTCATTCGTCCCATAAATGAAATGAAACTCACTCAGAATGAATGGTTGTAATAATCTAGGCCTAGAGTCCTAACGGATCTGTTGCGATAGCTGTTTATTCAATTTTTGTATAATATTCTGGTCAAAATCAAACATTTTTCAATGTTCGTACCTCGATCACATCAAGTTTATTCTGAAAAATTCTGATTGGTAAGGGTTTGGTGATATATTCAGGTTGAAACCGATAGAATTAATTTTCGATTTGACAGTAAACCAGGCCGGACTGCTAGGCTTCAGTATCGGTATACCATTGACTCACTTACTTAATATAAAGATTAATAAGTAAAACAAACGACGTAGCTCGTAAAACGCCTATAATTTGATCAAAACATATTTTCAAGACATAAATACAAACTCCACTTTGTGGAGAGTCATCAAATAATTAGTCATTTAAATTGTAGATTCACAACTCCCGATAATCAGCGAGTAATCAGTATGCCTAGAGCGGAAGTGATGGTTCATACTATGATGAGAAACTAATTTTGGAGTAAAAGCCACTTAAATGTTCAATAATTCATCTCTAATTTTGGAATTAGTACAAATTTGTATTTTTGATAGGGCTAATAAGAGTAAGTCACCACTCACCAGTCAACCAACAAATTGCCTATACCTAACTAGGTTGGTAGGCAAATGAATGCTCTGGTGAAATATACGAAAGCTTCTTCAGTTGAGTCTATCGTGACTTAGGTGACTATTGTGCACTAGTATGACGAGTGAGAAAATGTGTATTGTGTATTGTTCAAATGAAGTCATTTGTGCCAACGTTTGCTTAGGGCTTTTCGAGCTCTGAACACTAAATGTTTGCTTTCTGTGAAGCTACGTAGATGAATGGAGTATTGTGGTGTATGGCCTATGGCCGCAATTATTAATTTGAAAAAAGAGGTTAAATTTGAATGAAACTTAGTTCTTGTTTGATTCTCTCTTGTAGTTTTCTTCTTTCGGCTTGCTCAGCGCTTGGGGGTGGGAAGAACTAAGTTTCAGTGAGAATTGTGAGGGGTACCAATACCGCCAAAGTCTATGAAGAAAAAACCCGAAAACAAAATACTCAACAATGCATGATGATAAATATTCCAACCATATAACTATTAATGTAATAAATAATTCTTAGCATAGTACAATTTCTACCAACTAAACACTTTATAGAGAATATTCTATTTGTAGGTATGTACTACGTCCCTATATAAGCCATTGTTCGGTTGGAAGAAATGTTTTCCTGGAACTATAATGAAGAATTGAAGAATTGACCATACAGTACACTTGACAACCGCGAGGACATCAACTTTCCAAAACTCCTTCTGTTACAGGACAAGCAAACTTTGGAAATCGCTTCCTGGGGATATATTTCCAGAAGACTACAATTGGCAGCAATTTAAGTGTCAGAGCAAACATACATCTGCAAGCATCTCGGGGCGCTGTTGAAGCGTTATAGGTTCGCCTTTCCCGGGAGAAGTAAATAAAAAAAAAAACAACCTGTTGGACGGCGGATTTCTGCAAAATTTTGTTTTGGCTCCGATAGGTACTTACCCAGCTGCCTAACAAACTGCCTAAGCTATAAAAATCAGCTTACAGTGAAGTGGTACCTACATATATCAAAACATTACACGTTTAATAAAGTCAAAGACACGGTCATTCCCATAACTTGTGTGTCTTACATTTCGTTCAAAAGTCCTGGGCCCCTTTAGAAAAAATACAGCTTACTTTAAAATAAATGAGAATCGTTGTTACTCCGCGCTTCCCCACTCAGTAATTTAAAATGAAGCTTCCTCTTCATACCAACAGTATTTTTGTTTTATTGACTAACCAGTTGGCATCAAATTTTTACAAATGTTCCAAGGATTAACTTCAAATTGTTAGTACCCCTATATCTTTTGAATAGAGGCCTCATATATGCGGATTGCTTTGGTAATGATAGAAAAGTCAGTGACAAGAGATGTAGAGCTGTGTAGGGTCCACTTTAGCATCTCACACCCGCGTCTATTGTAATTGTAATTGTAATTGAATAGATGGGGCATTATAAATGAAGAAATCGGGTTCCTAGTTTGAATATTTAAAAGCTTTTTATGTGATAAAAAAAAAACTGAATGCAGTCACATGGTAAGGCGGAATATGCGCATAACTATCTACTTGTTTGTGTTCAGAAACCATGCTTAAAACTAAAATATCGCCTGTTAATAAAAACGATTTTGTTTATACAAGATCAACTGTTTTAAAATTTACCTATTTCCATGAGAACAGTGAAAGGATACTCCCCGTTGGTCTAGATACAAACTTTAACCACCAAAGTCCACTTTAAGTTTTATTAAGTTTTGATTTAATTTTAATTTTACACACGCGGAGATTTAACTACACAGAATAATAATTGAACTTATTTGGCGTGCACTTTTTACAGAAGTAATTGACGAGATATTTGAGTAAATTTTCGGTACTTAAAGCTATTGGAACATTTAAAAATGTGAATCACTTTCTTCATAAGGAACAGGCAATAGAGTTGTTTTGATCTTTCCAAAAGTTATAAGGGAAAATAGTATTATGAGGGTTTATTTACAATCAACCACAAGAATTCGTAAGATATTCACAAGTTTTCAAGCGCAAAACAATAGGAGGCAACACGATTTCTAACAACCCACACACTTCACAAGGGGAAACACACTTTTTTCAAGGGAACGCTCAGTCAAATTACTATACCTCAAAAACGGATTTGTTTTTAATCACACACGTACTCAGATATAACAAAATCAAAACGAATAAAAACAACCACCGACAGTGATAACGCTATCAAGATATAAGAAACCGACAAATATATAATGGCACATCTACCAACTCCTTATTCAAAGTGATTGTTCGAAATGAAAATGGAATGGTGAGCAGGCTGGCTTTTCTTAAACTATAAATTCAGAGAAATGGAACGACAGATTCCTTAGGAACACCAATATTAGACAACAACAACTGCTGCCAAGGATTATGCGAAACTAGAAGCATTTCAAAACCAAAATCATTTTTAGTATGAACAAAATTTTACAGAGGAACATGCACAAGAAAGTGCATCATAATATTGCATGGGGAAAGAGAAAGAGCTAATCCCGATAGAGGTGTTGAAAATGGCCAACAGTATTAGTTGAGAATGCTATACAAAGACATGACACATGCACTTTGAACAAAAACAAAATAAAAATAAAAATAAAAACTAACCCAGCCAAACAAAGAGTGCATAAAACTGTCAAACAGATTCCACATATTATATCCCCTATCCGGAGAAATACTCAACAATCAACAATCTCCATTGGAGCACCCCACTGTTCCGACTAGTTGTGGTGAAATTCCACAACACAATTCCACCATAAATTCACCGCAACCGCCATACCAGCGCAAAAAGCAACAGGCACTAATTCATCTCTAACTTGTTCACGGTTCGGTTTTGTTGTTTCTGCATTCAGCAGGTTTTCATTCAGCGAGATTTCACACAGAGGAGAAACCCCATACGTGTGCATTACATAATCCTTTGGCTATATTAGGCGAATGGGTTCTTCTTGTGATGAAATTTTCAAAATGTTTGTTCAAATTTCTCGAAGGAGACGTGTCAAATGTGTCCTTTGGATATCCGTCACTCAACAGTTTTTCTGTCGCTTCATGAACACAATATTTTTTTTCTTTTTGAAATGAACAACAAAAATATCCCCCAAAAACAAAGAAGGAAAATCATAAAGAAATAAAATGAAAAATGTTACGTATACGCCACCGATAGGCGGATAAAATATTTTCAGCGCATGACTGGTCGCATGCGCTTGCAATTTTCACATTGCATACAGAATCATTATTAAAATTTATGTACGAATGATGAAGAAGAAATGAGGCGGAGGGGCACACACAAACAAAAAAAGAGAGAAAAGATTTCGGGTGTGAAAAGAGTGAGCGATAAATTTTGGAGCAAAAGCATACGACTTGTAAATATAAAAAACAATAATAAAGAAGTACAACGCACACGCTGCGAGATGGATGAAGATTATGACAGGCTAGATGACAAACTGTTGGTGGAGGAGGACTCACATGGAAAGTGGAACTTATTGTCTTGCGTTCTTTTTTTCTTCTTTTTTTTGGGTTAGGTCAAAAGAGGACTTTGTCTATTGTCATTTGTCAAGTCATTTGGTTTGATTTTGATTTTATTTCTACTCGAGTGGTTTATTTGTTGGGTTTTATTTTTTATTCGGCACTTCAGCGGGCTGAAAAAGAATGATATTCCAGTTATGTTACATAATAACTTAAGAATTGACTGGAATGATTCATCATAAGCTAGAGATTGGAGAAGATACGGAGGAATATTTATTTCGTCTTATAAGCTTAGCTTTATTTTGACTTTACTATATTATATCACACAAAAATGTGGTAGCTTTTGTAATTTATTAATTTTTAGTTATATTGTAATGGGAAAAATACATCGACTCATTCGGTTGCTGCTTTTTTTATTAATATACACAATTTCAGACATGGAGAAATAATGGGAATAATGAGCTCTAATAGACGAGGCTTGTTTTAGCGAGTTGACTGAATGTTAAGTAAACAGTCCGAAGCAAAGCTATACAAATTACCTATAGGGGGAGGTTTGAAAAAACGGGTTAATGTGTGGGAAATTAAATTCTCTTTATCTCGGGTATAACCGTTCAAGCACTTTTTAGCACCAGAAGTGATGGATTGGAAGAACCTTAAAATTTGTGACAAATAAGGAAATTATGTATCTGGTGTCTTTGGCAAATTTTCTTTCAATTGCACTTTTGAATTGGCGAAGATGCTGAATTATAGGTAAGCTCATCCTAAACAGGCAATAACATACAGCCCTATGGAATAAGAGTGTCCGTAAAAGATCTTTTTTAAGAGTTGAGTAGAACAACGGAAATATAGATTATCAAATTTTCCACGTGGATATTAAATCATTGATTCTTGAATCAATAGCAAGGTCAAAATATTTAACGTCTTACTTACTTACTTAAGGTGGCGCTACAGTCCGGGGTGGACCTGGGCCTCAACCAATACGCCTCTCCAGTTAGCGCGATCTTTGGCTAACTGCCTCCAGTTGCGCACTCCAAGTTGGTTGAGGTCGCCTTCCACTTGCGCGCGCCACCTAAGGCGAGGTCTTCCTCTACTGCGTTGTCCCTCCGGGTTGGAATCGAAGACTCTTCGGGCCGGAGCGTTGATGTCCATTCGCTCTACATGTCCTAACCATCTTAGACGACTAATATTTAACTTCATTAATAATAATTTCAATCTAAAAGAAAATTGATTTTTGGAGCTGGGACACTCGGCTTTGAATTTTTTTAAGTGCAGTAAGATTCAAAATCATAGCCGGCAGTTAGCCGCACAAAAGTAGACATCAGTTTCGAAGCAGTTTGCGCCACTAAACTAGAACTTATACACCCCTATTGCGAAGATCAACTATCAGTTGATATCAATAAATTTCTTTAAATGGTATTGCGAAGATCAATTATCAATTAAGTGTTGATCGACTGTGGACGTGCAGCAATTGTCGGTTGACAAATCGGTATTGTGAATGTCAATCTTGAACAATTTTATTGGTAGTTGTCAATTTTTCTATCAATCGCAATTTCGGTGTTGATAAGGACGACTCTTAAAAGAAAATGTTGAACATCAACGTTTTTAATTGTTATTGTTGTTATTTTTTAAGGGCTGTATATACATATACATATTGCTGTTTCTTTTTCTTCCTATGTGTAATGAATTTTATCTATTTGGGGCACATGTAATTTTCCATTACGCAAGACCAAGCAGGGCTGCAATTAATCGGTTTAAGTTTGGGTCCAATATCTTCCAAAAAATCAACGAATGCAACTCAAAAGCATTCCTTGGAACTGAAGTTAGCTACCTTCTCTTTTCCAGTTCCAAGGGATTAGATGCGACTCGCAAACTCCTCCGTATTGCAGCCAATTCCGCGTACTCTGTCTCGTCTTCGTCATCATCAAAAAATAATTCCACCGATGACATGGTTTTCAATAAATTCCACAGATTTAACACTCGTAATTATTGTTTAATTAAATTATTTGCAAAAATCGTAACAATCACTCTTCAAATCAAAAATATTTTAGAACTGTCAAAGCTGAGTTTTCATTCACAATTACTTTATTTTTTGGCGTTATGTTCACAATAGGTTATATTTTTATCAATCGTTTTTCGCAATACCAACATCAATTTTAATTGATAAATTTGTCAATCGTCAACCGATTGATAGTTGATCTTCGCAATAGGGCTAATAGTATCGGCTTTCGAGATGATTATATTTTGCGAGCAGGGTAGAATTCTGTGGAATTCCACCCAAGATTCTTAAAAGAGAAGGATACAAATATGTGTCTGAAATCCACGAGTAAAACGCACACTCAGGAAATTGAGTAAGAAATTGGTCCCAAACCAGAACCCTAAGGAACTCCAGTCTGTAACTATTTTTCCTCGCTCCTGGTGTTAAAAATCTTAATTTTGTTTAACACTTTTCTAAGGGCGGACTTAAAGCTCTCGCAAATTAAGTCATGCAATCTAACTTTTCAATTTTGTAAAGCAATATATCATGGTTAACCTTATCGAAAGTCTTAGTAAAAGCATCTCTGTGTAGATTTCCATTTATGCAGATTCTCAAAATATTTAAAAAAAAAATGCAAATAATGCAAAAAAGCTGTTTTTATGCATCAGCTCTGGAAAATAAATAAGAAGACTCCCTTTTTGGCAAATTCAGTATACTAATATCATCTCAGCCAATTACAATATCGTTAATTGTGTGTAGTCACGGTGAATGAAAAGGCGCATTGAAGTGCATGACAAAAGAAAGTTTAGAAAGAGAAAAACTGATTCTAAATACATAATGAAAATTATAAGAGTATGGAATAAGAATGGAATGAATACAAATAAAATGAAATAAAATTAAATTACTTTAATTGGCGTCGGTCAATGAATTTTCAACGTTGGTCGCTATCTTATTTTGGTACTATCTACTTCAGGCATGCATTTACCTGGAAAATGTCTGCAAACTGAAATCAAACACAAGGTAATAGCAGGTCTATCAACAATTTCGTTAAGAGGGTCGTGGCATTATGGTTCACTCCATTTGATCTTATTCGTGGTGGATCCAGGTCTTTTGTGACTGCCTGGAAGTCTATTTAAATGCCATTAGTTTTTCCGTCCAATTCGTATAAAGCAAGCTGTTAGCTACATTGCGTAGAACTATCACTTTCGCCGGAAAAGCTGACTGCCTGGTAGAGAGTAAGAAATTGTTAGAAATTCTCGTGAAATAAGGACGAGGATCGATTTGAAATTATCATCTCAGTCCTACTTATAGTTATAAATATGGACACTAGAAACATTTAGATTGCCTTTCAGTCCAATTTTAGTTGATCAACTCTAAAAAAAGGAGAATACCAGCAGTCTATATGAGGTGCACATCGAACAACGGTGGGATAGGTACGTCAAGAATGGTAGGCCATGTGGAGTAAATGCACATGTACACTCAGTTCAATGGCAACTCAGAGGGATAATTTCAAAAATATAGAATTACAGTCGAACCTGTCTTAGTGGGACCTGGACATTTGCGACTTAAAAAAGAAACGTTCATTTTTGTTTTGGAACTGCTTGTTTTACCAAGTGGAATAAGGTAAACGCGTGTTCCACGTTCAACCCATACTTCAATTGACTGCAACTTTAAATCTTCTTAGGTGTGGTGGCTATCAAAGAAAAGTTGGGACTGACTGGGCGGCACCAATGGGGCAAAGTATTTGCTCCTTATTCCCTTAAGACCTTAAAAAAACAAACAAATGTATTGTAATTTGTGAACATATTGTTCTCAAATTCACTTACATGTACATAATAAAAAAGAAACACTTCGCTGATCGTACTATTAGCGTTGGCAAGAAAGTGACGTTTAAAACTCTAAGTGCTGCCAATAATCAATAATTTTTTAGTGATCGCTTTACGCAGAGCAAAGAAGAGTTGATAATCAAAAACGACAATTAAAAAAGCGACAAACAACTATCACCTTAGTCGATTCCAGCCCTGGCTAAGTGGAATACCTCTACTAGTGGGCCTAATTCTGGCGCACCTTCATTTTCTCTAAAAGCAACTAGTGAAATTTTTTCCACTCTGTATAAGCGAAACTTATATTTAATAAATAAACCTTTGTAAATGGAACAGCCTTGCAAGTTTATTTATTTTTACCTTCGTAAGTGAGACAGACTGCAAAAAAAAATAGTCTTTTTCGGTAAAAAATGTTGGCATGTGGACTCCTCAAGTGAAATAAATATTTGCTCTACCTGGAGTAGTGAGAAACTGCGTAACTTGAATACATCTAAGGGTCACTTGCACCAAGTTTCTGGATAACTAAATAAACTTCTGAAAAGCTAACCTAAGATAAACTTATAAATAGTTACTCCCCCACTATACAGTGCACCAAAATTCTGTCTGGATAAGTTACCTTAGATTATATTAATTTTTGCAATACTGTTAACTTAATATTGTTACTTTGCTTAGTAAAAAAGTGCAGCAATATGAAACAAAACGATGAAGCAACCATCAAAGAAACAAAATTAAACTTTTAAAATGATTTTTTCATTCCAATGTTGCTTTGTTACAAAAATGAATATGAGTGAAATTTTTACAATTTCTGCATTCGTAGTCCGAAATTAAATTTAAATCTACTGTCGATATATTTTTTTTTACTTTAATGTCAAACTAGCACGTATTTGACACTCTGTTTCACTATTTGAAGTCTGGGCATGACTATCCAGCCTTTCGAAAATGGATAAATATTTAATGCTTTATACATGGATGATAGATGAATAAGTGTCGTCCTGCAACACAATTTATACCTAATTTACGAAACAAGAATGAATAACTTTATAAATACTGTTGTCAAATAAATTTAGAGCAGGTGGTCCTAAGTGAGACTGAAACAAATGGCCCATTAGATTCCATTTTACCAGGTTCGACTTATTGATTGAGGCCCATGTCCAAACCAAAACTACAAAAAAAACGGACTGAATTATGCTATCTCCGTAAGCAGTTATTGTGAAATATTATTCAGGAAATATATGTATTTGCAAAAACCAGTCACTAATCACAAACATCAAATCCACGATAAACCCACATACTTTAAACAGAAAAGCCCACTTAAAAATGTTTTTATTTCAGTTTGTACGTATCAGTACAAAAATACTTATACTAGCACATCAAGCAGACCTATACTTACCTATCTGCGATTATTATGCTTTTCCATTGACATTGCATCGCTCAAAATATTTTTTATTTTTTTGGTTTCTTTCTATTTCCTCTGTATTAACTTTTATTTTGCAAAACTTTTGTTTTAATTAAGTACTCACATTTTTTGAGCTAAAAAAAAAAAATCCCACAGCAACAGATAAATGTTGGGTTGGGTAAAACTATAGTGAACTCACTCATCGGGTGCTTCAACTTTATAATCACGTAGAAATATATATGGGAACGGCAGAATGGTAAAACAGATCCACCTGTATTTCGCTGGAATATAAAACAAATTCGCAATTAGAATCGACTGTTGAAGAGTTTTATCTAACATATTTTACCTACTTACTCGGTGTATCTACTGAATTCATATGGTTTCGCAGAGGAAAATAATGATTTTAATATGAAATAAAGTTTGGTGGTGGTGCTAGTCTTTTTTTTTTTTAATAAAGACAAATAATGAAAAATGTGGAAATAATGTTTTCTGGAATACGAGTTGTGTTACTGTATGGTTTCGTGGAATTTAATTAGACCTTGTTTTAAAATTAAATTAGTTTTCTACTCGAAAGTATACGTTGGACTGAAATGGGTTTTGTGATTTAAATTTACACATGGTGCGGTCCCTAAAAAGGTGGTTTTGATGGACCGCAGACCAACTTCGAAGAAAAACTCCAACGTCAGTAGGAGAATCAGTCTTTTACTGGTTTCTGTTTACTAAAATCGGCTTTTCTTTTTTTTGCTGATGTACTTAATAAAAGGGTTAGTAGTCCAAGACCTAAAAGATCTGCCGTTAATACAGGAGAAAGAGAAGAGATAGAGAGATGTACTTAATAAAAGGGTTAGTAGTCCAAGACCTAAAAGATCTGCCGTTAATACAGGAGAGAGAGAAGAGAGAGAGAGATGTACTTAATAAAAGGGTAAGTAGTCCAAGACCTAAAAGATCTGCGGTTAATACAGAAGAGAGAGAAGAGAGGGAGAGAGAGAGAGTGACACACACAAAACGATGAATATAGTAAGAGTAACTCATTGAGTTTACCAGCGCTCTCGGAGTAGATCCGCCGATGACCACCAATTGCAACTCGCACGCAACGCACATCGAGAAGCAAGAACCCGTTTTAAAAAAGCAATTAAGTCCAGTTATCATCTCTGTTTTAAGAACCTCTGCGAAGAACTTAATAAAGACGTCTGGGGTAAAGCTTACAAAATCGTATCGATGAGGCTAAAAGGCCCCCGTATGCAATCGCCAACGTGCCCAGTATTGTTGCGGCAAATAGTTGAAACTCTATTTCCCCGCCAAGAAAATAGTGGGCTGGGCATTCCAAGTGTTCACGAGATAGGGCCTATACCCATCATTATACACGAAGAATTATTCGAAGCATGTAAGAAGGTACGCGATAAGAAGGCTCCGGGAATGGATGGCATCCCAAATAGAGCGCTAAAAATCGCAATCAAGGCACGGCCCGACTTATTCTCCGAAATGTTTAACGCTTGTCTCCAGGAGGGCGTCTTCCCTGAGCCTTGGAAGCGTCAAAGACTTGTCCTACTGCCGAAAGGAAAGGGGAATACAAACGAGCCATCCTCTTGTCGCCCTATCTGTTGACTGGACACAATTGGTAAAATTCTTGAGCGGATAATTTCACAGTATCGCAACCTGGCAACAACAATGGAACGAATCATTGAAGGGAAGATGGACACATCGTCTCATACCAGTGATTGATGCATGGATTAAACGAACTCATGGCGAAACAAATTTCGTTCTGACCCAGCTCTTGACGGGTCATGGCTGTTACAGGGAATATCTCTTTAAACGCGGTCATGAAACCATCCCAAACTGTCCACATTGCGAGACCGTTTCTGAAAATGCGGAACACGTGTTCCTTCATTGCCCATGGTACGAAACCGAGAGGATTGCCTTACGGCATCAATTTGGGGAATGGCCCACTCCCGATAACATCGTAAATTGCATGTTGCTTATAGACGAAAATTGGACTATTGTAAGCAACGTGGCCGTGCGAATACTCAGCGATCTGAGGCGTTTAGAGCGCCAACGAAAAGTGAATAGCTCAAATAATAGAGTGATCTAATATGGCTTTATACCGACCCCCGCGAAGTACGGCGGTTCCGCGGGGGACAAATATCGGTCTGTTCAGGAAGGGAGGTGGTTTTAGCCGGTAAGAATCCTGCACTACCAATGAACGTCGGATCATTGGTGCCTCATGCAAGGTTTCCACCTTCCATCACAAAAAAAAGTAACTCATTAGAGGCATTGTATCACGGCTTCAAAAAAAAAAAAAAAATCAATGGCGGTATGGAATTGTACAACCACACAACGTACAACGTACCTACAATCTAAGAGAAAAATTTGTGGTGGAATTGGATAGGTGGGCGTGAGCTGAAGGTCTCTCTCTTTATACTTATGTCGTTTTCCATTGGGAGTGGGACCACTAGAAATCTTTTTCAGATCTCAGATTTTACGCTGCTCATGGAACATGCAATCAAATTGATCTTGATATTTTGAAAATAGATTATACTCTGTCCAAGAAAAATTGTCAGTACAGGCCTTATGGGAAGCTCTTTTTCTACCAGTGGTGCCTGTAGCTACTCTCACGGCACTCAAACACAAGATTTGCCACTGAAATAAAAACGAAGCCACTGGCATTCCAAAGAATTTTGTTGTTGTAATTTTCCTGAAATTCGCATACATCCCACCCCAACCAGTCTGCCACACAGCCGGGGGCAGAATGAGCACGATCGTCTTACGTTCGCTTGCTATTATCATCAACCAAAATAAGCAGTGTGAGTGACTGAAGCACATCAGAGAAATGTTACCATATGTCAATTTTAGCATATCATTGGGTTTTTCTTTGAATTTTGTCAAAGAACTTTCGGTTTTGGTGCTTTTTGGAGCTTTTGAGAGCGGCATATTATGTGGGTTGCTGCCATTCGGTTTTAGTTTGTTTGTATTTCTGAAAGATCCAATAATATTCAGTTAAAACATATTTTTTAATGTTGTCTTTTAGAAATAGTTTATTCGTGAGGTTAACACAACAAGTGAAAAGTGATCATATGCGCATTGTAGAGATATTGCGATAAATTAATAGTCATTACTAGGGCAACTCAACCGGATTTATGCAAAAGCATGGTATTTTTTGGGATAAAATTTGATTAAATAATTTAATATAGAAAAATAAGTACAAATTTTCAGCCTTATTCGTTAGGGCATATTTCTGCATATTTTGGTAGGTATAAATTCATATTTCACTTTGTAGATCATATTTTTCACACTGAAATATCAAAATGATGAAGCAGGTAGACCTGTACTGTTTATTTTCGGTCGTTGGGTTTTACCACATCCGGTCACTCCTCTCCAGTAAAGCGAATGCCTTGAAAGGATTTTATGATCCTTTTTTTGCTACTGTTTCCGCGAAGTTCTACATTGACGGGTAGTAATTTTTCAACAAATATGTAATCTAGGTATATATGTCTATATTAAAAAATGTATGTAGAGCTGCACAAGTGCAATCCTTTTACCATCTGTTTAGGTATATGACATTGCGTCGTGGTTACATAATTTTGAATTCTAATTGCCTGTTTGTGTACCTACCTATCTTTTTTTTTTTTTTTTGATTTACGAAATGTGTATTCTTTTTTTGAAAACAAACTAAAGCGATTAGGCCTACTGGATACTGGATACCCTTTAAAAGAAGCGAATATTAGAAAAGGAAAACTAAAAAGATAAACGGAATTTATCTCGTTCAGCAATATTTTTATTTTACATTGGAAGATGGTAACCCTAAGAGTATTGCTCTCTGAGTTATGGCGAATTATCATACACACTACGGCAACCCTGTGAGAGCTTTAAAAAGGGACCGATTTGTGTAAGTCATTGCAACCAGACTGAGAGACAAAAATCCTATCTTCCCTGTACTGACAATTTTTCTTGGACAAAGTATAGTGCGTTACTTGAAAACAATATCAGTTGTTCAAATTGCATTTGCATTTTTAGTAAAATGTTTCCCCTATTTTCCCATATGAAGTATTTTTGGTGATTTGTATTCTCCACAGTCCTGATGATGAAGAAGATGATGAAGAGTATAATTACTCCAAAATAATATTCATGGCTATTTATGTATTCGTTATTTTAGCTTTCATGAAACTTTGCGCATTTGTTATATAAGCAAACTTCTTCAAGTGACGTAAAACAGCTGTGCAAAATATATTGGTATGTGTAAATCTGAAAAAAATATCGAGATCTGCAAAAAGTGACCCGAAATGAAAAAAATATTGTTTTTTTTTTTTTTGCCCAGTGGAAGAATAAAAGTGATTTTTGATCAAAAAAAGATCGATTTTTTGTCCCAATGGAAAACGACATTAGTTTATGCTACCCGCTTCAATTCGGAAATTTTTAAAAGAAAATTCTCTCTTAAACTTCGTACCCATGAATTTTTAAATATCAAATTTGATTTAACGATGACCAATGATCGCAATACAAGATATTTAAATAGATTCGAATCAAAATTGTTTGTTTCCTATTTTTGTTACCATACCTATACTTATAGCTAGTATCAGTTTTGGGATATAGTGATAACAATGATGATGATGGAAGAATTGTTGAAACTGTGGATGAAAATTCATAAGTTTCATTGGTATTAATTTCTAAGAAAACCAATTAATTAATTTAATGTAAATCTACGTTTTAAGCAATAGATTGCAATTTTGTATGTAAAATAATATGCATTATTTTTCATGTAAATTAGCGCATTAAATAAAAATTAAAATTGTAACATAATTTTAATTTTAATAATGAATAAAAAAACATTTCATTTAAAAGTATTTGCTGCACAATAAAATATTTCTTGAGGATTCGAAAAATACGCACGTAATTGTTTAATTTCTAACTTCTGCCGAGTGCCGAAACTCCCGAGTGCCTCTATTTTTTTTATTATCAGTTACACTTTTTTCGAATCTACTTCTTTTTTTTTCTTTCTTTTTTGGCAATTTGCTACACTTTTCGGGCTCAGCATTGGCAGCCATGCTTGAAAGACTGATTGATCTAATTTGCTATTGAACGAAAATTAAAAAAAAAAAAAATGTTCTCTTAATAACTTGAAACTCTCTCCAGTACCTACCATCCTCCACATGAAAGAAATTACTTGGAAACTGGAGACAGAAGAAGAAAACATAATCTGAGTCAGCAAGAAACTCTTCGATAAGTACTGGAATATGCTCTTTCACATCATCAATTGAATTTTGAATGTATTTAGCAACCAATCTAAAAAAGGCATATAATGCTCTCTTTACTTGCAAGAAAAAGGTTGGTAAGACTTGGGGTCTGAAACCTGCTATGATGCATTGGCTATACACGGTGATAGTCAGACCCATACTCACATATGGCGCACTAGTGTGGTGGAGGGCCATTAAAAGGAAGACAATAGTGGGCAAAATGGCGACCGTGCAGAGGGCGTCATGCGTAACTATAACGGGTGCACTTCGGAGTACTCCCACAGCAGCGCTAGACATTTTTATGCATCTTATTCCATTAGATTTACATATAAAACAACTAGCAGAAAATAGCGTCTTAAGGCTCAATGCTCGAGGCTACTTCAAGGATGGCAATTTCGGACACTGTTCCATATTATTATTAGATACAAACGGATGAAATCTTCCCTTTGGTTGATCTCGATATTCCCTACGATGTATCTTATCCAGAAAGGGATGAGTGGCATTTAGACAAGGTCACCAAACAATGTGAAATAGCAATTTACACAGACGGCTCGAAAACAGGGAAAGGCACTGGTTCTGGCATCTACTCTGTAGACCCACAACTAAAAGTGTCTATACGGCTACCGGATACTAGCAGCGTCTTTCAGTCAGAAGTTTTAGCCGTTCTGACGGCGGCAGAGCTTTTGCAGATGAGATCTATATCTGGAAGGGATATTGCCATCTACATCGATAGCCAGGCTGCACTCAAGGCACTGGAATCCCCTAACATCAATTCCGAAATAGTCAGGGACTGTCGCACAATGCTCAAGGCACTATGCAGTCAGAACCAGGTAGGACTGTGTTGGGTGCCAGGACATTGCGGTATAGCAGGAAATGAGAAAGCTGACGAGCTTGCGAGAAAAGGAGCGGAACTAGGTTCAGAAGTGGAAGCATGGCCCAAACCACCTCTGTGTATACTAAAAGGTAAAATCAAAAACCAAACCGAAATGAAGGCTGATCTAAGGTGGTCAGACATCACCGGACATAAAGTGTCCAAGGCACTTTGGCCAAAACTCAACAACAAAAAAACTAGGGAAATTCTAAAATTAGGTAGGGAACAACTCAGAACATTGGTTGGAATCCTGTCAGGGCACTGTCTTCTAAGAAAACATGCAAAAAGACTTAGACTGACAGACACGGACACTTGTAGATTCTGCGATGACCTGCAAGCCGATGAGGATATCAAGCACATACTGTGTGAATGCGAAGCAGTATCTCGCAACCGAAGGAAGTTTTTAGGTAGGTACTTTTTCCAACAGCTGGAGGAGATTGACCACACAAATTTCAAAGGGCTAATCGATTTCTGTAAGGAGATTAATTGTTTTTCAAGGGAAATTGTTTAGGTTTTGTTCACTGTTGCTTACTGCAATTGGTTCCCCAGGGATCGCGATGGGCCCTTATGGTGCCTAGTGCCGTATGAGATCTAATTATCTCATACCCCTTTTTTACCTAACCTAACCTAGCAACCAATCGGTTTATACTTACATATCATTTATTGTATAGTGAAAAACACTAAAAGGTAAACCTTTCGTCCAAACTACTAAAAAAATTAGTGTCCGCCCCCAGCCAAAACCAGATGCAGTGCACTAGGTCACCCTTTCTGTGATGACCTTTCGGCAATTCAAAATATCCATTTCAACAAGATCATCAAATTTCTCAACTCCACAGGCTGGTTTTGAGATCAAAATTTGTATGACAAATAACTGGCGATCTTATCAGCAGTCAGTGAAAGTCAGAGACAAGCAATCTGTAAACCGTGATTGCAAAATGAGTTTTTCCTTAAAATAATAGACAGTTTCGTGTAAAGTTTCAAAATTAAATTAAAAATGTTGACATAGAAGGATCGTTTAGGGACATGGCTACAAGAATAAAGTTTCTGCTCTTAATTTTCAACAGCTTTCAGCTCCATATTTTAATTTTTACATTGAAAATTACTAGTAAAGGCTTTACGACTTAAGAAGCTGAGACATTAGCAATTTTGAAAACAGGAGGATTACATCAAAGATTTACGTAAATTTTGTTTAAATTTGTGAGTCCCATGACAAAATTGGGTATGCTCCTTAAGTCAGTTGGAAGTTTCTCTTCATAAATAATCCCAATCGGCATTTGCAAATGTCCACATAGCAATTCGCCTGCCTAAAATTGAAATCTCCGTAAGTCTGTGAATAAATAAACACATCCTTTCATCGAAATGAATCACTTTCTGCCCTTTTAATCTGTAACTTGAAATCTGTAACTCCAAAAGCTACACAGAGCATACACATTGCAATTGACATTCTTCAAGGTATTGCCGAACAAAAATATCTCTCATCTAAGCTCCCCTTTAGAGGCACATCGACATCCAAACAGGCAGCAGCACGGAAAAGAACAAGGCGTCAATATAACAAAATGCCGAGCACAAACAAAAACTCAAGTATCCTGTAGTTCTGCGTCTTATAACCTCTTTAATTACCCACTCCAAGCTAATACCCCCCTACAAACCGAACGCTTTTGCAAAATACATTTCCAAGACAAACAACAAACGCAAAGGTTCTTTTATAGTTCGCCGGAAAATTGTACGCTTGCATCTAAATTCATTTGAAGGATAAGGCTTTTGTAAACAACACAAACACAAGCGAGAAGGTCTTCACCGGCAGTTGGTGCTTAGGCTTTCCGTGCGTCTGGGCTTGTTTTGTCTATGTGTACGTAACAATAAAATGCACAATGTGCATCCTCTCAAGAGCACATTTCGAAAATTGTCTTAATTGTTTGCTATAGATTTGCCCACAGCAAGAATTAGAACGAACGAAAACGAAGGCGTATACATACCTACCCCCACAAGTCAGCAGGGTGTTGCTGTTGCTATTATTGTTTGTGCCTGTCTGCCTGCTGCACCACATCACATTATTTTAATTTAATTGCTGTCGAAGTCAATGTTATCGAACATAAGGCCAGGCCAAGGTGGAGCCGACGACGACGCCGACACACGTAGTCCAAAAACAATGCTGCTGTTCAAACAAAAGGATGTTTGACTGTTAAGTCGCCGCCCTGGGAGCGGGGCATGGGTGGATTTAATTAATTCAATGCCTCATTTTTGCCCCTTGATTATGGGGGTGGTGGCTTCATGAAAATGTTTTCATTTGCCATGTCAAATAGACACCTACACCTACGGCAGTATGTCAATGGGACGAGTGCGGTCTTCGAGAATGATTCAATCGATTTTGAAATTTGCAAATTTTCCCAGTGCTGTTGTTTATTGTTCGTCTTCGGAAGCGTCTTAATGGTTAATGCTCACTCTCTTTCCGAGTGCTTTCAAGGGTTGAGCTGTGTAAGCCGAACACAATAAACATTTTCACATTTTCAAGAGGAAACGTCGACACGGACTGCATTCTGGTGTAGTGGTGTAGTGGACTCGGATTCACCTTTTGTGTGCATTGTTTTCTGTAAGATATTTCTTCTAGGAAATGAAGTAATTAATTAAGTAATAGTCGAGTGTTTCGTGATGTCCACTCATTTCCCATTTTCGGGAAACAAATCCCTGTATTTGTAAATATTCCTCCACCGTTTGCATTATAAATATTGAGAGTGGAAGCCTTCGCCAAACAATGGAGCGAAAATGATCTTGTGTTCTTCTTCCAAAGAAGAATGTCGGAGAAAATTAAACGTGAAATTAATCTTTTTCAAACGGATACAGCACGTACACCGTACAGTAAAAAAACAAACGAAATGGGGCTAGAGGAACCGGTTGTCTTTGTAAAGAGTGATTCTTTAGACTCAACTGTGTTCCTACGTACAGTGTTCAGTCGAAGTGCAATGTCGAATATGGTCTGTCACTCATTCATAGGGCGCTGTTAAAGGGGTGCTGTCCCAAGAGAATCTATAAATTTGTAAGCAAATGGCATTAAGTTTAAATCAAAATGTTGTTTTTGGCATTATAATCGTATGCAGTTTGAATACCCCGTGTTGAAATTGCACCAGTGGATTTTTACCTCCCATCTGCTTCCGAAAGACTGTAGCCAGCTATTATCCTATCTTTTGTCATAATCGTTTAAAATTCTCAAGGTTGAGGAATTTGCGCCACGTACATAGACAGTAAATAAATGTTCTCTTTATGGAAACATGGTGCCGGCTGACTGAGTGGTGGACCAAAGAGTGAGAGGCATTAGGTTCGATCTCCGGAAGACGCAAATTACGTCTCAAGATTTTTTTCACTGCGCTACCTTTAGCGGCGAACGTCTCACATCCCAGACTATAACTGTTCTGCATGAGCTTCTCCATTCAGCAGTTCGGACTCGGCATAAATTTGTGGGTACCTACCATTCACCTCAAAAATAAGACGTCATACAAAAAGATTGCTTGTGAATATCTCTTTGTTTAAACATTAATTTATGCAATTGTAACAAATAACATTTATCACGTGAAAATCGGATTATATTGCTTTCAGTGGGAATTCGATTCGAAATAAAATAAAATAATTCAAGTACAAAATAATAAGGACCTTATTAAACGTTTCACAATGGAGTACAAGCAATACACCAACACCATACAACGAGATTAGCATTACGCCGATGGAATAGAAAATGAATTGAGTGCAGTTCCAGGACAAACACAGAGAACCAATTCGAAAAATGTAGGTACTAGGTACACACCTTCCCAAGGATTATGGTTTACTATCAAAATGGAAATAGATTCAATCAGCAGCAACGGCTTAGAATGCAAGAATAAAAATGGAGGCGAAAGAGATTTATATACGAGCTGTACGAGCAAATACGGTAAGAATACTTTACGATGCGAAAAATAACTACCTACTTACCTGCTTCCACGAACGAAGGAAGGATAAATATTTTTACAAAGTTCCTTTGTATTCTAGGAATTATATTTCTTTTATTTATCTGCACAGTCTCACAGTGGGAAGGAAGACGCCATAGAGAGCCGCCTTCTGTGAATTGTTATTATACGTAAGACTCCATTTTAATAAGCTTATCAAAAACGTCTTTGTATGAACAAAAATATATACAAAAATTAAGTTTTCCTACTGTTTATAATATACAAATGCCTTTGTGTACATAATATGTTTAATATGAAGGAATAAAAAACCTCATGGTCCCGCAGTAAAATTATTGACAATATAAATGACCAAATTATTACAAGATTACAAGAAACCTTCAAATAAAATACTTTTTGTGGAAATTTAATTCTTTTGAATTCATTCTATAGGTATAATATTTATGGTATGTGTTTTCATCCACAAGAAAGGAGACTCTCTAAACTGCGCCCACTATAGAGGCATCAGTCTCCTTAACACTGCGTATAAGATCATGTCTGCTGTACTGTTTGAACGCCTGAAACCTTTCGTCAACGATCTGATAGGTCCCTATCAGTGCGGTTTTAGGCCCGGTAAGTCCACGACCGATCAAATATTCACACTACGGCAGATCCTGGAGAAAACCCAAGAAGTCCAGATCGATATTCACCATCTTTTTATCGATTTTAAGGCCGCATATGACAGCATTTACAGAGACGAGCTATACAGAGCCATGTCTAGTTTTGGCATCCCTGCCAAACTTGTCAGATTGTGCAGAATGACGATGGAGAACGCTCGCTGCTCCGTAAAGGTCGGAAACAATCTCACCGAGACCTTTGATGTCAAAAAAGGATTTAGACAAGGCGACGCGCTGTAATTTGACTTCTTCAACATCATTCTTGAGAAAATTGTGCGAAACTCACAAGCCAACACCAGAGGCACAATTTTCTATAAGTCTGTGCAACTACTTGCATACGCTGACGACATTGACATTTTTGGCAGAACACAGCGAGCTGTCACTGGTGCGTTTGCAAGTATTAGTACAGAAGCGGCAAAAATGGGTTTAGTGGTGAATGAGGGTAAAACAAAATATATGCTGTCAACAAGAAGGGACACACAACATCGCCGAATCGGGCAGAACGTCACGATAGACACCTATAACTTTGAGGTAGTTAGGGACTTTGTCTACCTCGGATCCGCTATTAACTCTGAAAATGACATCACCTCAGAAATCAAGCGAAGAAGCACTCTTGCCAACCGCTGTTTCTTTGGCCTAAGACGGCAATTGATTAGTGAGGCCTTGTCAAGAAGCACTAAGGAGATTCTATATAAGACTCTCATCATCCCTGTCCTGCTCTATGGCGCAGAAGCATGGACCCTAGCAAAAACGGATGAGGATCTTCTTGGTCGCTTCGAACGCAAAATTCTTCGAGTGATTTTTGGTCCCGTTTGCGTTGACGGGATTTGGAGGAGAAGATTTAACAGCGAACTCTACGAGCTGTACAGCGACATCGACCTGGTCAGAAAAGTACGCATTAGTCGTCTAAGATGGTTAGGACATGTAGAGCGAATGGACACCAACGCTCCGGCCCGGAGAGTCTTCGATTCCAACCCGGAGGTACAACGCAGTAGAGGAAGACCTCGCCTTAGGTGGCGCGCTCAATTGGAAGGGGACCTCAACCAACTTGGAGTGCGCAACTGGAGGCAGTTAGCCAAAGATCGCGCTAACTGGAGAGGCGTATTGGTTGAGGCCCAGGTCCACCCCAGACTGTAGCGCCACCTTAAGTAAGTAAGTAAGTAATTAAACTCCAAGTGGTTTAAGTTATTTTAAGGTGCATATTCAAAATGGTTGAAAAAAAGTAGAAGTGGGTAATACCATATTCCCACCAACGTGATTTACCCGAAGTGATTTATAAATCACGAAACGCGTCCCCACCGAACTTTAAGTGATTAAATGTGACATTTACGCCAACTTTGCCATATCAGTGATGGGACTTCTAACACTTAAGTGGTATTTCAACCACTTTTTACACTCTCGGAAATTCTACCAGAACACGAAATCTACCACCTTTTAACAAAGCTATTCGCTAATAATATTTATTTTCCATCATTAAATTGAAAATTGTACCTACTATACCTACTGCTACTACTTACTTTTACCCATACACACGTATTTTTTTCGAAGAATTGCATCAGCAAAAACTTCCAGTCCAGTATACACCATTTACTGCGCCATTACTTCATTATTTACTGAATTATTTATCATGGACAATTTTTTGTCTACCACTTTTCTACCACCGTTTCACTTTCCTCAAGTCCCATCACTGACTTGTCGTTTGCTGAATGAAGTGCTGAACGTAATAAAGGTATGTTTGATTTTATTTTGTGTGTACAGATACGTAATTAAAATTTAAACACGTCTAAATCACGTAAGTCTAAATCACGAAAATGTATGATAAATCACGTAATTTATGAGATGATTTAGCTAAATCGCGTTGTTGGGAACTTGGTATAATATTTGCTAAAAATAAGTTTTGCGTTGTTGTTATTGCATTTTTAGTGGATGTTACATATGCGGTATTGACTTTTAAAAATATTTATATGAATATCTACTTATCGGCTTCTGGGTAGTAATTTTTGAGAAATAATTAAAAAACAGTTTAATTCGAATTTTTTGTGGAGAACTTAGTACGGGATCTTCTTTAAAATACTGATATTATCTTTGATATGCATTTGGATCAAAATCTTTAGAGCGGTTTTTGTAAAATTTGGCAAACAGTACCCAATGTTTAGTTTGAAAAACACTATTTTGGTTAACTGAAAAGCAAGTACAATGTACAAGTTGTTGTTCGGGATGTAGGTAAGCATTGTTTGGTTTTTTAAGTTTTATTGAAGTCGAAAATGGGGTTTTCAAGATATGTACAGTTTTAAAAATTAGCGAATTGAAGACGCAATAATTTTGAGAACATAAATTTTACTGTAGGCAAGTTTGTATTTTGGTCAAAATCGTTCTAACCGTTTTCAGGTAAACTGAAGAAAACTAAATTTTTAAAACAAGACTTTTTTCAAAAATCCCTTTTACGATACTACAGAGAAAAACTGAGTCTGCCATTAAGTTAGAAATGACCATATTACCTTCGTAGGGCAAAGAGTCGTAAGAAACCTGAGCCTTGCTACACAAAACCATTTGCTTATCTTGTCCGGACAGCTGAATTGTGAGTCTGTTTAAAAAACGTGTTCTCATAGATGTGTACCAGACATTATAGGAGAGGTGGGACAGTAGAACTCTATAATTTATATTTTCTGCATACCAACCAATGAATCACTTTGCTCAGGCTTATAAATATATTCATTGATTAGACTGTTATTATCGTTTTGTTATTGTGCATCCACCCAAAGATGTTCCACTCGAGAACTCGGAAAAATTTGATCATTCGTAATTTGTTTCGGAAAAATTCCCAGTTCAGACGATCGAGTTAGATGAAAAAAACAAAACAAAAACTTTTCAATGAATGCAAGTATGTATAAAAAAAAAAGAATTTTAAAGTTAAACGATTTTGCGGCGTGTCTGTATGACAATGAACCAATCCAGATTTGAGTCTTTCCCTTGAGGGAATGGTGAACTTTGTTAATAAAAGGCGCGAAATTCAAGTTTCTATTTTTATTTAGTACAATGTTGGAATGTAATGAAATTGAAACAGTGTTGTTTTACGAACTTTGATAATTAAGAAATTAATGAATTTTATTTGTAACATAATACGACCGAACATCACGGTCACTTTGAAAGGTCTTCTTTCACACAGGTAGAAAAGCCAACGTCTGCAACTCGAACTACCCCAAATAATATTTCGCCAATGGGACATCACTTCTCATCATAGCAGTGTAGGTATCTAAAATAAATGCGAGAAATCGCGCCTTCATGAATTCACCATTATTATTTTACTTTTACAAATTTTAGTTATTTATTTTTATTTATTAGGCAGACTGCCTAATATTCCAGTAGAAACTATATGCGGCCAAACAAAGAGTTGCCTACTACCGCCGGTCTTTCAAGGGCATAATTATGTAAAAGCGATAAAAATACACATAAGCACATAAATAATTAATGGACCGGCTCAACCTACACAAGGACTTAAGAATGAAAACTATCCCAGCTTGCTCAATTAGAAATGCAATTAATGTATCCGCCTCCGCATCACATGGATTAATCTCAAAGGCTTTAGCGCGTCGCATTAAAATGCAGAAAAGGATTTTTTTTTCCATTCTCTCTGTCTATATTTGCCTATAATGTTCCATGCAATATCCTTCCACTTTCATAAACAGAAAACTAAACAAAAACAACAGCTTAAAATGAAGTTTCTCGCATACACAAAACAAGGACGAACGAAAAAAAAAATACGTTTACTCGTATCGTATATAGATAAGACAGGAAGAGCAACAAAAACATTGTGCAACTTAGTGCCCGCCGCCGCGCCGCATGCATCAGTTTATATAGACACAGAGAGATTCTACTTGAAGCTCAAAAATTTGTTGCTTCGACGAGCACAAAAGTGCGGCAATATACCCTACCCCACTCTGTATAGACGGGATGTTTGCATTTATTGCATAGATATGCGTTCAAGGCACGTATCTGTTGGAGACACACACATGCCTCCGATATGCTTTGCGAGCGAGTTTGGCCTGCACACACAACATGATTCCTAAATATGTCTGCCTCACGTGTGGCATCGAGTTCTAATGGTGTATGTGATTATATGGTAAATGCTATGTCGTGCATGGTTAATGCTTATTGAGCCTGAAAATCAGCCTGGTCAAAGGTCTCATTCACTCTTACTCTAGCCTTGGAGTGTTTTCAATAACTAAACCGCATTTACTTAGCATAAGCCTCACAGGGTAATAATTTCAATAGCGGATGAGTGTTTATGGACAAAATGCCAGACAGAATGTAACGGATTGAGATTTTATTAGCCCTCCACCTGTAGTATAGTGCTATGTACAATACCTGCATGCATTATTGAAATTGGGGAAAGGCTGAGAGACATTTTGGGCCAGTCCACAGATTTCTGCTATTATTTAGGTGGACTGGAGCCTGTTTTTGGATAACTATCTCCAATTGCGCACTCTTAGTTGACTGAGGCCACCTTAGGCGAGATCTTTTTCGACGGGCCTGAAATTGAGTATTACCCTTGAACTACCGATGCACAATTTGTTGTCTAAGTCAGACAGAATATAATTCATCCAAAGCCATTCAACAGCAAGCGAGAGAGAACTTTTTGCTTTGAGTAAGGTCTTATAAAAAATCCCTTAGCTTTAGGATATATTTTTTTTTTTTTATATACTTCTCCCGGGAAAGGCGAACCTATAACGCTTCAACAGCGCCCCGAGATGCCTGCAGATGTATGTTTGTTCTGCACTTAAATTGCTGCAAATTGTAGTCTTCTGGAAATATATCCCCAGGAAGCGAGTTCCAAAGTTTGCTTGTCCTGTAACAGAAGGAATTTTTGAAAGTTGATGTCCTCGCGGTTGTCAAGTGTACTGTATGGTCATGAGCATTAGCAGCCTGTCTTGTTGGGCGCCCAAAAGTTGCATTTCGAGGGATAATGTTTTGAGTTCCTCAGAACATCTACCATGGAAGTACCTATATAACAAGCATAGGTCAGCGACTTGTCTTCTGTGCACCAACGGTTGTAGATTCGATGTGAGTGTAGGGTCTCCAATGAGTCGAACTGCTCGTCTCTGTATGCTATCAAGCAGGTTAAGTGAATGTTTTGGGGCCGAGCTCCATATATGGGAACAATATTCCAAGCCTGGTCTAACCTGTGCTTTGTAGAGAAGGAGAAGTTGCTTGGGGCTAAAGTACCTCTTTGCTCTAAATAGGTAGCTCAACTTTGCGGACGCCGATTTTGCGATATAGGATATGTGGTTCTGCCATGTGATTCCTGAATTGACTGTGACTCCTAGAAGGTGCATTGAGTCCTTGTGATGGATTGGATGGTCATCCATTTGGATCTGAGGAACTGTTGATGCATTTTTTCTGGAAAATGTTGTGAGCTGTATGGCTCTACTGCCTCCATTATCATCGTTGTCCAAAGAAAGAGCCCTTGTTCTTGTTGTTGTTTAAATTATTTCAGAAGTTCTTATCAGAAAGTTATAGCTGATTCGATGTAGACAAGGTCGCTTACAACCTCCAAATGGAAATAAGTCCATAATCAAAAAGTGGACTTATTTCCCATCCTTCGCCACGCTTGTGACGTTCTCTTTGATTCGCTGATGCCGGGCACATCGTCTTGCTGACACTTGGTTTTGAGCTGGTTAAGGGCTGAACCCATCTTAGTCGTTTCGGTTTATATAACAGAAAATTCCCGCTCGCAGTCCTATACCAGAATAGTACGTCTTTAGGTCACACACACACAAATGCATGCTCGTGCTAAACTTCGCTCATGAGTCGAATAATAATATCTTTGACCCGCACAGGAAACGAATTTCGACTTTAATCGGAACTTGAAGCAGTGTTTTTCCGGAATACCCGTATATATGTGAAAAGTACGTATGCGTCTTCGAATATTTCTCACAAAATTCTCCAAAACAAGTCACAGTTCGATCAAAGATGGCGTCCTTTAAAATGCTTACAGAGCTATCCAATCAAAGCAGCTCTTCAGCACTCTTTGGTCTTTATCTATCCAATAATAACTACTCACAAACACGTTCAGCTTTTTCATTAACCTTTGAAGCTGGAACCATCCATTTCTCTATTTATCCATCTACGAGTAAGCTATAACGTTCACTTAAAGTGCTATTCCAGTATATCCTTTGTACTTAGCCATCCCCTGGGCGATATTTTTTCATTAAACTTGAACGATGAAACATGAAATGAATTGGAGAAAGTTACATGATGGGTCAGACGTTACATTGACGTTTTAATATTTATCGCAGAGGCCAACTTTGAAAGCCTTCCTAGTACAAGGAGCCATTACCATCAATGTACGTATATACACTTTTGATAGATATATACGCACAACCAAATAAGCGTCTAAATGATAGATAGACTGTTGGGATATTTTTTCGATTGCTGACTGATACTCATACGGTGCCCATCTCCAATCAAAGTCTGACCGCCACCCACCCCACAACGAGTGGTTGTTAATAGCAGCAAAAACATCTCTTAACTACAGCTAGGTATATTACTACGAGGATGTGCTGCACACTTCGTGAAAAATGAACATGGACCAATAATAGTGAGCTTGGTTATTATTATTTCAGAGAGTATTTTTATATTTTTTGCTCCTTGCTTGGTTGGCTATGAAACCTTGTAGACTTGTAGGGATAAAAAAAAATCGGACTTTGATGGATCGTAATTATGACATCGAGTATTGGATATCGTTGCACTTAATTAAAATGAATTATCTATTGAGTTGGATTAATAATAGAATCGAATGTGTGTGCAGTCTTGTGCTGTCCGCCAGTGGGTGATTCGTTGAAATCGAAATGAATTTTCAGAATTTTTGAAATATGTAAGTATAGCTTGCGATATTGATATCCTTTTGGTTCGTCAATGTTCGTAGCAAAAAATGATGCTTTGATGTTCGATGTTCGGGCTTAATGAACAAAATTGCGTGATTTGTCCTTTTAGGTGTGTATAAATATGTATGTATTATGCATACCTCTGGGGAGAGTTTAGGCTTATGAATACTGTTTTTGTGATTACATGGAAACATGAATTGAGAAGGTATACATTTTGGATCTGTCATAGTCCTGCTGTTTTTTTCTCTCGACTGAATCGAAATTTATGAGTAACTGCGTTCGTAATTAAAATGGGTGAAACTAACATGGAAATGGATATTAATTGTATATCTGTGATATTCATTGTCCTTTGTAGTGATTTATGGAGGTTCGTGTTCATCAATGCCGATAGCAATAACAATAAATTTATGAAATGGCCGTATTAAACAAGCAAAGTTCACTTCTTCCGTAAATAAGTTACATACCGTGGACACTATATATCTAAGCACAGTTTTTATTAGGTCCTTCAAACTACACTATATAGCAGAAGAGTTCACTGTTCCCAGTTTTTAAATTTAAATCCTAATATTACACAAAAAATAAATATCGACCTAAAATCCAGTTGAAGTTGTAGTCAAGTCATAAACCGCAGGTACTGAATTTGCTAGCAAAAATAAATACCAATCCATATTAATTTGGCCTATTTGTTGATTGTAAGATTATTTTGCATAGCATCTATAAAGAGAATCACAGAAGGTTATTTCAATTGCAGTATTTTTACTGAAAATATTTTCCATGATAAACCCATTACTTAAATTATTTGTTTAGATACTGCAAAGAAACTTAAATGCAAGCCCTAAGCATTTACTAAAAATATACTGTGCGAAAATCGCTATGTAAATATGAACAGCCGTTTTATAGATCGAAATGCATCCAAAAACTTATTCAAAAATATGTAAAGTATAAAAAAACACCAAAGTAGATCTAGAAATATATTCACAAATGCTTAAAAAAAAATATGCAAAACTGCAAGCAGAACCGCGTGAACGAAGTCACCATAGGCGTCAAAATTCGAAATATAATGCTTCTCTAAAATAAGTCCGAACAGTGGTCTAAAACGCTACAATAAACTCCCAAAATGAGCCCAAAAATAAAATTGCAAATACGCTAAAAAAAACGTGTTAAAGACACATTCAAAATAGCCCCAAAAAACGATTAAAAAAAATCAATCCAACTCCACGACCTCGCAGAGAGTTGACTTAAGAAAGCGTTCAAAAAGGCAATGCGTCTAAACTCTTGTCTGAAGCGCGTTCAAAAATGCGTTCTTAAAACGTGTTTATAAAAGCGACGAAAAACACCTACAAAGTCGCACCAGAAAATGCGTCAAAAAGCTCGTTTTAAAATTTACAACGTGCCGAAAACTTCGTCAAGAAACTGTTTAAAAACTCACCCCAAATACGCTGGAAAAATAGTTCAAAATCTTATCAAAATTCGCGTAAAACGCATTGAAAAACACATCCAGAAATATACGCTGAAAAAGTATTTAGTAAAGAACTCGTCGAAATTGCAGAAAAATGTGTTCAAAAACTCGTCTAAAACGCTGCCTCTTTGTAATTCTCGGTCAGGATTTCCGCTTTCATAAAGTTCGCCTAAAGTTTCCTTCTTACAATGATTAGAGCATTTCTAAAACAAGTTTGAGCGAAGAATTGTCATTTTTGAACCTAATTTTGCTTAAAATTTAGATTCCTATGATTTCTCACAGAGGAAAAGTGATTGTTATTATAAAGGTTATAAAAGATGCGATACATTCGCACATTAACGAAATTGAACCTCAATTATGTCTCAGAGTCATTGAAAATATCGACCAACGGATAGAGGTATGCCACCGAAGCCATGGCGAGCCAATATTTTTATTCACACATAATTATTATCATAGTTCCTTCTATCATAATAAAAAATACTAAGATAGTTCTCTGAAAACTGTTTGTTTTATTCATAAAACCTGGGTCTCAACCAATACGCCTCTCCAGTTAGCGCGATCTTTGGCTAACTGCCTCCAGTTGCGCACTCCAAGTTGGTTGAGGTCCCCTTCCAATTGAGCGCGCCACCTAAGGCGAGGTCTTCCTCTACTGCGTTGTACCTCCGGGTTGGAATCGAAGACTCTCCGGGCCGGAGCGTTGGTGTCCATTCGCTCTACATGTCCTAACCATCTTAGACGACTAATGCGTACTTTTCTGACCAGGTCGATGTCGCTGTACAGCTCGTAGAGTTCGCTGTTAAATCTTCTCCTCCAAATCCCGTCAACGCAAACGGGACCAAAAATCACTCGAAGAATTTTGCGTTCGAAGCGACCAAGAAGATCCTCATCCGTTTTTGCTAGGGTCCATGCTTCTGCGCCATAGAGCAGGACAGGGATGATGAGAGTCTTATATAGAATCTCCTTAGTGCTTCTTGACAAGGCCTCACTAATCAATTGCCGTCTTAGGCCAAAGAAACAGCGGTTGGCAAGAGTGCTTCTTCGCTTGATTTCTGAGGTGATGTCATTTTCAGAGTTAATAGCGGATCCGAGGTAGACAAAGTCCCTAACTACCTCAAAGTTATAGGTGTCTATCGTGACGTTCTGCCCGATTCGGCGATGTTGTGTGTCCCTTCTTGTTGACAGCATATATTTTGTTTTACCCTCATTCACCACTAAACCCATTTTTGCCGCTTCTGTACTAATACTTGCAAACGCACCAGTGACAGCTCGCTGTGTTCTGCCAAAAATGTCAATGTCGTCAGCGTATGCAAGTAGTTGCACAGACTTATAGAAAATTGTGCCTCTGGTGTTGGCTTGTGAGTTTCGCACAATTTTCTCAAGAATGATGTTGAAGAAGTCAAATTACAGCGCGTCGCCTTGTCTAAATCCTTTTTTGACATCAAAGGTCTCGGTGAGATTGTTTCCGACCTTTACGGAGCAGCGAGCGTTCTCCATCGTCATTCTGCACAATCTGACAAGTTTGGCAGGGATGCCAAAACTAGACATGGCTCTGTATAGCTCGTCTCTGTAAATGCTGTCATATGCGGCCTTAAAATCGATAAAAAGATGGTGAATATCGATCTGGACTTCTTGGGTTTTCTCCAGGATCTGCCGTAGTGTGAATATTTGATCGGTCGTGGACTTACCGGGCCTAAAACCGCACTGATAGGGACCTATCAGATCGTTGACAAATGGTTTCAGGCGTTCACACAATACAGCAGACATAATCTTATACGCAGTGTTCAGGAGACTGATGCCTCTGTAGTTGGCGCAGTTTAGAGGGTCTCCTTTCTTGTAGATCGGGCAAACAGTGCTGAGGTTCCATTCATCAGGCATACTTTCCTCTAACCAAATCTTGGAGACGAGTTGGTGTATGCTCTCTACCAGGTCATCTCCCGCTGCATCCAGGTCATCTCTCTTACAGATCAAAAAACAGAAACTCGTACCTACTACACTCTTGTTCTCATCCTCAAAAAGCCTGTTTACTATCACAACAAAAATTTGAAGACAAGGTAAAACGTATAAATATTTTATCAATCTGATAGAAAAATTTTGTTGGACGTATATTGACAAACAAATTGTTGAATGAACCCGCATTTCTATCAAAAAGTTATACCAGGGTTTAATTTTCAGTGATAGAAGCTGCACGTATAACGCTTTACTACTTTTGTTTTGTAAAATGTTAGCTTTATGAACAAACTATGATTGCTGTTTATTCTTCAGACAATCTAACGTGTTCTGCGATGTAGCCTACGTAAGTCTATACCACTGCCACTGCAAAAGCAATATCAAACCCAACCACAGCATATCTAACCTACTCAATAATTCGAATGCTTTCAAAATCAAACTAACTTAGCTTGAAACGTCCCATCCCGCAGCTTTGCACAAAATATAACTGGAGAGGCCGTCTCTTCACTAATATCCACGCCCACCCTTTTCTAATACCAAAAACCGAGACCACGATCTAATTTCCACTATTTCGGAAGAACAATTTTCGATAACACTCACATTGTGCCTGTGTTTGTATCAACCCTCAACTACGGGCTCGACAAATCCCTCTTCAGAAAATTGAATCACGTAGCAGATTATCCGGCAAAACCCCAAACCCAACCCCAACCATCGCCTGCACGCTCTTCTTTCCCAGCAGACGCGCACAACAAAACATAACCTCTTATCTGGTGCAGTTGCTAATTCGACAGACTTGTTATTTGCATAGCACCAAATTAGTCAGTACACCACTGTCGTGGTTATGTCTATGTGCAAGTTCAAATTTAGGGCCTATTCGCTATTCCTCGGCAAAAAATAACCGCAATAGTTTCTCAAGTGAGGCGTACTTCGTCTGTATCATAGGGTTAACAGTATGCCTATAGACGAATAACAACATTCGAAATTCAGTGGATTTCACTAGTAGCGGAGAGCGGGAGAATTCGAAACACTTGCACGGGCATTTTTACAGCCGCACAGTTGGAAAACATGAGAGGCTGCATTTTGCGGATGCCGTACCTTGAGCTACATTAATCGGATGATATTAGTATGTTGGGTATAACGTTTGCTCTCATGGCTAGGAGCGAGTAATGGAAATGCACCGAGTTCAGTACTTTTGGTGTGTTGAACTGGAATCACAAGTAAATTCGATTATCGCCTGGCGACGTATTCATAAACTGATTACCGAAGGAGTGAGGGTTGTGTAATGGAAATTCTGTGGGGGCCTCCAGTCGATGGATGACTGCACTTTGACATGAACAGAGAAGGATATACAGACGCACTGGGTCGCTTTTGGAATCATGTAACTAAATGATTTTGTGTTTAACTGGTTAATTAAATGTACATACCAACTACCGTAGTGTTTTAGTCGCTTGCGTGTTGGCGTCGGTGAGCTAAATAGTAGGGAATTGCAATAGCCAATGACGGCTAATTTAGATGAGGAAGAAGCTGGCGCAGGGTAACGCCAATTAAGGGCTAGGCTGGAGGTAGGGAATTTTTTAAAGTTTGGAAAGCTATGTTACAATGTTTTTTTAACATCTGCTGCGTGGATCAACTGGCAACAGTTTAGTTTATTGAAATGCGAGGTGAAGTCTATTTTTTTCATTCCACAAGCATTGTCTAAAATTACAATAGTTCTAAGGTCCTGCAGTCTATTTTATCCACCAGATTTTTAATGAACTACTAATTCGAATTACTGTGCAATTTCTGCTTCTAACTGTAGCGCCATCTAAAGAGGAGAAGAGTTCTTAGGTGGCGTTACAGTTCAAGGTTATCCTGGGCCACCACTCACAGACATCTCCCTTCAGCCCGGTTATTAGGTAACTACTTTCAATTGCGCAGTCAGGGTTGGTTGCGGCTTGAGGGTTTCTTTCGATGGGGCAAGAAATTCCTTCGGGAAGCGGCTTTTGTGTACATGTCTTAGACAGCCGATGCGAAGTTTTGTGTTACTGAACAGTTAGTATAAGTATATAGAAACACCGAAGGTTTTCCCACGCGATTTCATGAAAAATGGTTGGTATCAGTGCTATCGTAGGACTTCCACAATTAAAGAAAATCTGTTCGACATCAGTGGTAACAAAACTCCAATAAAAAAATCAGGTCTTCTCACTTAGTTTTGTTTTAAGTGATTTTTAACGTACCGCCCTTTACAAAATTAACAGGCACATCTACTCCCAGTAACTATTCCTTAAGTCAGTCTCGTTTTTGAAGTCCGCTAATCTAACTCATTTGAACTCCATTTAAAATTTGTCTCCCTTCTCCAATTTTCGTCAATTGAAAGAGTTTTTCACCCGTATTCACGTTTAACCCCTCAAAAAGTTTTCATCATTTTTTTTTTCTCTTTTCTATTTTTCAACGCAACAGCAAAACTTTTCAAATAACTCTATTAATTGGTATCCTTTGGTTACTATGAAACCAAGCATAAACCAAAATTAGAAATGACTTCTACCAAACTATGTTGAAAGGCTTCGATCCTTCGCACACATAAAAAATAGAGAAAAAAAGAAAGTTAAAACAATCCTCCATCCACGATTCTGAAACGCAAATTTATCTCGCAGTTTGTTTCACTCTTTTGAAACTTTTAAGACGTCAACTACCGAACGCCTATCCCTGCGATTTTCACTATAATTACACTCAACGAGCAAGTCGATGGACTCTTACAAAGAAGGATGAAAGCAATTTTGCGGTTTTTTGTCACTTTGCCGAGGGCTTTGCTTTGCCAAATGAAAAGTGCGGATTTAGCTGTAATACAACTTTTCGATATTTGAAAATCTTTGTTGGCCGTCGTTGTGTGCGGAATTTAGTCCTCTCTTGTAGTCAAAGTTTTGAAAAAATGTGTACCTACCTCCTGTCTTGGGTATCGTTTATACTCGTATAAAGATGGGGGCAACTATATGATGGTGACTGCAAAGAATTTGAAAGACGAAGACATGTCGTCCAATTTCAGAAATTCTTCACCTAATTATCATTTGGTTGAACGGATCAATGCAGTGGGAGGATGCTCATATTACCAGAAGCAGGGGGCACAGTTGGCCATTGTACAGTCAGCGTGAAGGCGATTGTCTTCAGCCGGGATTTATTTATTCTTTGTTTGAAGGGAGTGGGTTGGTTTTGGAATCGCTTTGATTATACAGGGTGGGCCAGATAAAAGTTTCATTTAAAAATGCAATAAAGTGAACAATATTAAATTTTTATCATATATGTTATTAAGAGAAAATATTCCCATTTTTTATGAAATACAACGTCGTTCAAGTGGCGCCTCGGCTGGCTTCGCAGTAGCGCATTCTGTCACTCCAATTTTCCAAGAAAATGTTGATGGTTTCGGGCTGTAGCTCACGCATTGCTTGGACGATATTGGCCTTAAGTGTTTGAATCGTTTCCGGATTGTTGACATAACATTGGTCCTTCACGGATCCCCACAAAAAGTCCAAAGTGGTCAAATTGCAGCTCCGAGGCGGCCAATTGACATCGCCAACACTGCTGATAGCACGATTTGGGAATTTGGTGTGCAAAAGATCGATTGTGGCATGGGCTGTGTTGCACGGCGCGCGATCCTGCATAAACCAGAGGTCTTCCAAATCCATGTCTTCATCATCAAATCCATCCGAAATATATTAAAAATTACTCTTGATATTCTGCCTGTGGATCTGTATATACTGAATGTTGTAAGGTACGGTGCAGTTAGTTTAAAATAATCCATATGCCGGTCTGAAGGGTCCCTTGTTCGTACCAAAATTCTACTTTCCCTATCCACTGAGATAGAGCGTATATCTTCACTGACTAGTGACTACACGACACCTAAATTCAAATTCTCTTTGAGATAAGAATGGGAGTAGACCACAATCACAAGCAAATCGAACTACGCATTTTCGCAGATGATTCTAAAAAGGACTTTGTGCAGAGAGAGCGGGCGTATTTTCAGTACGTTCCTACTCAATGCAGCCAGCGTCTTTCTGGAAGAAGTTTTGGAAATCTGGGATGTGTGCAAACTACTCCTGAACCAATCTGGTAGACGCAGACTAAAAGTCGACCATTTTGAGATCACTTCCGTCTGGGTTATCGAACATAGGAACAAAAAATAAAATAAATTGTTGGCGCAACAGGTCCGTAGGGACCCTAGGCCTACCTTCTCACAATCATTCGTTTTGTGTGCGTTTTTTCATTTTTGGAACGAAAGGAAGAGATCTACAATTTTATGCCGATTCCAAACGGGTAATTGAGAAGCTCTTTCATTTTTTGCGGAATTCGAACCTGGCACCCCTCATTTAGTAGTCCAACACACTAACCACTGCGCCGACATACATAGGAACATCGATGAAAAAAAAAACTTACCAGAGATGACACCGTGGTAATGCACAAAGTTATCATCAGCAAAGGAATTTTGTTCTCCACATGAAGAGGAAAGTCCTTCTGCATTTTCCCTCAAAAGGAGATTCGAACAGATGGTCGAATCTGATGAGCTGCATCATTTCAAAGTAAATTTGATCAGCCTACGACACTGACAGAACAAGGAAGCTCCTCGTGCAGATGTCGCTAGATTAACAGCAGTTAGTAGGAGCCACTGACCTTTCGAAGATCACGCAGATAAACTAAGCAAAAGCATTCTCCGTATAATACCCGACTTGGTTACGAAAACTCCAATGAGAATGTCCGGCCCAAGCCAAAACCAGACACCGCACCCACTAGGCAACGATTTTTTGCCTATTTAGCTCTCGTCAGTTTCAGATATCAAACTCAGAAGCATCCCCAACTTCCTCAACTCCACAGGCTGGTTTGAGCTGCACTACTATTTCCCTGCCTACTGTCTAAGGGTCTTGTGAGTTTCGGCCCCAAAATGACGCTTAAGAGCTAATTGTGTTTTTGCTTTGATACCTATTTTTGCAGTGCCTCTAAGTAAAAACCTGCTTCCATAGCTATCTGTATTATTGAACGATGCGTATAAACTGGCAAAAGCAGGACCCATTATGGAGCATAGACTGGCATTAATAAAATATGTTCTTGCTTCCTCATTTTAGTAGTTAAAGGTCATGGCTAGCAACCTAAGCCTCGCCTCGGGGGTTGTTTGTATACCAATACCAATTTAGTTATGAATACCCTACAATCTTCGGCTACAATTTATGTTCTGTTCATTGAGTCTTAAATTAAATAAATTAAATACGTCAGCTTTGTAGAAGCGTCATAGGTTACCCCTCTTCCAAATGAAGCCTTACAATAGTGCAAAAGACAAAGTTGATGTGTTCGCTATTAAATATATAAGAAGCTTAACATTTGGCGTAGGACGCCAGTGGCCTAATTTGTTGAGTAAAATATCCTAAAATATATACGACTACCAGAATGACTCGTCGCCCACTTTATACGAATTGACATCCCCTCCGGCCTCCATCCTGACTTCTATCAATCTCAAAGTTATTCCCATTCATAGAGTAATTTCCATAATATGGCATTCCATGCCCCGTAGTCGATTTTCGAACGCACAAATTGATGACGAAAATCAAAGTTGATTCCATCGTCTTTCATCTGCCATCAACTACTATATAACGTCTGTTGATCTTTTTAATCCTCGAGCAGTATAAGAAGGATACGCAGTACCATTTCATAAAATAGTATAGAATACTCCACCACCACCGCCGCCTGTCTGCAAATGATGGATATCATTCTCACCATATGATTCCTTAGATTTGATTGAATTCCTCAAGTGCACAAAGATGGATATCCTGCCTGCTCTCCCGACGGACGACCCCAAAACGAATTATATTTCCGTAAAATATCTGATTTAGAAAGAAGTAAGACCTCTCGCATACCGCACAAAAATTCCGTCTTTCATCCCAAAATGGCGAGCAGGATGATGTTCTTTCCATTTTTTTTTTCTTTCGTCCTCTTGTCGTATTTTCTTAACGATTGCTTGTGCGACAGTGATGAAATGCCGACTTCTATGCATTTGACTTTCTGACTAATGTTGCAACATAAACTTTGCATGCAACGTTTTGCAAGGAATTTTCGGCACGGCATGTTGAGTGCATTTAATATTCGGTTGGGGAGAGCGCATGGGGTCTGGTCCTTTTTGTGGCTTTGCCGCCATATGCACCATCATCATCGAAGCGCAAAGTTCAAGTTCTCTCTTCTATATGCTAGGTATATACCGCACACGGGGGAAACGATCGGAGTAAAACGAGTGGAAAGCTGATTAAATGCCAACCATTTTGATGGAATAAAAGAGAGATTTTGAACAGATGAAGTTGAGGTTACCAAGTGAGTCCCTGTGTTAGGATGCAAATGGATGCAATTATGCATAATGTTTGCTCCGAAAATGGTGAGGGCAAAGTGTATAATATTGTGACAGTAAAAAGGTTGCAGATGATGATTTGTTTGTGCTGGAAAATATCTTCGGAGGAATTTCGATGAGGTAGCTATTGTGTGCGGGGTCCTTACAAATTTTAAAAAGAAATTCAAATGGAGATTTTGTGCGACTAAGTTTAGGATCGGTATATGTACTGAGAAAATGTCTGAAATTGTTCAGAGTCTGTCTGTCGATTTGGTTGATTTGTGTGATTTGAGTAGTGAGTCGCTTTTAAGGATGCACACTCACTTACCGATGGTTGAATGCATTTGTGGCCACCAATAGCCTGCAGTTTGCATTTTTCTCTGCTCATTGATTTGAAAAGTAAGTAGTATATGGCTTTCGCAGATGTTTAGAAGAACAATTGCATCTGCACATCGTTATCATTTAATTACCCAATTGCAATCTAGTCCCTGTGGTCGCCTTTTGACCGCCAAATCTCGATTGTAACGGGTGAGGTCCGCTAATAAATGATTTCAATGGGTAGGGCATGCACCCCAAGCTTTTGAATATTCAATTGACGGCAAGGCGACCGTCAATATGCTATTTACCCGTGTGGCTTTGCTTCACAATAGGTCCCGAAGAGTAGTATGAGTAGGCGCACAGAGCCCCGCGTGGTCGTTTTTGTTACGTATATGCATACCTAATATAGATTGTCGTGGCACGTACCTAATACCAACTCATATACATGCACCCTCTCCCAGTTTCCGACAGAGATAAACAAAAAAGTGAACACATTGTATGTAATCTGGTCGGATGTTGATTGATGCCTTTCGACTCTAATTAGGATTTGGGGGCGAAATGGAATTGGTTTCACCAAAAGGGGGGGGTGGTCTTCAAATACGCACTCTAACCGAAGGGCAAAACACCCAAAGGAATAACATATCTGTGGCTTGTGAAACTGGCAGTGTGTCTTGCTTTGATATGATGGTCTTTAGTCAGGGTTATAATTAACCACATTCTGCTGCCTTGGATATACCTAGCCGCCAATAATGTAGGTGAGTGTGTTCAACTTTTGTTTGATAAAATTGACAACAAATTTAAGGGTAGCATTTTTGCACACAAAGAACTTTCAATTCAATTGGGATATGAGTAGTATCTGACCCTAAGGAGTGCTTTATAAAGAGAAAATTAGTGTAACTGCCAAAGAGTGTTTCGTGCACAACTGCGGGGATAACCAAAGCAATTCGCATGGAATTACATTTTTTGTTGGTGCAGCATAAGGCGCAGGGTAAGATTGTGAAGCCTCAACTCATGTACTGTTCAAATCACTCAAATTATAGAGACGTAATTTAGCCATTCGTTGAGAAAATAGTTAAGATTGCAGATTTTTCTGCCACTGGAAAGGACAGGTGGATCACACTGTTCGCTTCTGAAAGGTAAATAGTTTTTTGTTTAACGAAGCAGTAAATCTTCGCAATACTGGCAATACTGGCAATACTGGCAATATTGGAAGTGCTCTATTGTCTCCTGCTTTTCCTTATCTATGCAGTTCCTGATATTATTGTAGGGGATGGACAATCTTTGTGCAAGCCTATATTTATGGTACATTTGTAACTGTAGATATGGAACCTCTTTGCTGTACTAAAAGCCCGGTGGACCTTTTATGGTCTACTTTTGGCTGTACTTGCTTAGAGGAGGTGGCTGTTTCGAATGGCAAGACCAGCCGTTTGAGTTTGTTTTACTTTATTATTAAAAAGAGAGTCTTGCTTCGACTGCGAAGAGGGAGAAGCGTGTTCTTACTCTCGAGCAAACAGGAGGTAAATAAATGTCAGAGTTTTTTGTATAATTTTCCCCACGTAAAAAAGCCGTACTTCTTTCACTTAAATCGCAACGGAATAGTGGCTTTGAAAATTTGGGTACGTTTTGTTCTATTTATACAGGAGGCACCTATACCCTGTCCAAGAAAAATTGTCAGTACAGGGAAGATAGGATGTTTGTCTCTCAGTCTGGTTGCAATGATTTACATAAATCGGTCCCCTATTGAAGCTCTCACAGGGTTGCCGTAGTGTGTATGATAATTCGCCATAACTCAGAGAGCAATACTGTTAGGGTTACCATCTTCCAATTTAAAATTTATCTTTCCCCTTTTTTGGTTAGATAATAGGCGCGTAGTCGCAGTAGCTTAGTGGTTAGTGTGTTGGACTGCTATGCGGGGGTCCCAGGTTCGAATCCCGCAAAAACCCAATTCCGACTTAGGGTTTTTTCCGCTGCGCTACCTCTCGCGAACGTCTGACAAACATACGAGAGTATAAATGTCTTGAAAGAGCTTCTCAATTGGCCGTTTGGAGTCGGCATAAAATTGTAGATCCCTTCCATTCGTTCCAAAAATGAGAAACTCACACAAAACGAATGGTTGTGAGAAGCTAGGCCTAGGGTCTCTCCGGACCTGTTGCGCCAACTATTTATTATTAATATGCGCGTTATCTTAAGGGTATCCCCAGCTGGCCTAACGCTTTAGTTTGTTTTCCAAAAAAAAAAAAAAAATTTCGTAACACAAAAACAAAAAAAAAAATCAAAACAAAAAATATAGATAGACACAAACAGGCAATTAGAATACAAAATTATATAACCACGACGCAATATCATATACCTAAACAATTGGTAAAAGGACCGCGCTTGTGCATTTTTGAATATATATACATAGATACCTGGATAACATATTTTTGTTTAAAAATGATTACCCGGCAGTGCAAATATTCGCCGAAACTGTAGCAAAAAAAGGATCAAAAAATCCTTTCAAGGTATTATCTTTACTAGGGACGAGTGACTGGATGTGGTAAAACCCAACGATCGACAATAAGCAGTATAGGTTTACCTGATTCGTCATTTTGATATTCCACTGTGAAAAACTAACAAAAAGCTATAAAGTGATACATGCATTTAAACGCAAATCTATATATATAAAAATAACTTGAAAAATGTGTGTGTGACAGCCTACCGACTGCCACACACATCCGATTTTGATTTAGTTTTTTTTGTTGGTTAATAGACCATGCAGAGAAGGTTAATATATTGGTATGATAAATTTTTGAAAGAAGGCCCAACCGCCATTCCAATAAATTTATTTTTGTACACTTTGAAAAAAAAGAAACTGCATAGAAATCGAGTAGTGACACTTCAAATACAAAAAAAAATATATTTTAAATTTTAAAAGCAATTGTTGTTGTCAATTATTTTGATTATTTTCCAACCAAATTGTTGTTGTCAACAATTTTGAACGTTTTTTTTTTTTAAATACCTATAGGTACCTAAAAAGTTTGTTCTAATAAAAAATTATGTTTACTATGTTACATTAAGTAACTTTTTGAAATGAAGTAGACACTTTGATTATACAAAGATGATAAGGCCGACGATATTTTGCATCGAATTCGTACTGTGATATCGGATAATGAACTGGAGATGTCAGATGGAATGCGCAACAAAGCTTTGATTTTGATCGAGGATATGTGTCTGCTCATGAGTGGCAATTTATTGTGCAAATTGGGGATGCCACAGCCAAATCATTCAATGCAAGACGCATTTGATCGAGAATTGGAGCGAGAAATGGACTTCGATCGAATCGCATTGAGTCAAGCTGTTCGAACAAATGTGCCAATGTTGAATCAAGAACAAAAGAAAGTGTACGATGAATTGATGCAACCAGTCGATAACGAAAATGGCGAATTTTTCTTTCTTGATGCGCCCGGTGGTACTGGAAATACATTCCTGATTTCACTGATTTTGGCTACAATTCGTTCGAGATAGCGGCTACTTTGTAAGAAGGCGGTCAAACAGCATTGAAATTGCCATTGAATCTGCAAGTGGATGCAGAACCTACATGCAACATTTCAAAGAACACTGCGATGGCGAAAGTACTGCAGCAATGTAAGAATATCATATGGGACGAATGCACAATGGTTTACATTGGAGGCCCTGAATCGTTTACGTAATGATAAGCGACCTTTCGGTGGAGCAATGATCTTGCTATCAGGCGATTTTCGTCAAACGCTGCCTGTCATTTCGAGATCAACTCCGGCAGATGAATTGAATGCTTGCCTGAAGCGTCTACTTTATGGCGATTCGTCAATAAATTGCATTTGACAACAAACCAGTTCGCTGCAGATTCCAGGCAATTGTTGGCAATGGGCGATGGTGTTCTTCCAGGCCTGATTGAGTTTCCACAACATTTTTGCAACTTTACAACGACACCGGAAGAACTAATCATGAATGTTTTCCCGAATATCGCTCAGAATAATATTGACCATGATTGGCTGAGTGTAAGAGAAGAGTGATTTTGGCTGCGAAAAACAAGAACGTCGATCATTTGAATTTCGTATTGTTGTATTCATACAAATCAGTCGACTCCGTGGTGGATGGAAACGAAGCCACGAACTATCCCAAGGAATTTTTAAACTCTTTTGATGTTTCGGGCTTGCCTCCACACAATTTGAAACTAAAAATCGTCTCAGTAATAATTTTGTTGCGCAACCTAAATGAACCCAAAACTTTGTAACGGTACGCGTTTGACTGTGAAGAATTTAATTTTGATTTTGATCGAGGATATGTGTCTGCTCATGAGTGGCAATTTGTTGTGCAAATTGGGAATTTATTCCGCGGATTCCACTCAGAACGATTTGCCGTTCGTATTTAAGCGTCTTCAATTTCCCATAGGTACGTCTCGCTTTTGCTATGACAATTAATAAGTCGCAAGGACAATCGCTGGATGTATGTGACATAACACTTGAATTTCACGT